>CAUYUJ010020237.1:615064-705064 GCA_963575745.1 Prorocentrum cordatum
CGGCGAAGTACCTCCGCGCCGGCCTGCCCCGCGAGAGCCGACGGAAACCGGGGACACCGACGGCGACGGCAGACATGCGACGTCCCGATCGTTTCAATACGGCATCCCTGGAAGTCCCAACCCTTTCCCCGGGGCCTGTGTTTCATCCTGAGTCGATTTTTGACGGTCCGGGGGCCCGGCGAGGACCCCAGAAAGCCGAAGATGGCGACAAGCTTGCCGCCCTCAATTTCTTTTGTACGACGATAGCACGTCTGGGATCCCATCTGGGAGGCCTTTAGAGAGACATGTACGGCCTCCGGCGAATGCGCGCCCTCCCGGCCCATGGGTCCGCGCGCGCCCGCCGACGCGAAGGGCGCGGGCGCGCGCGAGGAACGGCCTGGCCAGAAAGGGGCGAAGGGGGAGGAGGAGGAGGAGGAGGAAGATGAGGAGGAGGAGGAGGAGGAGCAGGAGGAGGAGGAGGAGGAGGAGGAGGAGGAGGAGCAGAAGTAGGAGGAGGAGGAGGAGAGAGAATAGAAGGACGAGGAGAGAGCTTGGTCCACAAAAGGAGCAAACAAGGGCCCAGGAGCCGTCGAAGGTCGCCGGCCGTCGTCGCCAGTCGTCCGCCGATGCCCTCCGTCCGAGGTCGTGTGGCGCTCGGAGAGCCAAGGCAAGCGGTTGGCGGCCTCCGCATCACATTTGGCTCCTCCTCCTGCTTCCTGCTCATGCTCCTCCTCCTCCTCCTCCTCCTCCTCCTCCTCCTCCTCCTCCTCCCCCTCCTCCTCCTCCTGCTCCCGCTCTCCCTCCTGCTCCTGCTGCTCCTCCTCCTCCTCCTCCTGCTCCTGCTTCTCCACCTTTTCCTCCTCCTCCTGCTCTTGCTCCTGGAACTTCCTCCCCCCCCACCAACTATCGGTTCTCCTGACTCGATGGGAGGCGCTGGTGGGGCTCGGAGCTCGCCGCGTGTTCGAAGCATTCCGAACCCTACCCCCGCCGCCCATCGTTGATCGGCGAGGCTAGGGCTCGGATTTCGCCGCGGAAGCAAGGGCAACACCAAAGTCACGCCAGTCGGCGGACGACCCCACCAGCGCGCTACTGCTGAGGGGGTGCCAGGCCTTTTTGGGCACGAAGCGCAGGAGCAGCAGTAACACGAGCAAGTTGGGAGACGGCGCGCGTGTCTGGAGGGGGAGAAAGCGGTGGCCATACCCATGAGTGAACGCGAAAACGTCAATCTGGGGAGTCGGCCACGGCTGGCATGGACCATGTGACCAGGGTTGGCGTCAACAAGATCACGCGACATCTTGGTCATGGTCCCAAAACACACACACACACACACACTCACACACACACACAACACACACAAACAAACACACACCGTGGGCAAAAACACACAACACACACACAAGCACACAGTGTGTTTTGTTCACACACAGTGTGTGTGTTTTGTTTGCTTTGTGTGTAGGTGTGTTTGTTGTGTGTGTGTGTTTGTGTGTGTTGTTTCCCACATGTGTGTTTTGTGTGTGTGTTTTTTTTGTGTGTGTGTGTGTGTGTGTGTGTGTTTATGGTCCCCCTGCTTCTGCCCTGAAGTGCCCGTGCTGCTCTTTACCGCTCACGAGCTGTGGTCGACGCCGGCGTCGTCGAGGCCATGGCTCCGACGGGCGGGCGGCCGTCCACACATCGTCGCCCTCGCCGCCAACCGTCCGCCGTTAGTCGTCGCCGCCGCCGCCGACGTCGTCTTCCAAATCCTGACAAGTTCGTAGCCACACGCGGACGCCAGAGGCCAGCTTCGGTGACCGTCAAGAGTAGGCCCAGGATGAACAGAACGCCCAGGATGGACTCCGAGAGGGGCTAGGGCACAAACTTTGATGGGCTTTCGGTCGTCGGCGTCGTCGTCGTAGTCGTCGTCAGCGTCGTCGCCGGCGTCGTCGCCGGCGTCGTCGACGTCGTCGTTCTCGACGTCGACGGCGTCGGCCGTGGTCGGCGGCGCTGTCGTCGTCCTCCTCGTCCTTCCTCTAGCTCGTTCTCTCCCCCCTCCTCCTACTCCCTCCTGCCCTTGTCGACCTCTCCCTCCTCCCTGCACCTTCTCCTGCCCCGCCTCCTCCCTCCTGCCGCCGCTCCCCCCTCCACGTTTGGAGCAGAGCCAAGGGGGGTCGAGGGGAAGGAAGTAACAGGACGCCAGGAATTCCACATGCCCCGATCCTTGCAGGGCCAATCCTGGGCCGGGATCGACAGATACGCCCTTCTGGCTCATCGCCCACATCATATCCTCATCCCCTTCGTCCTCCTTATCCTCCTCCTCATCATCATCACCATCACCATAACCATCACCAGAATGATGATGATGATAATCATGATGATCGCAACAATCACCACCATCACCATCATCATCACCATTATCATGATCATGATCCGGATCGTGATCATCAGCATCATCAGAATCATCACCAGCATCATCATAAACATAAGCATCGTCATCATCATAATCATCATAATCAGTCTCAGCATCATCATCATCATCACCGTCACCACCATCATGCTCATCATCATCATCATCATCATCAGCATCATCATCATCATCATCATCATCATCATCAGCATCATCATCATCATCAACATACTCATCCTTCTCACCATCATCATGAACAACAACAGAAACAACGCAGACATCAGGGCTACCATCGTCAGCATCATCACCACCATCATGACCATCATCATCATCATCATCATCATCATCATCATCATCATCATCATCATCATCACCATCTCACTCTCCATCACCATCACCATTCTCATCACCATCCTCAGTACCATCAACATCTTCATCCTTATCCTCATCCTCATCCTCATCCGCTCCGCATCCGCATCCTCATCCTCAGCCGTCTCCTCTTCCTCCTCCTCCTCCTCCTCGTCCTCATCCTCATCCTCATCATCATCCTAATCCTCATCCTCATCCTCATCCTCACCATCATTATCAGCATCAGCATCAACATCATCATGAGCGTCAACAGCATCATCGTCATCATCGTCACCACCATCAGCAGCATCATCATCATACTTGCCCTCCTCATCTTCCCGACACATATGCTCACCATCACCATCACCATCATCATGCTCATCCTCATCCTCATCCTCGTCCTCATCCTCATCCTCACCCTCCTCATCCTCCTCCTCCTCGTCCTTATCCTCATCCTCATCATCATCCACATCCTCATCCTCCTCATCTTTCTCCTCATCCTCGTCCTCGTCCTCATCCTCATCCTCATCCTCATCCGCATCCTCCTCATGATCCTCATCCTCGTTATCCTCTTCATCATCGTCATCATCATCATCACCATCATCATGCTCTCATTCTTCATCATCATCTTCCTTGCCATCCTCTCCTCATCTTCATGACGCGTATGCTCCCAATCCGCCTCCCCCCCGCCCCGCGGGGAGGCTGCGCGCACGGCCCGGCACGAGACGGTAGGAGAGGCCCGATCACGTTGGCGATGCCTGCAGTCACTGTGGCGCACGTAGCGTGTTTCGCAATCGAGGGCGATAAACGCGCGACTTATGGGACACCCAACGACACTCGCTCAACGCTGCGCGCTACGAATCCCAAACTTCGCGCTTCGCGCTGCGCGAAACGCGGAGTGCGAATAACTTCGCGCTCTCGCGCCGCCTCCCAGGGGAGAAGAAGAGGATGAGGAGGAATCGAAGCCGAAACGCGAAGCGCGAACAACTTCGCGCGCCCTTGACTTGGTGCCTACTGTCCAAATGCCCATGGGTTCCCATAGTTCGCAACTGTGTGCAACCCATTGCCGTACGACAACCCTAAGTGACGGAAGTGAGTCCGGAGGAGGCCCACAAGGGGCCCCACATAGGGGCCCCGACGGTGCACGGGAGGTGCGGGGAGACGTAAGACTCGGGTACGGGGGACTCGGGTTGGCCTGACGAAGGCCATCACAAAAATGACGAGACCCCACCTGAAATTTGACGTGGGCTCCCGCTGCAGACACCCCACGAAAACGGGACCGTCAAAATCCAAAACGCGCTCGTCAAAAAAAAATCGGCAAGCCCGAGTTCCGGCTTACTCGAGTCTTACGTTTCCCCGAAGGTACACATTTCTTCGCTCTTCCGTTTACCGCGCACCACACGGTGGAGGTCAGTCCCCAAGAGAGCTTCCACAAGGAACCCAGCCCCGAGACCCCAGAACGTCTATTGATTCTGGTATGGGCACGTCGCGCTTTCCATGGCAAGACCATCGGAACCCATGGGTCTCCACTGCAACGGAAATCTGGAGCCTGTGGTGGTGGCAGCCGGTCAGGCCTATGGGTCCGCCACCGTGCCCTCGGCACGCTGGGACGCGTTGGAATGCCTGCTTGCGGAGACCCGAACCCTGCCGCCACCGCCCGTCGAGCTGCCTGAATCCTCCTTGATCGGCGAGGGTAGGATTCGGAATTCGCCCCCGACTCTCACCGCTTCCTGTAGCGTGCCGAAGCCGTCCCGAGAGAGCTCCAGCACGGCCTCGACATCCGATCAGCCGGTGAACTCTCATGCAAGGCCGCGGTAGGCCCAAGACAACGAACTTCCTTGTCCTGTTCTGCATGTCCTGTCTGCCACGCTCCTCTACCCACGAGAGGCGCAATGATGCTTCTGATCGATTGCCCAAACGCGGCCCCCAAGAAGGTCCGAAGAACACACGAGACGGCCCGAGAAACCCAAAGACACCTCATGATCGGCCCAAGAAGGCGTTCAGACAATCCCAAAAACCGCCCAGACGGCCCTGAGATGGGTCAACCGTGTAGTTTCGGGAGCGCTCGGTTGAATAATCGCGCACAAGACGGTATACTTTGAGTCGGGCACGTCCCCATACAGGCGGATTTTGGACGAAACAAACAGTAGCCAAACAGTGCCAGAAACATACTCATACTGGAGAATTCGTCCCCATACCATTCTTGTATGTTTTTGAATATTCCTCCTGTTGAGGGACAGGCCCGACTTAACGCTGGGCCCCAGTGGCCCCAGCTGGACCCCAGAGAAGCCTTGTGCTCCCAGACGAAGAACTATCAGGCGCCAACGCCAAGAGCATACACAATAACGCACACGCGCTTCAGAATCGTGGGGCTGCTTTGGTGGGCTTGTTTTCCACCACAACCACCATAAGTTGGAGGGGGAAGGGGTCCTCCTCCTCCTCCTCCTCCTCCTCCGCTTCCTCCGCCTCATCCCCCTCCTCCTTCCCCCCTCCAACTTGTGGTGGTGGTGGTGGTGGTGGTGGAGCACATGCCCATCGTGCTTGTCAGACTGCTCAAGACGGTTACACCAAGCAACTGGGGAGAGTTCGCCGAGGAGAGATGCAGCACAGATACGGCAGACCTGGACCGAACGCATGGCCGTGGGCAAGGGCACCTAGGACACACGCACGCAAGCATCACCTCCCAGAGGCCAGCAGGGACCGTTGAATCGTCAGGGGTGCGCTGTGCGCTGGAGGCGCAGGGACTGGCGCCGACTACGAACTCCGCGCGGCTGTCCGGAAGATTCGGTTCGGGCAGCACTTGATTTGAAGCATCGGGACTCCACACGTGGCCGAGGGAGACCCCCGCACACGCGCCGCGGCGGTCGAGTGCGGAGCAGCACCTTTGGCCTGCTCGCTGATGATCTGCTCGTCGCTGAACTCCCCGTCGCCGAGGTTCTCAAACAGGGAGACCTGCCGTGCGCCCGCGGACACAGACCACCGACCGCCAGCCAGCAAGGGGGGACATGGTGGGCCCATGTTCCACAAACACCACCATATGTAGGAGAGGGGGGAGGAGGAGGAGGAGGAGGAGGAGGAGGAGGAGGAGGAGGAGGAGGAGGAGGAGGAGGAGGAGGAGGCGGAGGAGGAGGGGGGAGGAGGAGGAGGAGGTTAGGGGGAGGAGGGGAGGAGGAGGAGGAGGAGGAGGACCCCCTCCCCCTCCAACTTATGGTGGTAGTGCTGGAAATCAGGTCCATTCTTCGAATCGCACCCGCTCGGATCGACACGCACCTCCGGCGCCCGGAAGGACGCTCCAATGCGGGCCTCCCTGCCTGGCGTTTCCATTCGAGTCGTCGTCGCCGTCGTCGTCGTTGTCGTTGTTGTCGCTGTCGCCGCTCCCCCCTGTCCCTGTCCGTGGGCCCTCCTCTCCAAGCGCCCCAGCCAAAGAGGAATCGAGCAGAGTCGTAGTCGAGTCGAAGGGAAGCCCCTTCCCTTTGAGCACCTCCCCGCAGGGGGAGGGGTTGGATGGGGAGATGGGGGATCACCCCCCGTGAGGGATCCCCCCCCCGTGAGGGATCACCCCTCCGAGTAGGGACCGACCGTCCCGGCAATCCTATAAGCCTACCACGACATGTTCTTAGAACCCAAAAATGTTCTCTACGAACAAAGATCATGCCCTTAGAACAAAAAACGACGCGTTAAAACAAGATAATATCAGCCAGAAGTGTTCTAAGACCATTTGTTATTAGAACATTTGTTGATGGGCACATAGCAAAGCCAGGACGCTTCGCCACTGCTCAATCCCTGGGAGAAGCTTTCCCCTTCGATTCCTTGCTTTCCAAGAACTCGAGCAGAGTCGTAGTCGAGTCGAAGGGAAGCCCCTTCCCTTTGAGCACCTCCCCGCAGGGGGAGGGGTTGGATGGGGAGATGGGGGATCACCCCCCGTGAGGGATCCCCCCCCCGTGAGGGATCACCCCTCCGAGTAGGGACCGACCGTCCCGGCAATCCTATAAGCCTACCACGACATGTTCTTAGAACCCAAAAATGTTCTCTACGAACAAAGATCATGCCCTTAGAACAAAAAACGACGCGTTAAAACAAGATAATATCAGCCAGAAGTGTTCTAAGACCATTTGTTATTAGAACATTTGTTGATGGGCACATAGCAAAGCCAGGACGCTTCGCCACTGCTCAATCCCTGGGAGAAGCTTTCCCCTTCGATTCCTTGCTTTCCAAGAACTTCGGGCTTCCACTCCAGGGTCGGCAGCAACGGCCGTAAAGCAGTCACAATCAACTCAGAATAGATAGGTGGTCCTGGGGAAATCCCCAGGGAAAATCCCCTCATAACCCTGCGCTTATGAGTGTCGTGGCAAGCCGGGAGTCCTGATTGCCAGAATCCCAACACGAATGAAGTGGCGGCTGTACTTGCGAGGGCATCACAAGCCCATCTCACTCTCCAACTAGTTGTGGTATCATTGGTCAGCTTATGTATGACGGAATGAAGTGTCACAGAGTTCTGCATAATCCAAACCTTGCGTTGCAAACCACTCCTGGATAACCCAACGCATTGATTATCACATTATGGACAACACAGCATTGGACACCACATCGGCACACCTGCGATGCGAACAGGGAAAATGAGCACGACGTCCAAAGGTGCACGCTTATCCAAAACCGACGGCGACCGCTGCTGGGCAAGCGACGGTTGTCTCGAATCAAACCAATCGTCTGGGCTGAGGTGGTGTATCGACACGTCCCCTACCTCTTCAAAAAGATTATTGGAGAGGGGGACCCCCCCCCATCCCCTCCCTGAGGTTGCACGGGCCCCAGCTGGAACGGTCATGGCGCCCAAGATTCCCTATGTTGGCTCCAACGAGCTCCCCCGATTCTTCAAGAGGGCCCCCAAGACGGCTCAAGATAGCCGATGATGGCTCAAGATGGCCTGCATCATACCCTCAAGAGGCCCCGAGCGAGCCACAGGATAGTTCCAAATGCTCTCGGAGCCCCCACGAACCCCCGTAGGGGCCAGAGTCGTATGTTTGAAACATGGACAATCAATGTGTTTTGAATTCTCACCTTTTCGCTTCCGATGGACTTCTGAGGTTCCACCATGGCTCCACTATTGCCCAAGAGATCCCCCGGAGAAAAAAGCGCCCCCAAGACTGCCCCAACAGCGCCCCACAAGGCGTCTTTCATGGACCCAAGGAAGGGGAGGTAAATCCAGAACCCCTCTATTTTGATCAACGCCTTACAAGATGGCCCCTAGAAGCCCTCCAGGGCTCCCGAAAGGTCGCCAAGCAGCCCCCCGGAGCGCCCCAAGATACAACCGAGCCCCATGAGGACTACAGAGTCTTCCACAAGGGCACCACGAGGGCACAGAGAGGACCCACAGAGAACTCCCAGAGGACACCCAGAAGACTCCAAGCTGGCTCCAAAAGTTCTCGTCCTTGTTGTCGTCCTCCTCATCCTCCTCCTCGTCTTCGTTTTCCTCGTCCTCGTCTCCATGTTCGTCGTCGTCCTTCTCCTACTCGTTCTCCTCCTTCTCCTCCTCCTCCTCCTCCTCCTCCTCCTCATCGTCCGCGCCCTCACCCTCGTTTCTGCAAAGGTCGTCGTCCTCCTCGTCCGTCACCTCCTCCTCCTCCTCATCCTCGTCCTCCTACTCCCAGAAAGCCCCAAGACGGCATCAAGAAGACCCAAAGACGGCTCTAAGAATCCTCATCCTCGTCCTCCTCATCCTCATCCCCTGTCTCCCCGTCTCATCCCCCCCCTCTTCCCAAAATGGCTCCAGAAAGCCTCCACGATCTACGAGGCTCCTAATACAACTTGGGCCTGCCTGCGCATCGGTTCTGTGGGGTCTACTGACCCAGGTCAACCCAGACCCGGGTCAGTCGGGCTTTGCAGAAGCCTGCAAAGTTCTGCAAGATCCTGCAGGATCCAGCACGTTAGCCCGGGTCAATGCAACCCTGGCACTGCAGAGTCCTGTAAGATTCAGCGCTCTGGCTGGCCACCTTTGCATTGACCCCTGTCTCAAGGCTCCCGAGGCTCCCCCGTTTCGTTTGCCCCGGTGCTTGCCTTGCATGGACCCGATGCTAGATTGGATTCCCCGTCGCGGGTAAGATCTGATTGATACGATTCCCCACTTATTCTTATGGGCGGGTGATCCACTGCATGCTTCTACACATACATGGTCCAATCACGGCGCCTGGCGATCGGTTCTGGATGGATCAGGGGATACCTTTTGGTACGCGCGCGAGCGAATCAAGTCGAACGCCGAGCACGCCAGGGCGGGCCGCGCCGTAACGAAGGAAAAACAGCGAAACAAACTACGCCGCCACTGATGGATTAGTGGGTCAGCGAAGCGTCAAACATTGACTACGTTCGCGCCGACACCGACAACGAACCCGCTACCGAATTGGTGACCGCTCATGTCTGCCTTCGTCCCTGTTACTTCCTCCCCTACTCCGATACGTAGATCTGATCACGCGTCTCAGTTTCATACATCCAAGGTGCCGGAGGAAGAGGAGAAGGAGGAGGAGGGGGAGGAGAGGTAGGAGGAGTATGTGGAGGAAGAGGAGGAGGAGGAGGAGGAGGAGGAGGAGAGCACTTCATCCCGCAATCGAGCGACCTGCTGACTGCACCTCTCGCGACCCAACCCCCCGATGCGGCGGAACGGCCCTGTCGGAGTACATCGCCGCCACGAGCACGTCGTTGTCCCCATCGCCTGCCCCCTTTGAGGGAGGAGAGGCTCGAGGATGGATGCTCTGGCCTTCTCTTTGAGGAGGCCAGGGCCCCTTTGAGGGAGGAGGAGATCGAGGAGGGATGCTCTGGCCCTCTCTGCGAGAGGCCAGACTTCCATAGTAGCCGCCGCCCTGGGAACCGATCTCGCAGGACCCGAGGGGCCAGAGGATCTGGACACAGTTGGGCTCCTCAGCCGGGTTGGGGGGGACAAAGATGGGGAAGGGAAAAGGTGGGGCTGGAAGGAACGTCACGCGGAACGGCCCCTGGAAGCAACAAGCGCGATATAAACGGGAGCATCCAGCTGGGCCCGTTCCCCAGCCCCACCCTGGGATCACCCTCCCTCCACGGACCCCCGACGCAGCTCGGCTCACAAACGGCGAACTTTCTGGGCCTCCGGATACTTCCGAGGGCACCTCCTCCTCCTCCTCCTCCTCCTCCTCCTCCTCCTCCCCCTCCTCCTCCTCCTCCTCCTCCTCCTCCTCCTCCTCCTCCTCCTCCTCTCCTTCCCCCCTTGCGCGCCCCTCGACGCTCGCGAGCTGGACGCTTTTTGTTGCCCAATCGGGCGGGCTTGGCCCGCAGGGTCTGGCGACTGGCGCTCATCTTTCTCCGTCTCCGCCACCGATTGCCTCCCTCACGTCCCCCGTCCGAACAAGGTCTGGGGATATAGCATCAATTCGGAGCGAGAGGTGGAATCAAATTCCAGAAGATGCAGGGCCAAGTTCCAAGAGGGCATCGGGTTAATGTTCGAGTCGTTCGCGATCAATGTCGGGATTGTGTCGGGACCATATTTGAGGATACCGGACCACGCGTTCTAAGAGATGGATCGGGTTCTGGAATGCTGGCTCCAGTTCCTGATGACGTTCGATCAGCTCCTGGGTAGTTGTGATTTAACTTCGCCCGCATGGGCCCTCGCGATACTCAACACATAAACAAGCGGCTTTGGACGATGTCTACCAGGGTGCTGCTGCGAGTAATTGAAACATGCGTATGTCGCGTGTGAGTTTAACACAATATGACACATAACGGATTACGCATGGCCGTTGCGCATTTCCTGCGATATCTGTATGTGCGCATGCTGTCTCCTGCGTTATGTGTTCTTTTTGGTCGGTGTTACGTGCGGTTGCCAGTCCGACTATTTAAGTGCATACTTCGTGCTTCTAAGCACGCTCGCTTTGCGATGTGCTGTACGTCATGTCCACATGGTGCAAGCGGTTGCGTTTGCGTTTGCATTCCCCCGCGCGCGTACAGCCCTGCCCTGCGCCCCTGTGCCCGCCCCTGCGCCCTGCGTCCTGTGCCCTCCGCCTCCTCCGCCTCCTCCGCCTTCCTCCTTCCTCCTCCTCCTCCTCCTCCCTCCTCCTCCTCGCTTTGAAATGTCCACGGTGACCCTTAAATCTTCTCGGATTTATGTCTTGCATGTCTGGCCTTGATGCAAACCCTTGGTACAACGGTTTGGAATGCAGCACCGATGTCCGGCACATCTAGCACGCTATTGCTGCACGTGCGCAGTGTACGTGTTGGTGTACGCCCAACGCCGATCCAAAACATCCGCACGGACCTCCGAACATCGATGCTCATACGGATATGTCTGTTCGGCTGTCCCACTCCCCTCGCCCGCCCCCATCTTAGTACCCCAGCACGATCAATATGGGTACAGAAATAATGGGGACGAAGACCGCCAACAGTTCCTGGTCTCGCTGCCGGCGTCGCCGCAGGCGTTGTCCGTCAGTCTCCCGCCCAACAGCGGCGGCTGTCGGTTTTGGACAACATTCACTGTTGGGCAGCGTGCCAATTTTTCCGGACTCATTTCGGGCGTCTGAACTCTCGCCCGCCCGCGTCCCCTCCATCGATGTCGTCGGCATGGGCGTGGATGGCGCCGGGCATAGAGGCGGTGAGGACCTCGGGGCGGCCGCGGCGCGGGCGGCGCGTGACCGCTGCCCATCATCATCGCCGCCGTCGCCGCCGTCGTCGCCTCAAAGGAGGACGACCTTGTGCTCCTCGTCATCGTCCTGCTCCCTCTCCTCGTGCTCCCTCCTCCACCTCCTCCTCCTCCTCCTCCTCCTCCTCCTCCTCCTCCTCCTCCTCCTCCCCCCTCCTCCTCCTCCTCCTCCTCCTCCACCTCCTCCTCCTACTCCTCCTCCTCCTCCTCTTCCCCCTCCTCGTCCTACTCTTCCTCGCTTCTTCCTACCCTTCCTGCTCCCTGGGACCCCCGAACACCTCCTCCCCCTCCTCCTTCTCCCCTCTCCCCGCCTCCCCAAGCCATCCCCAGAAGATGCGCGCTGCCGCCGCCCCCAGCCTCCTCCTCCTCCTCCTCCTCCTCTGCACGATCCTCTTCCCGAGGAAGATTGATCGATCGATCCATCACGAGCAATCCTCCCTCCTCCTCCTCGGCTTCCTCCTCGGCCTCTCCTCCTCCCTCGCCATCCCCCAGGTCGCATCTCGCTCCTCGTCCTGCCCGGCTCCCCTCCCTGAGAGGAACATCGGCCGATCGAGCAGGAAAGCCTGGGCCAATATCGAGCCCCACGGGTGGTGGTGGATTGTCGCGACGATTTGGCCAAATTGACCAGGTCGATCTCGGTAGGCGGGAGGGTTTGCAGGTTCTGGGGTGTCTGACCAACGAGGCGAGTTCGGTCGGCCAGGGTGCCCAATCTCCTAAGTCGGCTTCGGTAGGCGGCAAGGTTCCGTCGAGCTCCCTGTGCACGCGGAAGGAAACAGAGGGAGGAGCTGAGGGGGTGGGGGGTGGGGAGTCGCATCGAAGTCGATCCGAGGATGCAACTCGCTCGAGATGGCCAGAGCCGAACACACATCCGACGACCCTGTCGGCGTGCAGAAGACGCGGTACGTCGTCGTCAAGACGCTGTTCGTCGAGCGCCTCGTCGTCGACGTCACCGTTCTCACATCGAGGTCGCCGCTCCCGTTCCTTTCCCTGAGCCAGTCGCCGAACAGACCAACGTCTCACTGCGTCAAAGGGTAGCCCCTTCCCTTTGATCCTTTCCCCAGGGAGGGAGGGGTGGTCTTGGGGGGGGTTCCCAAGAGGCCCAAAAGAGGCTCCAGAACGTCCCCCAAGAGGCCTCAAATCTGCTTCCAAGATGCCCCCGTGGAGGCCCCCCCGAGATCCCAACGAACATCCAATGGGCTTCATACCCACAACCGAGGCACGATAGCCGGAGGGGCCGAATGCCAGTAGATATACAGTATATACACTCAAATTGAAGATGGGGCAGAATCGTATGTACATTGCAGTGTCACAGGGGGGAGGTGCCGTAAGTCTGGCGGAGCAGGCGGTGTGTGGATGGGTGGGGGTCTATATTCCTGGGCTTGGAGAAAAAAAAGGAAATGCCTGTGGTGCACTCTGTGTGTTACAAAATGCGGTGCTATCGATGTTGTGCAACCGATGTTGTGCAATCATTATGGTGCAATAGATGGTGCACGATATACATATATATATATATATATATATATGTATATGGATGTTGCCATCTGTGTGGCGAAACAAGAGTGGAGCAACAAATGTGGTGTACTATGGGCGGTGCACCCGACGTAGTGCAATCTACGTGGTGCGACATATGAGGTGCAAGATGTGTGGTGCGATCTACGTAATACAATTCATGTGGTGCAACCTATGAGGTACAGTGTATGTGGGGCAGTCTAGATATAGCAATCTATACGGTGCAACATATGCGGTGCAACCGATTTGATGTGGTGCAAGTTGCGACACTTATGCTGTACAATCTCTGGTGTGCAATCTGTGTGGTGCAATCTCCGTGGCGCAGTATATCGCAATATCTCTATAGATGTATATACAAATATGGTACAATGTATGCAATGCTATTTAGATGGTGCAGGATATGTGGGGCAATCCGGTTGGAGCGATCTATGCGATGCAATCTATGCGGCCAACTCTACGCGGTGCAGTCGATGCGAGGCAACGACGGGGCCGCGACGGCGGCAACCCCAAATGTCGGGCGGCGACGAGGCGACGACGGCGGCAACATAGCAGCCGGACCGGCGCACAGGCCCCGCTCCTTAGAACAGGAATAGGAAACCCTGGGTGCAAGCACTGTGTGGGAGTGACTGGCATACTCCCACCGCGTGGACTGAGTATTGACAAGCATTTTGTTCTTCTGCGACAAAAAAACAAAAGACTGCATGAATCATGTATTCGCTGCATACATATAACTCATGACTTATCCGACATCGTGCGACTACAGGGGTCCTGGGGTTAATAGCTCAAATACGCGGCCCAATGCCTGGGTCCACCGGTAATCTGCCCTGGGTCTTGCAGATAATGGCCCGTCGATTCCAGCGCGCAGCCATGTTCCCAGATTCAGTGAAGAGCGAGCAGAGAGAGGGAGAGAGAGAGTACAGGGAACGATGAGAGTACAGGGAGTGAAGAAAATAGAGAAACTAGCAATTAAAGAGTGCAGTTTGAGTCCAACTGTGGACATTGTATAGCGTCTCGTCGGTAACAGAGAGACATGCACATTCAGAGGAGCGCAGGTTATAGCACAGAGGACGAGCGAGAAAGAGAGATATAGAGAGAAAGAAAGAGAGAGAGAGAGAGAGAGAACCCAAAACATGTATATATACATACAGACGAAAACAGCGTGCATGGGTCATACAGACAGAGCAGCGGTAGACAGTAGAGAATAGCAGCCCTATCAGATGTCAGATGTAGTATAGTAATGGGGTCATCGCGTTCGGCATCCCAACATTGCCCACTTGTATTACCGCTCGCCCCATCCAATGCACCTGCGCGCGAATGTCTCACGCGTTCGGAAGTAGCGGGGGTTGCGCATCCAGAATTTCTGAACATGCGTCCCTGGCACTGGGATTCAAGATACCTCAGAAGCCAAACAGACACTAGCTGGACACATCGGACAACACACACGTTCGCAACAACCTGGCCAGCCAAACAAAAACGGACCAGCTGCACGTGCGCAAGAGCACGCGCAGCACTGTTGGGGCGCACGAGACGCAGTAGTAGAGCCACTGACCCCAGGGCGAACAAATGAGGATGGATGCGGGTCATCACGGCAGCAGGAGGACGAAGCGGAAGAGGAGCAGGACATGGAGGGATTCGAAGATTCGGCCATCACGCAGTGATACCAATCATCGTGCCACCCCCTGAACTCAAAGATCACTGCGGCGGCGAAGAACAGGAGGCCCACCCGCGGTGCCCACCGAGAAGTTTGTGGAGCACGGCGAAAACACCGTGACGACGCCAAATGCATCTCTCCACCACTGCGGAGAAACAAGTGGGAAACGAGGATACGATACGATACGATACGACCACCGCTGCGGGCATCGTCCGGGCCTAGCGAAGACCAGGTGGGCAGGGCCGTGGCTTCAGAAATCTGGCGCTTCTGGACAACGTGCACTGCGAGACACATGTACAAACAAATCTGAGGGAAAGGAGGGGGGAGGAAAATTCTGGAGGTCGATGCCGGCGTGCTGCACGGTATGCTCTCGTGTGTGTCGGTGTGGGAGAAGATGGAGGGAGGGAGGAAGGAGAAGTCCTAGGTGTCGGCGTTGGCGCTGGTAGTGGGAGTTTCTGTTATTGGTCTTGGTCCTGTGTGGTTGCTCCTGCGCCGTTGGTGTAGTGATGCTCGAGTGCCGTCCATGTTTCGGTGTCCTGGGCTGTTCGCATTCATGTGATGTCGTTTGATTCACCTTCCCAGTGGGTACGTGCGGGCGGTCGGTGGAGGTCTGGTCCATCGTATCGGGTCGGGGAAACGAGGAGCAGGAGGATCGTATCGGGTCGGTTCGGGTCGCTGCACTGCGCGTGTGCCCTACGGGCGCAGCCTGCCAGCACAAGGCACAAACACGCGTGCCCGCGCGAGGACCCGTCGACGGTCGCGCCACCCGCGCGCATAAGAAGTCGAAGGCGCAGCGCGCTCCGCGAGGCAGCATCGCAGAGTGGCAGAGGCCGATCGCGAGGTTGGAGCAACAAACAGGGGCTACTACACTTTGGGAATCGGTCGTCGTGGTCGCCGCCGCCGCCGCCGCCGCCGCCGTCGCGGTCGTGGTCGTGGTCGTGGTCGTGGTCGTGGTCGTGGTCGTGGTCGCCGTCGCCGTCGTCGTCGTCGTCGTCGTCTTCGTCATACTTCTCCTCCTCCTCCTCCTCCTCCTCCTCCTCCTCCTCCGCCCAATGCCCAAGAGGGGGAGGGTGGAGGATCAACTGGGCAGAACGGGCAGGAGGAGGCAAACTGAGAACGGCGGCGTCGACGACGACGTCGTCGACGACGGCGGCTGCGGACAAAGAGGGGCGTCGGCTGGAGCACGCCTGCGGGTCCTCGAAGCGGTCGTCGCCCCCGCCCTGCGCCGGGAGGCCCCGCGGCCGGGGGCCAAGGGCCGAGGGCGCCGCACACGCCTCCTCTGGCCGAGGGCCCGCAGCACAGCCCAGCACCCTCCTCCCCCTCCTCCTCCTCCTCCTCCTCCTCCTCCTCCTCCTCCTCCTCGTAGATCCCAGGGGGGGAGCGGCGGCGCGCCCAGAGGGCGAAGCGAAAGGGGGCGGGCTCCACATGTGTTTTTTTTCAGTGATTCCCCGACGCCTGCCCCACTGGAAGCGGAGGGCAAGATAGGGAGCCTTCGGGTTGGGTTGGGGTGGCTATTGGTGGGTGGGGAGAAGCCTGTTCGCATTCCTCCTGCCTCCTCTCCTGCAACAAGAGCCTCGTTCGGAAGGGGCCCTGGCGTGCGCGGCGCGCGCGGGATGGGCGCCGTCCTCGCTCTTGCTCTTCCACAGGAGCACCTTGCCCTCGATCGGGGAGCAAGCTATGATGTCGACCTGAGGAACCCAGGGGTACAGTCGGAGGTAAGGAAACACTGTGCCGAGTTGTTGCTCGCCTCCTCGGCTCCTCCTCTCCCTCTCCCTCTCCCTCTGCCTCTCCTCCTCCTCCTCCTCCTCCTCCTCCTCCTCCTCATCTGGTCACTCTCGTCCTCGTCCTCCTACTTGTCATGCTCCTTTCTCTGCCCCGCTCTCTCTCTCTCTTTCTCTCTCTCTCTCTCTCTCTCTTTGTCTCGCACCCCCTGCCTCCCTCACTCCACACGGCCCATGATAGCACCGTGGGCCATTCTGCCTAACTACTGGCAGGCAGACTCTTGAGGCCCTTGCCTGCCCTTCGCCCGCGCGCCAGACTCGGCCCAAGGCAGACAAAACCGTGCAGCGCCGCGCGCCGTGCCGGGTGCCCTTCCGCGTGCCGTGGCACCTGCCGTGGCACCCGCCGTGGCACCTGCCGTGCCGCTGCGTGCCCCGTCGGGTGCTGCCAGAAGAGGGCCCATGCGAAGGTCGCAGGAGCTCCAAAAGTCCGGCATTGTTTTGATGTACTGAAATACGGTGCATTCCGAATGGGCCCAAGCCGAAACCAGCCCCAAGGCATTTCCGGAGGCTTACCGAATCTGCCTCCGGAGCCGCGGGCTGTGCGCAGGCTTGTGTCGGGGAACCGCATCCCCAGAAAAGGAGGAGGAGGAGGAGGAGGAGGAGGTGGAGGAGGAGGCGGAGGAGGAGGCGGAGGAGGAGGGGGAGGAGGAGGAGGAGGCGGAGGAGGAGGAGGAGGAGGGGGGAGGAGGAGGAGGAGGAGGAGGAGGGAGGAGGAGGACGACCGCCTTTTCATGATAAAACAATGGTTGGCCGTGAGCTGGAGGGCAACATCGGTGGCAGGTGTACCCGCGGAGCTGCCAACCGCCTGCGGGAGCAACGAACACCCTGGATTCGACATTCGGGAGCGGCCAAGAGGGGGGTGTCCAAAAGAGGGGGTGCACATCATGACCGGCGGCATGTGCGCGGCCCAGCGGGGGGGTCTGGGACGTAATAAAATAAGAAGAGGCGCCATGAAATCAGAGGGAAAATCATAGCCCCCGCCATGATATCCACCCCCCCTAGTCATCACCCCCCTCTGTTCCGCCCCCGACAGATTCGACATCCCCACCCGGCTGCCTTCCCGTCGCCGGTGACGTCGGCCGCGGTGACGTAGTAGACGCCCTGTGGCACGGCCACGCGCCGCAGAGAGCGCCGGAAAAGGGAGCGACGCGGAGGCACCGGCAGCCGAGCGACGAAGCCTAGGGGCGCTGGCTCACGAGAAGACGGCGGCCTTACACGATCAGTTTTCTGCCTACCTTTCGGTCGGGCATGTCCCCCTACAGGCAGACGTCTGGCGAAACCATACTTTGAAGACAGAGTCAAAAAATGCTGGACATTGCCCAAAAATAGTCGAAACATCATCCTCCGAGGCTGTTTCTTGCCATGTTTGAATCTCCATTCTGCAGAGGGACAGGCCCGACGTGAGCCTCCTGCTGGTCATCGCTCGGACGTCCATTCCCTGTGCTCTTTTCGGTCTCGTGCGTGGTTTTTTTTTCTCCAAATGATCAAGGATGATCCTCGATGGTCCTCGCCGAAGGAAGAATGCACACGTCCGAGCGACCTGTAGGTCGGGCATGTCCCCTACAGGCCGACTTCTGGCGAAGCCATAAATTGAAAACAAAATGGACAAATGCGGAAGAAGTGCCCAAAATGATCGAAACATCATCCCCCCAGGCTATTTCTTGCCCATGTTCGAATCTTCCGTCTGCAGAGGGACAGGCCCGACGTGAGCCTCCGCCTGCTGGCCATCGCTCGGACGTCCATTCCCTGTGTTTTTTTCGGCTTCGTGCGTGGCTTTTTCGCCAAATGATCAAGGATGATCCTCGTCGATAGAAAATGCACACGTCGAAGGAAGACGAACCTCGTCGAAGGAAAAATGCACACGAAGTTTTCTCGCCAAATGGTCCTCGCCGAAGGAAGATGCGCACGTCCGAGCGATGCCCCGGCCTGCCTGCCTGCCTGCGCCTCCTGCCCTCGCAGCGGCCTGCCGCCCCGCCCCACCCACGGCCAAGGCCTGCGGCGCCCTGGGCCCTGCGAGCGCCCGGCGGGCGCCCTCGCCGCCCTCCCCGAGACACACCCCGCCCTCTCCCCAGGAGGAGCTCCCCGTGGCTCGGACGTCCCTTCCTAACCAGCCTCGAACTTATCCCTATCCCTAAGATGAGCGAGCAAAACGCGAGGACAATCTTAGGGATAGGCCCTCAGAAACTGAGGGAATCCTCAAGATCGGCATCGAGGTGAGGTGATGTCAAACATAGGGATAGGGATATGTTTCAAACTGGTAGATTCCCTGTGCGTTTTGTCGGTTTCGTGCGTGGCTGTTTCGCAGGAGGATCCAGGCTGCTCCTCAAGAATCCCCGCCGAGAGAGAGTGCACACGTCCGAGCGAGACCGAGGAAGGGGGGGATGGGGAACGGGGGACGTCGGCGGCGGCCAAGAGGGGGGCGTCCCAGAGGGGGGGGCGCAAAGCATGGCCGGCGGCACGTGCGCGGCCCAGGGGTGGGGGGTGGGGGGCAGGAGCGCCTCAAAATCAGAAGAGGCGCCCTGAAATCTGGGGAGGTAGCATGGCCCCCGCCATGACTCCCCCCTCCCCTAGTCAAGTCATCACCCTCCTCTTTGCCGCCCCCGAGAACTGCGGAGTGAGCTCCCAAACCCGCTAAAACCAGTCTCTCTCGCCTCCCTCCATCCTCCATCTCCCGTTCCCCCCCCGACAACAACAACAACAACAACAACAACAACAACAACAACAACAATCATTTTACCCGAACGCGTGGTGTTCTCCCCAGTGCCAGGGTTTTCATACGACACCAGGCAATACCCCCACTTCGTGGGGGGGCATTACAAGCTCTACCAAATATCCAAACGACTCTTCGCGACCACCCAAACCCAGCTTCCCGCCCTATGACGTTGGGACACTTCACTTCGTGGCGTGCGGACGACCGTGGCTACTACACTGGCGTGGGGTACACACCCACAGAACCCAATGGTTTTTGGAGATTTCGGCGTGCGCGCGCGAAGAAAAAACGAATGTGTCCCGCATGGTATTATTTGACAGGGATGATGGCCCTGGCAGGTGCGCAACCGTTGTCGCAGAAGTTCGAAAAAGTTGCTCGCAAAAGCCCGTTTGACAGAAATGTTTAAAAAGTGTTGGGTTTCCTACGAATCCGCAAGAGCGCGCGGGATGAGATTTTGACATTTTTTGTTGAAAAACCATTGGTTTTTTGATGTTTTTATGTTGAAATCGCTCCGAACACTAAGCTTTTGGAAGGATTTCGTCTTGCGCGCGCGAATGTCCACTTTACCTTATTTTTTGCAAGGGATTCTTGAAATTTGATTATATTAGAACAAGAAATGTCATTTTATAGTGTTTTTTGCAAGGGAAAGCGGATTACAACAAAACAACCGGATCTTGATCAACTCGAATTACCTGAGGCTTCCTCACGAAAATGATGAAAACGTGTCTGCGGCCTAGGCGCGGCGGGGGGGCTGCGCACCAGGGGGCCCAACAATAATTATTCTTTAGAATTAATAATGTTCAACAACCATTTTAAGGCTGTACGAGCCATTCAACACGTATACCCTACACCCTCGATGCCCGCCCTCTTCGTCTTCGATCACACCCCTTTCGGGGGGATTATTTCTCTTTGCTGGGGCCGGCGGGCTTAGACGTACGGGCAAACCGGAGAGGGCGGACAATCCTTCGGGGGCGTACATCTCTCTGCCCGCCATTGGAATTGGCGCGGGCCCTGCAAGAGGAGAGGACGGGAAGAACGAGGGAGAGTGGGAGGAAGGGGAGGGGGAAGGACGAAGGAAGAGGGAAGATACCACTTTGTGAAGGCGTCCTTGGCGCGCGCGTGGTTCCTGAGCGCCGAAAGGCAACTCCAGAATAATGTGTGAGGACGTCGCACGCGAGAGCGCAGTCCTGAGTACATTGTGAGGAAATCTCAAGCGGAAGCGGGGGCCCTAACTAAGTTGCGAGGAGGTCTCAAGCGGGAGCGCCGTTCCTGAGCAATTTGCACGGAAGTCTCAGGCGGGAGCGGGGGTCCTCACTAAATTGCGAGGAAATCTCAGGCGGGAGCGCCGTTCCTGAGTCAATTGCGCGGAAATGTCAGGCAGGAGCGGGGGTCCTGAGTAAAATTCGAAGAAGTCTCAGGCGGGAGCGCCGTTCCCACGTAAATTGCACGGAAGTCTCAGGCGGGAGCGGGGGTCTTGATTACATTGCGAGGAAGTCTCAACGGGAGCGCCTTTCCTGAGTAAATTGCGCGGAAGTCTCAGGCGGGAGCGGGGGTCCTGAGTAAAAATCGAAGAAGTCTGAAGCGGGAGCCGTTGTTGTTGTAGCCCGGGGGGCAGGGGCACAGTTTGAGCAGGAAGACTTTCCTTGAGAAAAAACAAGGTGCGAGCCCCGGTGGTGGCACTTCAATCGAAAAAAATCAATGTGCACCGGTGGGGGGGGATCAACAATAATTATTCTTCAAGAGTGAGAGTTCAACAACAACAACAAGGAAAAAGCGTGCGTGAGAGCCCCGTGCGCTCTAGCCGTCCAGACCCGCCCTCGCCTTATTGCGAAGGCTGCGTTCAGAGCCCCGTGGACGCATTCTGCCCCCCCCCCCCCAGCAACAGCAACAGCAACCAGCAACCAAAAACATAACAAAAAAAATTGAACTCCCTTGGACTCCCTTACGGACCTTGACGTGGTCCTATGGGTGAAAAACGTATGCGTGCCGGCGTGCCGCCGTTTCAATACAGATCCGATACAGACTGCATGGGATCCTGTAGAGATCCGATACAGACTGTATAGGATCCTATAGAGATCCGATACAGACTGTATGGGATCCTGTAGAGGTCCGAAACAGACTGTATGGGATCCTGAAGAGATCACATACAGACTGTATGGGATCCTGCAGAGATCCGATACAAACTGTATGGGATCCTGTAGAGATCCGATACAGACGGTATTGGATCCTATACAGATCCGATACAGACTGTATGGGATCCTGTCGAAATCCGATACAAAGTGTATGGTATCCTGTACAGATCCGATACAAACTGTACGGGATCCTATAGGAGATCCGATACAGAGTGTATGGTATCCTGTAGAGATCCGATACAGACTGTATGGGTTCCGATAGAGATCCGATACAAACTGTATGGGATCCTGTAGAGACCCGATACAGACGGAATAGGATCCTGTAGAGATCCGATACAGACGGTATGGGATCCTATAGAGATCCGATACAGACTGTATAGGATCTGTACAGATCCGATACAGACTGTATAGGATCCGATAGAGATCCGATGCAGACTGTATGGGATCCTGTAGAGATCCGATACAAACTGTATGCGATCCTGTAGAGATCCGATACAGACTGTATGGGATCCTATACAGATCCGTTACAGACTGTATGGGATCCTGTAGAGATCCGATACAGACTGTATGGGATCCTGTAGGGATCCGATACAGACTGTATGCGATCCTGTAGAGACCCGATACAGACTGTATGGGATCCAGTAGAGATCCGATACTGACTGTATGGAATCCTGTAGAGATCCGATACAGACGGTATGGGATCCCGTAGAAATCCGATACAGACTGTATGGGATCCTGCAGAGATCCGATACAGACGGTATGGGATCCTGTAGAGATCCGTTACAGACTGTATGGGATCCTATACAGATCCGGTACTGACTGGATGGGATTCTGTAGAGATCAGAAACAGACTGTAAGATCCTATACAGATCCGAAACAGACTGGATGAGATCCTGTAGAGATCCGATACAGACTGTATGCGATCCTGTAGAGATCCGATACAGACTGTATGGGGTCCTGTAAAGATCCGATACAGACTGCATGGGATCCTGTAGAGACCCGATCCAGACTGTAGAGGATCCTATACAGATCCGGTACAGACTGTATAGGATCCTATAGAGATCCGATACTGACTGTATAGGATCCTATATACAGATCCAATACAGACTGTATGGGATCCTGTAAGGACCCGATATGGGATCCTATAGAGATCCGATACAGACTGTATAGGATCCTGTAGAGATCCGATACAGACTGCATGGGATCCTGTAGAGATCCGATACAGACTGTAGAGGATCCTATACAGATCCGATACAAACTGTATAGGATCCTATAGAGATCCGATACAGACTGTATAGGATCCTGTACAGATCCGATACAGACTGTATGGGATCCTATAGAGACCCAATACAGACTGTATCGGATCCTATAGAGATCCGATACAGACTGTATGGGATCCTGTAGAGATCCGATACAGACTGTATGGGATCCGATATAGACTGTATGGGTGTCCCTGGGGATCCGATACAGACTGTATGGAATCCCCTGGGACACTGGGGGATTCAGAAACTCTTTGGAACCAGCAGGAAACCTAAAGAACCCAGGGGCGGCTCAGGAGCCCTCTGGAATCCAAAGGAACCGCGCGGAACGCTGGGTGGGGGCTCAGGAATCCTTAAGAATCCTGAGGAACCCTGGGGGGCTCAGGACCCCCCTGGAATCCGACGGCCACAGCGGACGCACCCATTTCGGCACACCCTTCACTAGGATACTATTGCCCCCCACCCATCGGTGAGCTCCGCCGAAGGACAGCGGCTGCGGCCATTTCGGCACACCCCTCACGTGGACCGTGGCCCGCCATCGGGTACCTCCGCCGATGGCCACAGCGGCTGCGCCCATTTCGGCACACCCTTCACGCGGACCTTGGCCCCCCATCGGGGAGCTCCGCCGAAGGCCCCAGCGGCCGCTGCCATTTCGGCACACCCCTCACGTGGATCGTGGCCCGCCATCGGGGAGCTCCGCCGAAGGCCCCAGCGGCTGCGCACATTCCGGCAGACCCCTCACAAAGATCGTGGCCCCCCATCGGAGAGTTCCGCCGAAGGCCCCACAGCTGCGCCCACTTCGGCGCAACACTCACTCGGATCGTGCCCCCCATCAGGGAGCTCCGCCGAAGACCCCAGCGGCTGCGCCCATGTCGGCACACCCCTCACAAGGATCGTGGCCTGCCGCCGGGGAGCCCCGCCGAAGGCCACAGCGGCTGCGCCCATTTCGGCACACCCTTCACGAGGATCGTGGCCCCCAATCGGGTACCTCCGCCGAAAACTCAAACGGCTGCGCCCATTTCGACACACCCCTCACGTGGATCGTGGCCCGCCATCGGGAAGCTCCGCCGAAGGCCCCAGCGGCTGCGCCCATTTCGGCACACCCCTTACGTGGATCGTGGCCCCCTCGGAGAGCTCCGCCGAAGGCCCCAGCGGCTGCGCCTATTTCGTCACACCCCTCACGTGGATCGTGGCCCCCAATCGGGGAGCTCCGCCGAAGGCCCCAGCGGCAGCGTCAATTTCGGCACACCCCTCACGAGGATCGTGGCCCCCCTCAGGGAGCTCCGCCGAAAGCCCCAGCGGCTGCGCCAATTTCGGAATTCCAGTGGGGGCCTATAGAATTCCGATGGAGGCCTATAGAAATCAGATAGGGGCCTATAGAATTTCTATGGAGGCGTATAGAATTCCGATGAAGGCCTATATAGAAGTCGTATGGAGGGCTATGGAATTCCGATAGAGGCCTACAGAATTCTGATGGAGGCGTATAGAATTCCGATGGGTGCCTATAGAACTCGTAAGGAGGCCTATAAAATGCCGATGTGTGCCTATAGAGTTCCGATGGAGGCCTATAGAATTCCGATGGAGGCCTATATAGAATTCGTATGGAGGGCCTATAGAATTCCGATCGAGGCCCACATAGAATTCCCATGGCGGCCTATAGTATTCCTATGGAGGGGGCCTATAGAATTCCTATGGACGCCTGCAGAATGTGTATGGGTGCCTATAGAATTCCTATGGAGGCCTATAGAATCCCGATGGAGACCTATAGAATTCCTATGGAGGCGTATAGAATTCCTATAGGGGGAGCGGGGGGGCTATAGAATTCCTGCGGAGGCCTATGGAATTCCTATGGAGGCCTATAGAATTCCGATGGAGGCCGATAACATCACTATGGGAACTGATATAGAATTCCTATGGAGACCTATAGAATCCCTATGGAGGCCCATCGAATTCCGATGGAGGCGTATAGAATTCCCATGGGGGCCTGTAGAATTCCTATGGAGGCCGATCGAATTCCGATGGGGGCCTATAGAATTCCTAGGGAGGTCTATAGAATTCCTATGGAAGCCTATAGAATTCCTAGGAAATCCTATTAGGGAATCCTTGGCGCCCCCAGGAGACCCCCAGAGAGGGTTGCTCGGTTGCTCGGTTGCGGGGGGGAGGGCGGCCGGGGCTCCCACGCACGCCTTTTCCAACAACAACAACAACAGCAGCAGCAGCAGCAGCAGCAGCAGCAACAGCAACAGCAACAGCAACAGCAACAGCAACAGCAACAGCAACAACAGCAACAACAACAACAACAACAACAACAACAACAACAACAACAACAACAACAACAACAACAACAACAACAACAATTACTAGCACGTGGGGACACTCCGTTCTCACCAGTGCCAGGGTTTTCATAGGAGGCGGGCAATACCCCCACTTTGTGGGGGGGCCGGTTCAAGCTCTACCAAATTTCCAAACGACTCTTCGCCACCACCCACACCCAGCTTCCCGCCCTATGACGTTCGGACACTTCACTTCGTGGCATGCGGACGACCGTGGCTACTATTCAGGGCCCCGCGGCCGACGACGACGGCGTGCGCGCGCGAAGAAAAAACGAATGTGTCCCACATGGTATTATTTGACAGGGATGATGGCCCTGGCAGGCGCGCAACCTTTGTTGCAGAAGTTCGAAGCACGTGAAAAAGTTGCTCGCAAGAGCCCGTTTGACAGAAATGTTGAAAAAGTACTGGGTTTCCTAAGAAATCCGCAAGAGCGCGCGGGGTGAATTTTTGAAACCCTTTTTTTGAAAAACCATTGGGTTTTTCATGTTTTTATATGAAAATCGCTACGAAGACTAAGGTTTTGGAAGGATTTCGTCTTGCGCGCGCAAATGTGCACTTCGTGTCATTTTTTGCAAGGGATTCTTGAAGTTTGGTCATGTTAGAACAAGAAATGTCCACTTTGCCTTATTTTTTGCAAGGGGAAACCGATCGTAACAACACAACCGGATCTGGACCACATCGTTTTGCCTGAGGCTTCCTCACGAAAATTATGAGAATGAGGCTGCGGCCTAGGCGCGGCGGGGGGGGCGCGCACCAGGGGTCCCAACAATAATTATTCTTTAGAATTAATAATGTTCAACAACAACAATAACCTCAACAACATCGCCCCCCTGGACCTGGCCAGGGGCGCATTCGAGCCGGGCTTCCGAGGCGGACCAAGCCGTGGCGTGAAGTCGGGCGTGTAACCCTACAGGCGGACGTTTTGGCTCAAAAAATGCCCCAAACATGATTAAAACTAATACACACATATCGACCCAACACTATTTTTGACTAATTTTGAATTTTCCTCCTGTAGAGGAACGCGCCCGACGTAATCGTGGCGCCGGAAAACCTCCAGACGCGCCAAAATGGCGAAGGCGTTCAAACATCAATCGTCGCGAACCCTCGGCCTTGGATCTGGATCGTACATCTGCGGGCTACATCGCTCGAGACCCCGCTCTCGGTTCTGACGCCGTATGAGAGACGGAACATGGCGACCTCGCCCGGTCGCCCACACAAACCGCCAACGCCAACGAGGCACACAGCGTGCAGACGAGGGCACGGTTGCACGACGGTTGCGCGGGCAGCTTGCGTGCGAGTGTCGGTGCATTCCACCGGGGCGGAGGGCCAAACGGGCGCATACTCAGCACGAGCGGGGTCGGCTTCCACAACAAATGCGGGGTGGAACATGAGACTGGCCTTACGTCGGGCCTGTCCCTCCACAGGGGGATTTTCGGTGAAAAATGAAAGATACCCAAAAAATAATCAAACGGCGCTTCCAAAAATAGCCTGGGGACTATTTGTTGGGTATTGTTGGACCTTTTTGGGGTATTTTTTGGCGGGTGCTCTTTATTATTCGTCGAGAATCCCCCTGTAGGGGGACAGGCCCGACTTCACCCTGGTCACGCGCTGGCGTGGACCACGGATCCGCGGACGGAGCGCGCGGGCGCCCCATCCGCACCTCGGGCGTGCCACACCGGCAGCCTGGCGCCGACCGCCGTGGCGACTGAACGCGCCGATTCTGCACGGAGGCGGAACCCGCCGCTGCTCAACTCGTCCCGCGAGTCCTCGAGACTAAACCCTGCTCTCACCTTTCCCCTCGTCCTCCTCCTCGTCCTCCTCCTCCTCCTCCTTCTCCACCGCCTCCTTCTCCTCCTCCTCCGCCTCCTCCTCCTCCTCCTCCGCTTCCTCCCCCTTCGCTTCCTCCCCCTCCTCCTCCTCCTCCTCTTCCTCTTCGCCGTTCCCCCTCCTCACCATCATTCCCCCCGACCCTCGCACTCCGGCTCTAGACCCTGCCGCTGCCCCGACGGTGGTCGACGGGCCTCGACGGTCCCAAGCGCGTGCTTGGCCCATGTCTGCGACTCTTTGTCGTACTGGTACCTCTGGCGGTGAGAAGACGAAAGGAGAATCACGAACCCTGGCTACATTGGAGGGAGAAACAAGCGACATAAACAAAACATGTTGGCACTCCGCGCGAATGTCTTGGATCTGCGACGGACCCCCTCCCTGGTGCGCGGAGCGCGCCAGGGGCGGCGCCGGAGGCGCCGGGGGGCCCCCAGCGCGGAGGCAAAAAATCCGCGCAGAGCGCCGAACGTTTATGTGTATGTCTGAAGGGGAACTGGAACACACAAACAAATACACACAAATAAAAGGATTCCCCACATTTTCCCATATTTTCTAGGTTTTTGTATCCCCCCCCCACTTCCCATATTTTCCCATATTTCCCTGGGGGTCGGTGATTCATTGTGTCTGTGTGTTTTCCCCTCCTGAATGTCGCTTCTTCTTCTTCTTCTTCTTCTTTCTTCTTCGATACATGGCGTGTCAGAACCAAAAAGAGGAGCGTGCTGTGAGGCGCATCGAAGAGACTCACTGCTGCGTGGGCCCAGGCGAGGTGGCCCAGTGGCGGGCGTGGCGTTCCTACGAAGAGGGCGGGGGGGAGCGAAGGCAGACGCTGCTACAACAGACACACACACACACACACACCCTGAGCCTCCGTAAGGGGAAAAATAACGATCTGCGTCTACGCTTACGTTCAAGGGGCCCAAGGAGACACAAATAAATACACACAAATAACAGGATTCCAAATCTTTTCTGGTATTTTGTCTTCCCCCCCACTTCCCATAGTTTCCCATATTTTCTGGGGAATCGACGATTAATTGTGTCTGTGTGATTTTTCCCTCCTGAAGCAGACACACCCCCTGAGCTTCCGCAAGGGGGAAAAAATAGCGAGCTGCGCCTACGCGCACGTGGGAGCCAGGAATGCAGCCACCCAGGGCGAAGAGGCGAGGAAGCCGATGAGGACAAGACAGATTTGGAGGGGCCTTGAGACACACACATAAATACACACAAATAAATCAATTCCCCATATTTTCCCATATCTTCTGGGTTTCTGTCTTCCCCCCCACTTCCCATATTTTCCCATATTTTCCTGGGAGTCGACGATTAATTGTGTCTGTGTGTTTCTTTCCCTCCTGTGTGTTTCTTTCCCTCTGTGTGTTTTCTACGCTCACGGGGGATCCAGGAGTGCAGCCACCCCGGGCGAAGAGGCGAGGAAGCCGATGGAAGCCGATGAGGACAAGACAGATTGGCGACGCGCTGAGGGGGATAGGGGGACGGAGGGAGGGCCCCTCGGGAAGCTGCTTCTTGGAGGGCGCCGGCCCTGCGTCTACAGACAAGGCCCGCGTCTTCTGAGAATCAGGGGTAAATCTTATGTTGCTCCCATCGTACTTAAGGACCACATCCCAGATTTTTTTTCGAGCACCCGGGAAAGTGTCGAAGGAGTGTCGAAACAGTGTCGGACGAGTGTCTCCCAGGGCCCGACACGTGAAAACCCTGGAGTTTTGGGGTACTTTTCTGGTGCTCGAGATTCTGTCTGGGGATCAAGGCTAAAGCTGGTTGGAACATCCTAAGGTGAATCTAAGGAGCCTTCCCCCCTCCCCCCGCCCCCCTCTGCGCATGGCCGGACGAAAGAGACCATCGCACAGGCCACTCGGCGTCGAAACGTCGAAGAGCCCGCGCCCGCAGGCGGGCGGAGAGGCCCCCGCGCGAGCGTCACCCGACGCCTCGCCTCGCCTCGCGCGGCCCGCGGCCCCAGCACGGGCCGCCGTGTCGCACTCCAGCCAGGCACCGAACACCAATGGGACGCACACGTGCACGCCCAGCTCGCTCTGTGGATGCCGTGGCAGTGGACACCCTAACAATCCAGTCATTGAGTTGAAGATGCGTTCAAACATGTTTAAGACATGCTCAAACAATGCCCCAGACATGCTCTTACCTGGCTGAGACATTTTTGCAACGTGTTTTTCCTATACGTCTGGGAATGGTTTGGCAACATGCGTCCTCTCCATTTCGGGAGCGGCCAAGAGGGGGGTGTCCAAGAGGGGGGGGTGCAACTCGTGACCAGCGGCACGTGCGCTGCCCAGCGGGGGGGCCAGGGACGTATTGAAATAAGAAGAGGCGCCCTGAAATCTAGGGAAACATCATGGCCCCTGCCGTGATACCCACCCACCCCTAGTCAGCACCCCCCTCTTTGCCGCCCCCGACCATCGATCGTCGCCCACAGAGCTCGCTGCACTCGCCCCCGCCCGCACGGCCTGCGCAGCCGGGTCGGGCGGCCCTGCCGGCGCGGCCACGGCTGCCGCCTCGCCCCGCCGGCCGTGGCAGGGGCTGCGGAGCCACTCCGCCTGGCCCGCCTCGGAGGACGAGCTGTGGCACGCCCTGAGAATTGATTCAACGAGATCAAACGAGATGTGAATGTTTCTCCACTGGACTCGGGTCTCTCCAGAACTACTGGAGAGCAGCAGTCAGACGCTATGCTAAGCTGCTGGGCCTGGGGCGCGGTAAGCGCCACCCTGATCCAAAATGCCTACTGCCGGGCATGGGGGGAGTCTGAAAACCAGGGCAGGACGCCAAAATGTTACGACGGATTTGGCAAACTAGCTCAACAGCCCGCCGGTGAATTCGTATCGTCGCCTGCCTGGCATTGCAGATAAATAGATACAGCCTCCGCCGCACCCAACCAACCTCCATTAACTTGCAGCACGCTGCACAACTTGGACAAACGGTGGGGACGATGCCACCCATGCTGGACGGATTTCGGGAACCTTGCCGAAAAACCTCTTGCATGTGTCCTGTGCCAGGGGATTGCTGAGAAAATCCTGGAACAATCTTGAAATCCCCACGCGGGCCCACACGGGGTCAAAAGGGCACCTTACCCACATTTTCCAGCACCTGGCCTCATTGGGCCGGCGCTCTCTGTCGGGTTTGGGCGACCACGTGCTGAGATGGTTGACGCGCGCTCTCGGGAAACCGAATCGCGAAAGCCTGTCGAGGAACACCCCGCGGGCCTCGGCGCTGATGGCCGTGCTCGAAGAATGTCTGTCTAGCCTCGCAAGCTCGGCTTGCGGCCACGCCACGTGTACAGACATGGGATGTGATGAATTACACGATAGAGGAACTCCTAAGCTAGTGGGTTTCCAGATGGGCTTGTAATCCAAAAGGCCATGCTTTTGAAACCTGGGGCCCTTGGAAATGTGGATGTCGAGAAAATCAACCCCACGGAACGAATTCCCTTCTACTTTGCACCTGAAGCGCGTGTCATTCTGCACTAGCCACTGGTAGCACTGCCAATAACTCCGCATCACCCCCTCGGCGATGATGAGGATGTCGTCTTTGTAGCGGCAGTGCAAGAGAATGCCGTGTTCGGCCAGCCAGGAGCTGCTATCGACACGGCCTCTTTCAAGACTATCGTAAAACCCTGCGTCTGATAGATCGCCAGAGTAATTCATTCCCATGCCGGATCCAACGATGACTTTCCAGAGCTGGTCGGGGAAGAAATCGCTTATGATGTACTGGTGATCTAAGAGGAACTCGGACACGCGCCGAGCAGCAGACTTCAGATGAGGGGGCGCCACTCGAATTGCACCTGACACAAGTGTGGACGGGTCGCCAGACATGAAGAAGTCCCGCACGTCGAACCTGAGAAAGGCAACATTCGCAGCGAACGTGGTCTTGTTCAAAACCTCGATCAATTGTTCTGTGCTCGACAATATGTACGGTTTGTGCTTTAATTGGTCGCTGATCGTTTTCGATAGCCACGCACCGAGGCCACGACACGAATGATGCCTGCGAGTGTGCAGGATCCTGAATGCAACCTCGCCGGGCGCTTTGTGCGTCTTCAGCGTCTCCCCAAGAGTGGCTGTGACCTTCCGTTCCCCACCTTCCAGGGATTGCAAGAGAGACGGGCCATCCACCGTGGGGTCGTCTTCCGAAGCTTGCTTGACGATGTCGCAATACTCAGATGTGATGTTTTTCCAATGAAGTTGGAGCGGGGAAATCTCTTCGTAGCTGGTGCCCGCCAGGGCGCTCCTGTGCGCTTCAATGGGGTCAGTCTTCCTCACCAGTGCGAAACCTCCATCCTTGTCGGACACCACAGGGACCCACTCTAGATCACGAAGTTGACGAACGGCAAGACGAACTAATCCATACATGTTTGACCGCTTGCGGACTCCATATTGCTTCTGGAGCTCACGCTCGCAACCTTGGAATACATAGTGCCGCATGCCCTTGAGCATGCTGTCCAACTCGGGTGGAACCAAGTGGGGAAATGGAGCCACTGAGGCCCTCGTAGACTTTACTCTGAACTTGTCGGGCCTCTCCTGGCCCCTGAAATGCCAATGCCACAACAGTTTTTGCCTCGCCTGCTGCAGCATTTTGGACACCTGGGAAAGTTGAGGAAGAGCTTTAGGCCATGGCCGGACGAAAGAGACCATCGCACAGGCCACTCGGCGTCGAAACGTCGAAGAGCCCGCGCCCGCAGGCGGGCGGAGAGGCCCCCGCGCGAGCGTCACCCGACGCCTCGCCTCGCCTCGCGCGGCCCGCGGCCCCAGCACGGGCCGCCGTGTCGCACTCCAGCCAGGCACCGAACACCAATGGGACGCACACATGCACGCCCAGCTCGCTCTGTGGATGCCGTGGCAGTGGACACCCTAACAATCCAGTCATTGAGTTGAAGATGCGTTCAAACATGTTTAAGACATGCTCAAACAATGCCCCAGACATGCTCTTACCTGGCTGAGACATTTTTGCAACGTGTTTTTCCTATACGTCTGGGAATGGTTTGGCAACATGCGTCCTCTCCATTTCGGGAGCGGCCAAGAGGGGGGTGTCCAAGAGGGGGGGGTGCAACTCGTGACCAGCGGCACGTGCGCTGCCCAGCGGGGGGGCCAGGGACGTCTTGAAATAAGAAGAGGCGCCCTGAAATCTAGGGAAACATCATGGCCCCTGCCGTGATACCCACCCACCCCTAGTCAGCACCCCCCTCTTTGCCGCCCCCGACCATCGATCGTCGCCCACAGAGCTCGCTGCACTCGCCCCCACCCGCACGGCCTGCGCAGCCGGGTCGGGCGGCCCTGCCGGCGCGGCCACGGCTGCCGCCTCGCCCCGCCGGCCGTGGCAGGGGCTGCGGAGCCACTCCGCCTGGCCCGCCTCGGAGGACGAGCTGTGGCACGCCTTGATGCTGCGGTCATCTGTCTTGTTAGGGGGCCACATGCGAAACCGACCCCTACCCCCCACGATTTCTGAGGGGGAGGGTGGGGTTCACTTCGCTCGGGAGCTCCCGAACGGAGTGAACCCCACCCTCCCCTTCAGAAATCGTGGTCGGTATGGGTCGGGTTCGCATGAGGCCCCCTACTTGTGCGGCCTGGCGGGGCGCCACTGCTTGCGCCCCTCGGCGGCGGCGGCAGCTGCCACCGCACCCGCGCCGCAGACAGCGCCACTCGGGCGGCAGGCCCACGACCCTCGGGCTCGCTCGGCAGGCACGCACGGCCTGTCTTTCGGCGAGGAAGGTCTGCCACGGCGAGGCCGCGCAACGCTGCGCAGGGGAAGCCCCCCCGTGCGTCGACACCCTCGACCGCGGCGTGGGAGAAGCCGCGTTGAAGGGGCCCTGGGACACACAAATAAACACACACACAAATAAAAGAGGTCTCCCCATATTTTCTGGGTTTCTGTCTTCCCCCCACACTGCCCCTATTTTCCCACATCTTCTGGGGAATCGACGATTCATTGTGTCTGTGTGTTTTTGTCCCCTCCTGACGCGCGCCCGACCAGAGGAACTCGCAGCCGGCGCGCGCGGCGGAGAGGGCGCCGAGGGCGTGCCGCAGGTCGGCGCCTTTGCCCGCTGGGCGACGGCTCTGGCCGGTGCCACCAGCTCTCGAACACGGCCAACCGGCAGGCGCAGAAGGAGGTCGGGCGTGCCCTCCTACACCCTGCGAAATGCTTTAGAAATCATGGGTTAAGAAATTCATAGTCTCAGAATCTGAACGAAAACCCAGAATGTCTATTCAAATCTTGGGATTTACATTGAAACATTAAGAATAATCGAGACTCTGGCCGAAAATTTGGGTTTTCTTAAGCATCGCCTAGGGTGTACAGGCGGATGGTGGAGGACAGCTGACAGTCCACACAGATGTGCTTGACCATTTCCGAGCATTCCTCCTGTAGTGGGACATTCCCGACTTACGCACAGAAAGGCGAGGGAACGGGGTGCCGCTGGCATGCCAGCGGCCCCAACTAGCAGCATCTTATAGAGATCCACGGCGCTGGCAGCAAGGCGGCACACCGTGACTCCCACGCGGCCGAGGCGAAGATCCCGCGGCTCGGAGCCGCCACCGGCGTCGCCGAGCAGCGACAGAAGTGCAGCTGTCATGTCGCGGCGGCCACGCAAGCTGTGGAAGCCTCCCTGGCCACACAAGGGGTGGGAACCTCCGCGGCCGCGCAGGCTGCAGGCTGCGGGAACCTCCGCGGCCACGCGAGCTGCGGGAAGCTCCTCGGCCCGCAAGCCTGCTCGGCCACGCAAGCTGCGGGAACCACCGCGCCAACACGGTGTCCAATCGTCCACGTCGGTGGGCTCCGGCAGCGCCGCCCCGGGCGCCGGAGTGGCCCCACGAAGCCAGAAACATGCAGCTGCCTCGACGTCGGCTCGAGCTCCTGGGAGCAGATGGTGGACGGAAGCATCTGCGGCAGCCCGCGTAGCGACGACAAGTCGGCGCCGTGCTGCAGCCATTCGACACACGAGTGGCCAGTGGCCTGCAACCACAAGGGCTCGACCAAGGAAGATGAGGAAAAGGAGAAGGACGAGGAGGGGGAGTGGAAATGAGGAAGACGAATGAGAACGAGGACGATGGAGGAATCGGAGAGGGAGGAAACGAGAATGTTGGCCGAGGGGAGGGAGTAGGACGGCGAGGGCGACGAGTTCCGACGTGCTGTCCGAATCAATGTGTGGGGCCTCCTGGAAGGCCCTTGTCGCCATGGCTAGATCCGACTCGAGGCCCCGGTCAGAACGCGCCCCAGGAGAGGTCCCGTGGGATCGTTTTGGGATGAGGAAGACTGTTTTTTGGACTTGGCCGCTAGCGAAGGGCTCAAGACAAAACTCCGGAATAGATGGTAGAGCCCGCAACCGACCTGCCCATGCAGCATCGTCGATGCCTTGCCAAAGTGCTCGCAAGCCTAAACAACTTGCTCGTCCGTGCTAGGAAAACTGATCGGCTGGCACATTGGCCAGGTCCCTTTATGGGGTCACATGGTACTACCCAATGCCCTTCCATCGCTGCCTGCCGCGACAACATTTGCCACGGTTTGGAGGGGAAGGGACTGTGTGGACAGAACTGGTCGAGACCCGCATCGAGTCACGAAGTCTGCTCGGACCCAGGGGTGCGCGGCGACCCCATGCCTCCGGCGAACACCTGCAGCATCTGACCTTCGGGCCGTCCAATGCCGTGCCAATGCTATCGGGTCACTCCGCTGGGCAATACGCCAACACGGCCTGCGAGGGCGTGCTCTCTGCACTCTGCTACGTCATCCCACCCATTGGGCTATCCACCCAACCCGTGACTTCACCCTGACGGCCCTCCCATGGCTGACTGCGGCGCCTACCTGGCGCCACAAGTAGGAGGAGTCTGGAATGGGAAGGGAATAGAGGATTTGGCCGCTAGCGAAGGGCTCAAGACAAAACTCCAGAATAGATGGTAGAGCCCGCAACCGACCTGCCCATGCAGCATCGTCGACGCCTTGCCAAAGTGCTCGCAAGCCTAAACAACTTGCTCGTCCGTGCTAGGAAAACTGATCGGCTGGCACATTGGCCAGGTCCCTTTATGGGGTCACATGGTACTACCCAGTGCCCTTCCATCGCTGCCTGCCGCGACAACATTTGCCACGATTTGGAGGGGAAGGGACTGTGTGGACAGAACTGGTCGAGACCCGCATCGAGTCACGAAGTCTGCTCGGACCCAGGGGTGCGCGGCGACCCCATGCCTCCGGCGAACACCTGCAGCATCTGACCTTCGGGCCGTCCAATGCCGTGCCAATGCTATCGGGTCACTCCGCTGGGCAATACGCCAACACGGCCTGCGAGGGCGTGCTATCTGCACTCTGCTACGTCATCCCACCCATTGGGCTATCCACCCAACCCGTGACTTCACCCTGACGGCCCTCCCATGGCTGACTGCGGCGCCTACCTGGCGCCACAAGTAGGAGGAGTCTGGAATGGGAAGGGAATAGAGGATGAGGGAATTTGTTGAATAACTGAGTGGACGGGTGATCTGTGCATTGGGAAGACAAGGCGAGATGAGGCGGGCGGATGAGAAGAGAGGTTCTGGAGGAACTAGGACATTCAAGTTGGGTCCAAGGTCCAAGGCGGATCTGCCGACTCCCGCTTGCAGCGGGCGAAAAAGGCGGCGACACATTTGTCTGTCCCACCCCACCGTTTCCGGTCTAAAGTCCCGTTTGAAAGGGAAAGGGGGGGGGGGGCGGCGACTTCTTCAACGCACCTACATGGCGTCGGAGCCTCCAAACCCACCCTACGTGGCGTCAAGATGCTGGAAAGATGCCCTCTGAGGTGGCTCCAAAACGGCTCCGGCAAGAAGGAGGCCTCAAGGACACCCAGAACTGCCGCAAGAAGGTCCGAGACGCACGAAAGACACCCCAAGAAAACCCCAAGAGGACCCCCAAAGAAGACCCACGAAGCAAACAGACTTGTGTTGCCACTGGTGGTTTGAGCGACCTCCTAAAACTCCAAGACTGCCCGAGAGAGGCATCCCAGACCGGCCCACGACGGCCCAACGGACCCCACCGGAGTTCGTCCCCCTCCTCCTCCTCCTCCTCCTCCTCCTCCTCCTTGTCCTCCACCTTCCTCTTGCTCCACCTCCTCCTCCTCCTCCTCCTCCTCCTCCTCCTTGTCCTCCACCTTCCTCTTGCTCCACCTCCTCCTCCTCCTCCTCCTTCTCCTCCTCCTCCTCGTCCTCCGCCTCCTCTTCCTCCTCTTGTTCCTCCCCCGCATCCTCGTCCCCCACCTGCCCACCAGGCTCCTCCAGCTCCGTCAGAACTCCCCCCTGCTCGTCCTCATCATCCTCCGCTTCCTTCGTGTTCCCCTTCTACTCCAAAGCTGAAGGCGTTAGGAGGCCCCACGGGTTGCCCGCAACCGAAAATACAACGTGGCCCCACATAGCCACCACGGCATGGGAACACTTGTTGCATGTCTCACCATATGTTCCGGTCTTCGATGCGTGCGCAAGCACGATTTTGAGCATGTCACCGTGCCTGGGTATCGGTCTTCTGTCTCTTCTCGTCCTCCTCCTCCTTTTCACCCCCCCATCTTTCCCCGTTGCAACAGATAGCCTCCCCGCCCCGAGCAGGCCCAGAGAGAACTCAAAAACCGCCCACCAGGGGACCCCAATCAAACAATAGCCTGGCGCAGCTGCGAGCACCGCAGTCGCGAATATCATCTTCGGTGGGGCTCCCCATGGGGCCACGAAGCGTGCGAGGGGTGTGCCGAAATGGGTGTGGCGGACGCATATGGCCGGTGCCACTGGGGCCCTGCGCGGAGTTCCCTACAGGGCATGGCGGACGCAGGCTAGCCTGCGCCACGGCGCTGATCCATTCATGCGCCCCACGGCGGCTGGTGCGTGGCAGCGGTCGCCAACGGTGTCCTTGGCCAGAGGTGTCCCCAGCTGCCCGCGCCGTCCTGGAGCCCCTGGGGCCCTCTGGGCCTCTCCGGAGGGGTGCCCTGGAGGCAGCTTGGGGCCTCCTCGGGGATCCCGGGGACAGCTTGGACAAGGACCCCTCTTGCAACACGCGAGATACCGGAGCGTCCAGATCAAGGGTGGGAGCCCATTATCGATCCTCCCCCGCTACTCCTAGCACCCAAGAGGAGGAGGAGGGGAAGGAGGAGGAGGAGGAGGAGGAGGAGGAGGAGGAGGAGGAGGAGGAGGAGGAGGAGGACGAAGAAGAGAAGGAAGAGGAGCAGGAAAAAGTAATACGTCATTCCGGATAGGGGGCTGGGAAGGCCGAGCAATTATCGTCAGAACCCCCCTGGATCAAGGAATTCCTCGGGGGGCACGGCGGTGGGAGCAACGATTCCCACGGTTAAACCACCCCTTCGGGGCGCGGAACAGCGGGATCCAAGAGTTCCTCGGGGGGCAGGGCGGTAGGAGCAACGACTACCACGGCGAACTGCTCCGAGGCGCCGCTGAGCCACGCTCGGGCAGCAAGCACCACCGAAGCAGAAGAGGACTGCACCCCTTTCACCTCCAGGGCAGGCCCTGGCAGCAAACATCGCGCAGCAGAGGCGCAGCGGCGCGAGCAGGTCACGACCAGAGCCTTCGAACCCGACGTTCGGCGACATCTCTCGAGCCAGACCGCTCCACAGATGCCAAGGCCTGCAGCCACGGCCAGCACGCCCTACTCCCATCTGTCAGTGCAGTTCTTTTTGCTCGGACCGCGCGGCGGTCAAACTGCGGGTGCAGTCCCAGGGCCCTAGGACTAGGGCCAAAACGGCGGCGGGCAACATGCACGCCACAAAACATGAAAGGTATGTGCATCATGCTCACAAGGCGGCACGGGCGGCAGAGGGGCAGGGGAGTGCACTGTTCACACTGGGTGAGTACAATGCTGCCCCGACGCCGCCTCCCACAAGCGTGAAACGGTGCACGCGGTCACCGCCTATACCGGCCCACAGGCAGAAACACCTCAAGCAAAGTGCGGCCCGAGGCTCAAACTATAAAATATGAAATATGCATGTCTAGATTCACTAGTCCAGACTGTCGTCTCGATGTGCGTGCGCACATCACCGTAGCCCTCACTAGGTCCATGCAGCGGCTGCAACAGGACCTCACGGGCTCGCAGACCCTGGAACGGCGGCCCGACGCTGGGCCTTCCGCTCCTTGGCTCGCTCACGCTGTCCGCGGCGCAGCCGCAGACGGTGTGCCTCCTCACCCTCCTGTTCAGCAGTAGGCACCATGCTGAACAGTCCGTGGCGGAGGAACTGCGATAGCACCTCGTTAGGCTGCACGGCCTTCGTCAGCACGTCCGCCAGCATGTGGCTATTGGGCAGCCGCTTGAACTTGATGGCCTCCTGCTCGATCAAATCCTTGGCCACCTTCAAGTCGATGAGGGTCTGCCGAGACACCGGCATCGAGCCGATCTTGGACGTGTGATCGTAGAGCGACTTCGCATCCGTCACCAGCGCCCCCGGAACCTTCAGCACCAGCCTCCAGTCCCCTTGCAAGGGCGGCTCCCCGTGCAAGACTGCCTCAATCAGCAGCCTGAGGTAGAGCTGCCGATCCAAAGCCACGGACATAGCTGCAGACTCTGCGGCCATCGTAGATCCAACAACTCATGTAATAGTACTACTCTGGAACTCCACTAAACAACACACAGCTAGCTCCTTCAACACTCGGGTATCCGTAATCATACTCATGAACCCCATCTGGCTCTTACAGCCGGGTTCCTTCGCAAACGAAGCGTCCATGAGCGTGAGCACCTGCGAGCGCTCGATGTCCACACGGCGGATTCGGAGAGTCGCAAGACCTCTCTTGTCGTAGTCCTGAAGCCGGTCGATGATGTCATTGAGCACTCGCGGGTGCAATAACCTCCGACCTTTCGGATCCTTCTGTGCGAGCGCCGACGCGCTGCACGCGAGCTGTGGCACCACGCGTGCGACAGGCCAGCGCACCTTCTGGAGCAAGCTCCGGAAGTCGTGGTGCTCTTCGGAAGTCATCTCCCGCTCCTCGTCGCCCCCCCTTGCAAGGGGGTGCTTTGTCAGCTTGCTGATCTCGATGTGATCGGGGTGGCGCCACCACTCCTCCCCGAGATAGGCGACTGCCTCCTTGTCATTGCCCTCCTTCCAGTGCTTGATGTTGAAACGCCTGTTGATATTCGCCTTCGCCTTCTGGTACTGGGGGTCGCGCGGGCCCCCGAACAGCATGCCGTCGTCAACGTGCAAGGTCAACATAGCAATCAACTTGCCGGTCGCCCGATAAACGAAGACAGCCCGAGCGCAGCGCAGCTCCACAAAGCCGACCTCGTCCGTCAGCACCTGGCGGGCTCGGAGACACCACAACCGAGGCGCCTCCGTCAAACCGCGCGCCCCTTCCAGCAGGCGAAGCAACGCATAAGGCCGCGCAGCCGGCCATCCAGCGCCGTCGACGGCCGGAAGCCCGTCCTTAGGAGCCCTCACGTACAACTCCCGCTCCAGCTTCAGCCCGGACAGGAACGCAGTCGCTACGTCAAAGGACTCGAATGTCCAATCCATCGCCATTGTGATAGACGCACGCACTAGCACGGCCAAAGGGGAAATAGTAGGCGAATCCGTCCTGAATACACCAAGCTGCGGGTCGAGATGGCCAGGGATGATCAAGCGCGACTTCGCCTCCAACTCCGGCCCTCGCCCCCGGTTCGTGCGAACCGAACGCATGGGCACCGAGATGATCTTATCCTTCGGAATGCTCTTCTCCCTCTCCTCGGTGACCAGCTCGACCGTGTTGTTGGCGATCCATTGCCGCCACTCGGCGGCGTCGGCCTCGTCGAACTTAGCCTTCTCGTGCTGGTCGAAGTGACGTGGGTCTAGCTCCTTCGCGTTCTGCTTCATCACGAGTGCGAACACGTCGTGCTCGTACCGCGCCTCCTGCAGCCATGCGTCATACACAGATGACACGTTGATCCACTCCTCGTAAGTCATCGGCTGCCGTACAAGACCCTCCGGAGTGCCCAAATAGCACACCCCCTGTGCCTGAGCATCCGGCTTGTCGTGGTAGAAGAGCGCGAGACCAACCCAGCTGTCCTCCATGCGCTCGTTGGTACGGCTCGCGCCGTCGTCCTTGTAGGCACACTGGCCCATGGCGGAGAGCATCACCGACAGGCGATTGCACTCCCGGTGGCGGTCGTGATCATAGAGTCGCCGCCGTGGCTCTCGATGCACACGTACTCCTCGCACGACCTTCTGAACGGGCGTGGAGACGCCATCCAAGGCATTCTGGCCGCACCATTCCTGGGGCCCCGAGCGCGCCGCAGCGTTCATGGCCACCTCGCGGAGGGCCGGCAAGCCACTCGTAGGGGCAGCCTGCAGGCGCGATCTCTTAATGCAACTCGGCACGTCATCTACCAGGAACTTCCGCTTCCGCTCGAGCTCTAAATCGTCTCTGGGAATCGGCGGCACCGAAGGGCCGCCAGAGCCCAATGCTCCCAGAGAAGCTTCCGGGTACGTCCCAGTGGACATCCGGCCTGGAGGGGAACGAGACCGGGCCCTCCTCGGAGGCGGAAGCTGCGGCAACTGCCCCTGCTCAGGTGGCTCCTCCTCCTTAGCCTGCGCCTCAATGGCGTCCAGGGCCCTCAGATCCACGCGGGGCTGCCTGGACCCCTCGAGTTCACTATGTCGTTCACGCTCCTTCTTCAGGAACGTCTTCTTCACCCGCTGAACCTTCACCTTGGGCGTGACGTCCACGATGTCGCGGTAGGCGCGATCATCTCGCTGCTGCGTCAGCCGCACGTCCGTCTGGATGGACTCCGCAGCCGCGGCCTCCTGGGAGGAGGCGTGCCGGAGCTGCTCACGAGCAACAAGTAGCACGTGACCACGCCATGATAAGTAATACCGGCTGTTGGATTCCTTCGCGATCACAGTCGCAGGACCCCGCCACCTTTCAGGATCTTGCCGACGACGTCCCTTGAACGGATTCGGCGCCCAGAAATACACCCGCGATCCTGGGCGCAGATCGCCGACGACCGTCGGCGCCTGTCGCAGCAGCGCCCTCCGCACCTTGTCCGTCGCGTCGCGCTCCAGCAACATCATCTTGGCTGCGGTGCGGATTTGAGACGAACGCCAAGCTATGCCCTTAGCGCCGATGACCGACATGAGAACCTCGTCGTCGCCCCTGTTGGTCACCTCCGTAAAACTCAAGATCCGCCCGAAGACAGCCTGCTCCGGGGTCAACCCATTGCGGCTGATCGTCGAATTCTTCGCGTTGACGATGGCAGCCAGGGCCGCAGTAGACATCGACTTGCCCTGGACGTGGAACTCGTGCACCACCTTGCCCCAGATAGTGCCGAGCAATCCTCCGTGGCGCTCTGCCAGGCCATGCTGCCATGCTGCATGAGCCCCCGTCGTCTTCGTATTAATACCGAACTGCTCCATCAGCGCGTTGAAGTAGCCCTCGAACTCGCCGCCCTGGTCGATCACGATGTTCTCTGGCACGCCGTAATGCTTGAACCACTCCTTCATGATCTGGCGCGCTACGTGCTTGGCCGTCCTATTCTTGAGAAGGCATGCGCAGTGCCATCCCGTACCAGCGTCCACCATGCTGAGGGCCACCAGCTGCTCCTTGGCCGCGTCCCGTAGGTACTTCACGTCGATCACAACCGCCACATTGAAGCCGAATGGTCGCACGCCCGCCGCCCCTTGCACTGGACGGGGCGGCGCCTCCGACTCAGCACAAGTCGGACACTGCCAATGCTTCGCGCATGCCAACGCGTTGGGCGCTGCACCGCCGAGACGCAGCATCTTGATGAACGTTGGTCGGCTGGGGTGTCCAAGACCGCGATGGGCCTTCCGCACGGCACGTCGCGTACTCCGGGGAATCTTCGTCATGATGTCCTGCCGCGCCACCTCTGGAAGCTCCATCTCTGACCAGGAGGCTGCAACCTCCTCCTCCTCCGCAGGGTGCTGCATGGACTCCTCCTTCACCGTCTTCTGCAATGCCTCGCGAATCTCGGCTCGAATCTCCTGCGGTGTTTTGCCCCACTCAGGTCTCTCCGAAACGTTTCCGGGAGCGTCTCCAGGACCATGCTCCGCGGGCTCGGGTCCATAACTCCAGGGCTCCTCCGTGGGGTCCGGGAGGTGCGCCGCAGGGAAACTCGAGTTCTCGCACTGCCGGACCAAGTAGTCCGTGGCACCGGTCATCACAGCCTTGGCGAACTCCTCCGCGCAGCTTCCGCGCGCAGCCGTGCAAACCTCAGGGTTTGCCAACGCCCGCGTGGTGTTCTGGAGGCAGATCGCGTCCTCATATGCTGGGTTCGACTTCGTTGCATTCATGGGTGGCTGGCTCCAGACTGTCGATTGCGCGTGGTCCATTACCATGGCTGCGCGTCCCCTTGCAGCTTGCCACTGCATCACCTCGTCCGTGAACGAGAGCAACACGCGGTACTCGGTCCGCTCTCGGCGTTGCTGGCGCACTCGCATAGGCCTTCGCTGGTCGACACTCTGCAGTCGACTCCATGCCGTACGAGGCGGGGACAAAGCCACGAAGTCTGGGTCAACTGCAACCAGGTACGCCCGTGCCTCGTTCCTGCCCTGGACCGTCAGGAGGTCGAACTCTGGCACTGTGATGGGCTGGTGGTTGTCCCATCTCATGTTCGCCGCCAGGATCGTGAGTTGGCAAGCCCATGCGACGATCTCCACGATCCTCCAGGGCCCCAGTCGCCGCCGGGTCTCCCGCCGAAGACGTAGTACACGTTCCTCCTGGTAGTGCTTGAAGGCGTCCTGCTCCTGCCGATCAGCCCGAAGCTTCCTGTTCGCCATTTCCTCGATCATCAAAACCTCCAGCTCCTTCAGGTTGCTCCGGACGTGCCTGCGAGCACCTTTCGTCATGAAAACCTCGTTGTCCGCGTTCTCCATGAAAAAGCTCCTCGTCGCTCGATGCCGTCTCCGCGGACTCCGGGTCGCTGGTGTGATAGTGGGATGTACTCAGCTCTGAACCGCCTGCGTTCAGGCCATCGTTGCTATCAGAATCGCGCGTGTCCTCCTCCTCGACGGTCTCAGCGACGCTGCGCTCAACCTTCTCCTCGTGGCTCGCAGTTCCGCTGAACATCTCGTCGGCGAGCTCGCCCTGCCCCTCGGGCTGTCCGACGGGGAAGGCACTCGCGACCGGTGCCGGGAAATCCAGCAATGACACGCACGGATGCCCGGACGCAGCCGGGACCAACGGCTTGGTCACACCGTTCGCCGTGAAAGTACCGCTCCTGAAGCTGATTGCTGCGTCCCACTCTGCCATCTCGTCAGGGCCGATGAGACCTGGCACCTCGGCATCGACCTCGGAGATCACAACCTCGCACTGCGTACCATTGATGCCAACTGTGTAGCACCACGCACGCTCTGACATGAGCGGCACGCCGGGGCCGACCTTGAAGTACTCGCGCTGGTTGATGCTGTGGCACGGCGCGCCCATGGCATCCAAAGTCTTCTGCAGCTCGACGTGCCACGGACGTCCACCGACAGCTCGCTTGCAGCCCGTGTCAATCATAACCAGCCCCGCGGGCAAGACAACAAGCGTGACGGACTGCTCATCTATCACCTCGCGGGGGCACTCCTCTCGGGCAGTGACCATGCGGGTCGCAGATCCCCCTTTTGCTGCCCAAGGGTCCGCCCCCTTTGCTGCCCAGGGGTCCGCGCCCTTTGCTGCCCCAGGGTCCGCGCCCTTTGCTGCCCCAGGGTCCGCGCGCTGCAGTGAGTCCTCCTCATCCGCCTTGGGCTTCTCCAGCGTGTAATGGATCACCGACTTCAACACGCCCTTCTTGCACACCGCGAAGATCACGGTGCCGTTTGACTGCCACTTCATCTCGTCCGCCGGATGAGAACACGCAGCCTGCTGCTGCATGAGCTCTGGGTCGAACTTCGCCTTCGGACCTGGGACCAACCTCTCGCCGTCGAACTGCGCGTCGTACATGGCTCGGTGCATCTGCTGCTTCTCCAGGTCGCTCTGCGTGGCACCGGCACTCATGACGTAGCTCCGTCCAGAGGCAGTGACTACGCGCGGGGCTCCAGATGCGGCTGGAGATGCCGTCGCAGCGGCAGGCGCACCTGAGCTCGCGGCTCCTGCAGGCGCTGGAAGATGAGCACGTCGTCGAACTCCCTCCATGTTTTTCCACACGCTTCCGACCCCCTGCTGCTCAGGAGATGTAGGCATTGCGCGCTCTGGCGGAGATGCCTGCTCACGTCGCCTCTGCAGGCCGTCGTAGACCTCGCCTGGTTTCAACCGGGCATGCGTCTCCGACTCCTGCAGCGCGAGGCGGCCCAGCAACTCGGCTTTGTCACGCTGCAAGACCTCCAGTCGTTTCTTCTCCTCACTCTTCCTCGCGTCCTCGGAGGCTCCTGCCATGACCCAGTCCTCGTCCTTCGGAGCGGCGGCGGCTTCCCCAGTCGGCGCGGCGGACGGTAGTCATGGCGCAGCTCCGTCTGGGATGTTCCCGGGAGGTTCTCCCGGAACATTTGATCCTTTCGTCTTCGATGCCCCCTTCGCCGACGGCGCCGCTGCGGCGTCCACCACGAATACTGGATGGGCCTTCGCAGGGCCACTACTCGGAGAGAAATCCGGCCTCTCGCAGCGGCGCGCGTAGAGGTTGAGGCGCACGATGCGGTCGTTCTTCGTGATGAAGTGGATGGTTGCCGGCGGCGTCAGGTAATCCCTAAAGATGTCCTGGCGCGGATACCAGCTGCAGGAGATCTCGTCTATCTCCTCCGGCGTGAACGGCAGCTCCTTATCCTCACGCCGCTGATCTTTATCGCCCTCGCTGGCCTCATCCTCCTCGCTGGCCTCATCCTCCTTCTTCACCTCGGCATCCCTGCTGCTTCTCGCCTTCTTCCTCTCATTCTTCTCTTCTTTGCTGCTCCTCGCCTTCTTCTGCTCTTTCTTTTCTTCCTTCTCACCGCGGCCTTCCGGCGCACTCCGCGACCTCGAACGCGATGAGGCCCCCACCTCGGGCGGAGGAGGGGCGCGATGCTCACGGAGAACAGCTCCCCGACCGCGGTGGCGGTCGTCACGACGATCTCGATGATGATCCTCACGATGCTTGGTGTCACGGCCTCCGCCTTCACCGCGCCGATCGTCGCGGCGCTTGGTATCACGATTTCCGCCCACATAGTCGCCGTGATCTCATCAAGATCCACCTCAGCCGCCGTACAAGGCTTCGACGTGGTCAGCTGCAGCCGCATAAGCCGACCCTGGACGAAGTCGATGGCCTCGAAGCGGCCTTGCTTGAAGAAGATGGGTTTCTTGTTCGTTGCACGCTCCACGATGTGATGGGCCGTCGCAAGGTCAGGAAACTCCAACTCCACGCTGTGCCCCTTTGTGTGCGTGTTGGCCAGGATGCGATGGCAACGCACGCATGCATCCTCGTCCTCCTGATCCTCACCGCGCCTTGCAAGGGCGCGCGCACGTTCGTCGCTGCCCTGTTCTGGGTCATCGTCGGTCTTCTGGTATAGACGTGGTGCAGCCATACTCTTGGGTCGAGGGTTCATGGCGGTCCTCCCCGGAACATCGGCTCGGACCTCTACCGAATGCCTCTGGGCAGGCACCGACTGGGGAGCGCGGCGCCATGGGGCGCGGCCACGGCGCTCTTCGGCACTGCCTGCCATGCCAACCCAGTGGATGACCGACACATGCACCTGCCTTGGAACCGGCGGCTTCGCAGAGCTCCGCTGGTTGGGCGACGCTGGCTGGCCACTCTTGGGCCCGGTCTGGTTGCACGGCTCGCGCTCGCCACTCTTCGCCTTGGGGCACTCCGGGTCGCCGCGCCAATGGCCGGACTGATCATAGTCAGCACACCGGCTGTTGGCTTTGCGCTGGTCAGTCGTCCTGCGACCCGCCTGGAAAGAGCCGCTGGCATTGATCTTCTTGGGGCCCCGCTGCCGAGGGGCAACGAATCCGCGCTTCTGACGCTGCGCTGCCGTCTTCTGCTTGGCCCTCCAACCGGCCAACAACGCCTCCAGAAGATCCTCCGGTGCCTCGTACTCCTCGTCGTCAGGCCCGTCGTTGTCCGACGCCAGCTCCTCGTCGACCTCGGCGCCGTCCTCGAAGAAGATGCCCTCGCCCCCTCCGGGGTCTCCGTCGTCCTGGTCGTCTGCTGCCTCCTCGTCGTGCTGCGCCTCCTCCAGGTCGCCGTCGTGTTCATCGTAGTCTTCACCGTTCTCCACCTCGTGCACGTGTTGGCCAGGGCGGCCTCGAGGTACGAATGGCCTGCGAGCCAGAGGAGGATGCGGGAAGCGACCGCCCGAGCTCCCGGAGAAGCGCCCGTGCTCACGCTGCGCCGCCACAAACGGCGAGCGGCGAGGGAGTACCGAGCGCTTCTCGGTGTCGTGCACCTTCGAATAGGCTGCCTTCAGCACGACCTCCATGCGCTTCGAGTCGTAGATGCCGCCGCAGTTGAAGAGCACCTGCGCTCGCTCTCTTTGCGACAGCCCAGCGCCACGGAGCATCTTGCTCGCCAACGCGCGATCACTGATCGCTGAAGTGGGATCCTCGAGCTGCAACTCCATGCGCTTCTTCCGCAAGTACGTCGTCCAGTCCATGATGGGCTGGCCTGCCCGACGGTGAGCACGCCCCCACTCCTGATGCACCTGATCCAGGCGCTCGTGATCCATCTTCTCGAAGGCGTCATCGTAGATAGCAAAGATGGTCTCGAGCGTGTCCTCGCGTCGGAGGTCCGGCGCGTCAAGTACCTCGATGAGCTCCTTGGCCCGACCTGCCACCTGACTTTAGATGATCAGGCCCAGCTCCACGTCGGAGAGCTGGTTGAGGTTGCGGGTGACCTCCACAGCCTTGCGCCACTCTCGGTACTTCTTGGTGCTAGTGCCGACGGCACCGTCGAAGTCCGGGAGCTTCACCTGTGACAGCAGTAGGCGTGCACGCCTGGGACCGCTGTCGCCATCACGATCCCGCTGCGTGGCCAGGATCTCCCTCTGGGTCTCGGCCATCACGCGCAGGACCGCGTGCAGGTCCGGAGAACCTGCGCCGGCGGAGGACACCGCCTCCGCGTCCGAGCCGCCGTCCTGGTTGCCGGCCATGGCGGCGCGCGCGGGTGGTCGCAGCCACCCGAGCAGAGCACGCAGTGCGTCCGCTGGAGCTTACAAACTCCGCTACCAATGTCAGTGCAGTTCTTTTTGCTCGGACCGCGCGGCGGTCAAACTGCGGGTGCAGTCCCAAGGCCCTAGGACTAGGGCCAAAACGGCGGCGGGCAACATGCACGCCACAAAACATGAAAGGTATGTGCATCATGCTCACAAGGCGGCACGGGCGGCAGAGGGGCAGGGGAGTGCACTCTTCACACCATCCTCCTCTTGTCCTCGCTTTGAAGACAGCGTCGGGAGGAGGAGGATGAGGATGAGGATGGGGAGGAGGAGGAGGAGGAGGAGGAGGAGGAGGAGGCGGAGAAAGAGGAGGAGGAAGAGATGGAGGAGGAGCGGTCGCGTCTTCCCCTCCTCCCGCCTGCCTCCAGCCCTCTCCCATCTTCTCTCCTACCGCCTGCAAAATCTTATATTCCCTGCCTTCTCCCATCTGCCTCCTACCACCTCCTGCCTGCCTCCTGCCTTCCCGCATGCCTCCTACCTGCCCCCTACCTCCCCCCATCAGGGGGGGCTGGTTATTGACTTCAAAAATCAGGTTGTTGTATTAAAAAATACCAATGTTTGTATTCAAAGGACCGGCTTTTGAATTCAATTGCTGGTTTGGGAACTCACACACAAAAAACAAGTTTCTGAATTAAAACACCAGCCGCCCCCCATCCCAGGGGGGCCGCGGACTGCCAAACTGTCGACCCCTTCGAAGGCTGCCGAGGGGCCCAGCGCAACGACTCATGCCCAAATTCAGATTCGACCTCGCAATCCCTGGGAGGGGCTGCGAACCGCGAAAATGTTGTACATTTCGAAGACTGCTGGCGGCCACGCGCAGCGACGTCATACCCAGATTCAGATTCGACCTCGCCATCCCTGGGGGGATGCGAGATGCGAAACTGTCGCCACTTTCGAGGTCGCTGTGGGGGGCCAGCGCAGTGACGTAATACCCAGCTCCAGATTCGATCTCGCCATCCCAGGGGGCCTGCGAATTGCAAAACTGTCGCCAATTTCGAGTGTTGGTGGGAGGACCCGCACAAGGAAGGAGGAGGAGGAGGAAGAGGGGGAGGACGATAGGAGGATAATAGGATGAGGATAGGAGAAAGATAGGAGGAGGAGGAGGAGGAGGAGGAGGAGGAGGAGGAGGTGAAGACTCTCCAACCTCCGACTGGCCGTCGGGCAACCACCCGGGCCCTGGGCGGCCTCGGGCCTGTGCAAAAAAACACCCTCCCAATCGGACTTCGAAGGCCTGTGGTCCGGTCCCAAGAGGGGGTAGGGGGTGCGGCTGCGATGTCGTGAGCTCCTGGCGACCGCGACTGCCAGTCAGCACGCTCGGATGAGCCGTTCATCTCGAGGCAGCGGCCGTGGGGAGGGAGAAGTATCTGTGAGGCGCTCAATGTAAACACGAAATTGCCTGGTCCTTCGAGGAGCTCGGCCCCAACTCCCCAGGCTGTGAGATGCTGTAGCGCCAATGCACCTGACTCCTTCGCCGAACTCCTTGGCTCCTTGGCCGACCCACGAACCCAAGTTTATGTGATTCGGGATAACGACCGTGACAGGCCCAACCAACCCCACCTTTTCCCCGCCTGGTCATGTCACGACTTGCGCCAACGATGTGTTGGAATTGGCCACCCTGAATCGTTCCCAGACGGGACCGGCACGAATCGCGACGTGACCCGCCCCCTCCCTCCCCCCCCTTCCCCTCCCCCGGGTCGCGCCCTCCCGTGGAGACCTGCACATGAGGAGGCGCGGGGGGGGGGGCCTGACCGGGAAGAGAACGAGTCCAGCCGTGGCGTCGGCAAGCCGGCATGAAGCCAACGAATCTGCGAAGATCGCCCGGAACGCTCCGTTCGTGGAGCCTCGGCTGCGGCGACGACGACGAAACTGGCCGCCTACTCGGCGGCACGCCGCCGACGACTGCAGAGGCATGGCTGTCCGGCGGGCATCGCAAGCGAAAAACATATCCCTATCCGCGGTCTCACGGGCCAGGCCACTGGGCCTCCACCCCAGCAGTGCGGGGCGTTTTTGTCGCGGATGCCCCGCCCGGAACGGCCCCGTGCCACCACGTATCCGCGGGAGCGCGCCCCCCGAATCCAGACCGCGAGGGCGCGGATAAGGATATGTTCGCCGCTCGCGAACTGTGGACGGCACCGCTGGAATGGTCGAAATAAGCACTGGCGCTATGTACAATAACACAGGCCTGATCAACAACTCATGCAATCGGAATTTCCAACGTACCGGCATTCAGGCGGATCGCGGGGTCAAAGGGGCACAAAAGAAACAGAATAGAGGGAGGGGCCAGAAGAGTGAAATATTCGCATGTTGGGCGAGACTGCAGCATGGGGAGAGAAACAAGAGGGAAAATATGGCTGCTCACGACGCACTTCCCCCGTCATCACTTACCACTGACGCAGTCTCCCAGCACTGGAAGGGGTGTGTGGACATCTGGGAACTCAGACTTTGGAAGACGTCTCACGCGAAACGCCCATTCCCGGACAACTCAGAAACGAGAGTTGCGAGGACGTCTCAGGCGAAAAGGCCCGGACCACGAAATCATTTTGAGGACGTCTCTGCTCTGATTTCCCTCGGCCGGAATTAGCTTCTATCACAAAAGCACCCCGTTCACCAAGCTGTTTGGGGAAAAAGTGTCGAAACAGTATCGAACGAGTGTCGCCTCCCAGGGCCCGCCATGTGAAAACCTTCCAATTTCGGTACTTTCTTGGTGCTCGAAATTCTTTCTGGTGGTAACGGCTAAATGGGTTGGAACATCATAAGACATAGTGGATGTGAAGGGAACGAAACCTTACACATGAAATGCGGAGTGCAAATGCCCGCCGCGGTCTGGCGGGGCCTCTCGGGAGGGTCAGACGGCCCTGGCGGGGCTGGGTGAATGTGAGGGGCAACGATAAGGGGGGATTGGCATGGGGGGGATGCATCGACCTGGAATCGGCGATACATCGCCGATAGATCGGTGATAGACCTCCGACCGTGAATCCGCACCTTCCTGGGCAGGGTGGGGCTAGCGGGCCCCTATCGGCGATCAGTGGGCGATCGGGGTCGATGCACCCCCCCTATGCCTATCGCCCCCTTATCGTTGCCCCTGAGAGCGGGAAGGGCGCGAAACCTGACAAACAGCGCATGTGCGAATGCCTACCACGGTCTGACGGACTCTCCCTGCAGGGTCAAAAGGCGTTGGCGGGACCGGTGGGATGGATGGGCACGGATCCTGCAGTACAAGAAAACACTTTGCGCATAGCCAGTACGGCCTCCCTGGAGGGGTGTAGCGTGGTTTTGGCGCGGATGGTGGAGTGGGAAGGGCACGAATTCGGGCGACCCAAAAGGTTGTCCAGCTGAAGCGGGGTAGTGCAATATATTCGGGGCAATTGTATTGCAAACGTATTGCGCTGGAGAAGTGTAGAGCAACGGTCCCTCTGGACTCGTCGTGGCCACAGGCTTCGGGAGTCTAAAGGCATGCCTTAAAACTCCTTTTTCCCCCAGGGGTTGGGGGGGTGGGAGACCGACAAACAACTTGAGAATGAACGGTAACAAAGAAAAGAAGCGACTGGACGGTTCCTGCTGTCTCAGTGTGGACAACGGAAACCGAAAACATCACCAAGACGGCCCCTCTGCTCAACCCGTTCTAAAACCTTCAGAGCAACGGTCCCTCTTTTTGCGGAGACTGATTCTAGCGAAACTCTGGACTCGTCGTGGCCACAGGCTTCGGAAGTCTAAAGGCATGCCTTAAAACTCCTTTCCCCAAGCCATCCCGAAAGAATCCAATTAGGATGTTCACTTGGGCGGGAAGAAAAAGGGTGGGTGAAGCCAGCTCTAGTTTCAACGATGCTCGCCAGCAAAGTCGAGACCATGGCCTTCGCCATATCTCTGGGACATTCAGAAGCGATGCGTGTGCGACGAAGGCCACCTGGCACCCCTCCGCTCAACTGCCAATGGGGGCGTAGGGTCTTCGAGCATATACAGCCCTGTGGTCTACATCGCTGGGTGAGTTTAGTCAGATCTTCAAGGTTCACATTGCCACACAAAATCCAAGCAGCCTTCTTCCATCTAGCGCCGTACTGGCACTGGTCGAGCTCGAGCAAAAGGACATTCTTACAATGGGAGAGCTCGCACATGTCTGTAGTGTGCCAGAGTCGGCTGGTCAGCGGATGTACGAGCATGACAGGAATACCTCGCCGTAGAAAAAAATTAACAGGGACAGAGCGACACGAGCAAGACGATTGCCGAGGTGCACAGCTGCCGCATCGGCGGCAGTCAAGAAAGAATCGTTGAAACCCCAGGGCTCATCGCGACTTCGCATAGGCCGAGATCTGTCATGCGCAAGTGAAAAGGTCTGGCACGGCGGGGCCAGCACTGCAGCCACCAGTCGCCGAACTCGGGCGTCGGATCTGATGGCTTGCAAGACTTTTGGCGACAGCAAGTCCTGCCACTCTGCATCGTAGATGACGTCCCAGCTTCGCGAGCGGAACCCTGCACTGGCGGCCGCGCGCGAGATTGCCCTGAAGCCTGCAAAACGATCGGCCAGGTACTGTCCTTTCCCTAGGCGAGAACAATAGAGCCGACCCCTTGATCGTGCTCCTCTGTAGCCGAGGTGCAACTGGGTTAGTTTTGCTTTAGACGCACGCTGAAGAGCTGTCCCGTCAAGATCCGGGTCAATCGCCTCTTCGCCTGCTCGCGCACTGCGCGCAGAGCTGGGGCCAACTTCGCGTAGCTGCTTCCTAGCCTGCTGCTGTGCTCGTAGCGGTGCATGGACTTGAACACTGCATCCCAGCCCTGGAGGTACGGAGAGTCCAACGGGCATGCGCGGTCGAAATGGCCCCTCGCGCTGGGCTTCCTCCGCTTTCGAGAATGAGTCAGCAAGGCCCAGTGGCGGCTGGCACCCGTCGTCGGGGGGGCGAGATCGCACCTCTGAGCTGCCAGCAAGGTCGAAGGCCACGAACAAGTCGAGACGCCCGCCATGAGGAAGAGCGCAAGCCGAAGATGCCCTCGACGCACCAGCTTCCAAGCCAGGCCGCACCAGACCGGGAGGGGCAAGGCCTTCCGCCGCCGCCCAGGGGTCAGCCTGCGCCAAGCGCAGGGTAGCTTGCGACCCCCGATTCGCCCAAAGTCGGGGTTCGCGCTGACCCAGGCCGCCATGGTCTGATCCCCGTGGCTGCTCTGCTCGCCCAGCAAGCAATTCCCGGCCAAGTAATTGCAAAGCATCTCGTCGATCTCTGCGTCGGCCTTCGCGAGGATGTCCTCCTGCTTCAGGCCGACGCTCGAGCGGGAGAGATCGACGCAACGCTGGTGCCTCATTTGCGTCGGCCGCGCCACGGCCAAGGTCTCCAAGAGGCTCACTCCCGCTTCCTGGGCGGCAAGGATCGCGTCGGCGCACAGCTTCGCTCGCCTCTGCGCCCCCCGAGCGCGCAGCTGCTGCATCTGCGCGCGGCTGCGCCCCGGGTGCTCGATCACCGAGTCGGAGCCGCTGGAGCTGCTGTCGCCCTCGGCGGCCTCCCCTCCGTCTCCAGCGGGGCCCTGCCCGTCGGCGCCCCTGTCGTCCAGCGCCGCGATGCGCCGCTCCTTCCGCGCAGCCTTCGCCGGCACAGCGGAGGGGGGCTGCGCCGGCGCACGTCGGCGCCCTGCCGCGGGCGGGGCGGCCGGCGCCCGGGCGCCCCTCGGGCCACCCCGCGCGCGGCTCGCCACGTGCCTTGCCGTCCGCGCCCGCGTGCCCATCGCTGTCCGAAGGAACATGCCGCCTGAAGGCAGCGGCAGCTCCCGAAACTGAAGCGCGCTGAGCCCCCGCAGCCGCTTCGGGCCCATGCTCAGAGCCCTCTACATTGATCGGAAGCTCGGCGATGGTGGCCAGAACCGAAGGTTTAGAGCCAAAACGCCGACTGACAGGACCAACGGACACGTCGTGTTTGGGGACGGCTCGTGGAGGACGGGCCTGCAGATTCAAACTGGCCTCAAACTTATCATCGAGGAGAGATGTCACTATACTACTGTCGCTCTCTAAAAAAAAAACCGGCTGCCTATGTCACTCCCATTCAACTCCGACGGGATCCATCGAAAGGCGGGTGAAAGACCCAACGCTATAGCATAGGCATAGAATCGTCGAATCTGGCCCAAAAGACTGAAGCATGAGGATCGGGCCCTCGAAAAAGAAAGCACCACAGACACGTCATCTGAAAGGAAAAGCTGACGCTCACTGACTCCATGAGAGGTCTTGGCCGACCTCTGGACTGCTTTAAACAAGGGCCCTGGCTTCCAGGATCAGAACGCCTTCGTGAAGACGCCAGCTCCCTGAGCGGACCGTCTCCCAGGCCCCCTTTCGGAGCCACTCCAATGGGACTTCGGCAAAATCAGGATCAACATCCCAGGCGGACAAAGCATCGGGCCCCCAGGATTCCTTATTTATTACACTCTCGACGCTGCGGATCAGCCCCGGGCTATCCTGGGCCAGGCTGGCTGCAGCGAGCGCGCTCTCTCGCGCAGGCCTTCCCTGCGCGGAGCGGAAGCGGGCCCGCCCGGGCAGCCTCCCGACCTCCTCCACCACGCGGAGCGGCCAGAACGACTGCGACATGCCCCAGCCGCTCTCGCTGGCGTCGGTCTGGAGCACGCAGCTGCTCCACGGGCGCCACCAGTCCTGCGCCATCAGCACGAGCAGGCCGCGGAACATCTTCACCTCCTTCACGACTTCGGGCCACAGGCGAGCGGGCTCGAGGTAGCGCCGCTGGATGAAGCGGTAGGGGGCGCGCCGGCAGCTCAACGAGCCCCGCAGAGCCAGCCCGCAGAAGGTGCAGCGACCGAGCGCCATCTCCAGGGCTCGCCCCGTCGCGCGGCCGCGCGCCAGCAGGCCCCCCAGCCCCACGCACGCCTTCCAGAAGCGGCCGTCGCTCACGCCCGACCTCATCAGCTCGAGGTCCGGCTTGGTCCCCAGAGCCTCGCACGCGGACGAGGTCACGGAGCGCTTGTGCAGGTCGAGGCCGACCCCCTCAAAGAGCCCCGTCCACTGATCGAGAACCTCCTGCGCGATGGTCTCCGACGGGGTGATGGCGCCTAGGTTGTCGACGTGCGCGTAGGCCCCTCCCACGCGGCCAGGCTCGACGTCCATGACCAGCGGGTGCCCTCGGTCGCTCATGAGCAGCCTCTCGGAGATCGTCATATCTCCCCCCGGCCAAGGGTTCGAGCTAACCACTCTCCTCGTTGGCATCCTGCGCCGAGAAGAGCGACCGCGAGAAACCCATGGGAAGCGCGCCGATGCACGGAAAGACCAGGGTGTCCGGTCCCAGTCGAGCCCCCTCGAGCTCCTGGCCCGCGAGCCCTATGCGACGTTGGCGGGCGCGGCTGGCAGCGAAAGAACTTCGCCAGGCTCAGGGGGATCCGCATGCGGTAGAAGCAATCCTTAACGTCCGTCATCCCCAGACAGAACCTGAATTGGCCCAGCAACTCCTCTGCGCGGGCGGAGCCGATGCCCCCCCCCCCCCCCCCCTCGGGGAGCCACACCTCCGCGCGCCCGAAGCCCCCGCAGGAGAGGAGCTGCACGCCGGGCGGCACGTTGAACCAGGCGTTGGCACGGCGGGCGCCCACTATCATGCGCATCTTGTGCCCGTCAGATTTTTTTCACGAAAAAGAGGCCAGCCTGCTCCGAAGGCGCCAGGGTTGCCAGCAAGAGACATCGTGACGTGAGATCCTTCAGAAAACTCTGGTACTTATTCTTGTTCCGCTTCAGCAGCGGGTCAAAACACGGAGTCGGCAAGTTGTCAAAATCGATATCATGGATCGGCCGCCTCATACGCTTGTGATTCTCCTCCAAGCACGTGCGACCAGCCTCGCCCACGACGTCTTTCACCCGGCGGCAGCCGACGATCGACGGGGGCGAGGACACGCGGTCGCGGACGAAGGAGACCAGGCTCCTCGGGGAGCCCGATGCGTCGTAGATCGAGCACCCCTTGAGCAACGCACTGAGCGCCGCCTCGCGGGATGGACAGGGGCTGGGAGCTGCGGCCCGACGCCGAAGAGCTTCGCTTGCCACCCACTGCACAATCCCAGCGCGCTTGCCCCAGATGGGGCCCAAGGGGCGCGGCGAGCCAGCATCGGCCGGTTCCAAGCCAGCAAGCCAGATGAGAGAATCGATCGCGCCATTGGCCAATTCGTGCTCACGCCTCCGCCTGGCGCCAGCCATCTGGGCGCGGCTGCCGCCCGTGCTGGTAGGCGGCGCGGCCAGGCGAGGAAGAGGGAAGAGGTCCCCGCCCCCGCTCGCCACAGCCAAAGGCGCTCGCCGGGCCGAAGAGGAGTCCAGCCAGCGGGGGCCCCCTCCGCCGACTGTGCCGAGTCCGTCATGATTGCACGGGCGGTGCGAGGGCTCGCGATCGGTTCTGGTTACCCCGACCGCCCCCGCTGCCGCCCCGGCAACCACCCTTGCCTCCATCATCGGCCGTCTCGCGCGGTGGAGCTCGAGATGATGAGGCGCTCGCTGCGACCGCCTCGGCCTCCATGCCACCCTGCGGCAGCTCATACTCCTACTTGGCCCGCCTCGACACATGCGAGCGCAGGCCGGGCGCCACGAGCTGGTCTACCTCCGTCAGAGGCGAGAGGTACTTCGCATTGGAGTAGGACGCCGTGCCGCTGGTCTTGTGAGCATCGACCAGCAGATTCAACCGAAGAGCCGCGACCTCCAGGCAAGCCAATCCACCTAGGTTGAGCTGGTCGAACTCTCCAGCCTCCCCCTAGATGTCACAGAGCACCCTGCGCTCGTGGGCCACCATGTCCGTGGACGCTATCCCCTTCTCCCTCAAGAATCGTGCCAGCCAGGCCCGAGGTGAGCCATTCAGGTTCATCATCATCTTGCGCGCGTGGAGGCACGTCCGATCAGAGGGCAGGCGATGGCGATCCCACTCCACGCTCGAGCTTTCGGCAACGGCGCGGCGGAAGTCCTTCCGGCGCTCGCCCTGCTCGCCCCAGTCAACCCAGAGCGTTCTGACGTCGTTGTTGAGCTCCTCGGGCGCGGTCTCCCTCCGAGCATCAGGCTCATCAGCGAGGCCGAGCTTGGCCGTTAGGTGGTCGGAACCAGGGTGGTCCACTGGCGCCCTGGGCGGAGGGGTCTCGACGCCGCCGACCATGGGTCCCGCGGGTGCCGGCAAGGGGGCGGCTCCAAGCAGCCCTCGCAGCTCCTCCAGACGACCAGCAGCCCATTCGACGATGGCGTCCGCGTCCACCTGCTCCAGCCGAACCCAGCGGCCACCTCCAGAGAGGCGGGCCAACGCCTGGCTGCCGGCGCGCGCCACGCCTTCGGGCAAGGGGTCCACCACCGTGCCGACGGGCATCCCTGGTAGCGGTTCCGCCAGCACCCACGGCCGCTCACCCATCAACCAAGGGAAATACTCTCGGCCCGGCCGCTCAACACCATCGGGAAGCATCACGTGCTCCGCGCCCTCGGACTCTCGCTGGCACCGACCAAGCATGGTCTCGCGGCACTCCGCCGCGCTCTTCAAGATCTCGTCCAGGTTCGGGAGCGAGCGGAACCTGTACAGGCGACGACCGTCTGGAGGGTCCCCTGTCACCTGGTCCAGGATGGATCCTCCCGAAGGGCCCATCGCGGGACTCTTCCCGATCAGGTCCTCCTCCCACACGTCGCCGTCGGCGGACAGCACCCAGTGCGTCGACTTCCCCCGCTGCCGCTCTCGCGCGTCTCGACGACGGCTCGGCCACAGCACGACCCTGGCGTGGTCCATGGCCTCCCCCTCATACGAGACGCGGATCAGCGATCCGATGGGCAGCTCAGCGCACGACGCCTCCGCCGCGGCGAGCGGGGGCAGGTGACGTCGAGCGATCATCCTCTTCCGTACGGCCGCGGCGCTGGCAGCTGTGAGTCAGCCGGCGTAGCTGTCCCAACAGCGCGACCGTCACGCCAGGAGCCGCCGCAGCGATCCAACCCCGGAGGTCCACCTCGGGCTCACTTTTCGAACTGTCAACCACAGGACACACCGGCTGCACCACGGGGCACGGCGCCGTATCCAGCTCGGGGCACGGAGGGCAGCTGTCGAAGTCGGGCGGCAGCCACGCCGGCGGGCACGCGGCCTGCAGAGCACAGGGAGGCAACCCCGGCTCCAATGGCGGATGCAGGCCACCTGAGAGCAGCGCGATCAGGTTGGCAAACCCCAGGCCCAGTAGTGCGAGGTGGCCTGGGGGCGCAGTCATCTGAGACCGACAAACAACTTGAGAATGAACGGCAGCAGGGAACAGAAGCGACTGGACGGTTCCTGCTGTCTCAGTGTGGACAAGGGAAGCCGAGAACATCAGCAAGACGGCCCCTCTGCTCAACCCGTTCTAAAACCTCCATTGCGCTGTATTGCAAGTAATGCATTGCACGCGAAAATACAGCAATACATCTGCGCCCCGAAATGTATTGCACGCCCCAACTGTCTTGCAACCCCACAAATCTATTGTACCAAATCTATTGCACCACCCCCTTGTCGCTGGACCCCCCTTTGGCGATGGCCTGCTGCACTAATCTGCCGTACTAGTATGTCGAGCTAATCTGCCGCCCTGAGCACATGATGGACTTCGCGGGCCGTCTAGCATGATGGCCACGAACCGAACCGAGAACCGAGAACGGGGCCTGGAACCGAACCGGCCGAACCGAAGCGGCTTGCCAAACCGAACTGGCCGAACCGAACCGGCCCACGGTACGAACCGAACCCGCCGAACCGACCCGGCCGAACCGAACTGGCCAACCAGGCGAACCGAACCGGTCGAACCGAACCGGCGGAACCGAACCGGACGAACCGAACCAGGGGGTCCGATACGCCCCAAACGCAACCCACAGCACCTGCGGTCCAGATGACGTCATCAGACCTAGCTCGGACACGAAATCGATTTTTCGCGTTCCGAGAAATTGTTTTTCGGGCCCACCCGAACCCCCCCGGCCAAGACTCCCCTCAAACGGCCCCCGAATCCCCACCACGCCGGAATCGATTTTTCGAGCTCGAAAAAACTTTTTCCCGGAAGCCGCTCTGGACTTTATGTTTCGAGGTCCCCCAAGGAAGACGCAGTCGCAAACTGAACCGTTTTGGGGGTTCGTCGGGGTCGCGTTTCCCGACCCCCTTACGCCGGTTCGGGGGAAGCGGCCCCAGGAGGTCCGATGCCAGTCGGGGGGGGCCCAAACGCAACCCACAACACCTGCGGTCCAAATGACGTCATCAGAACCAGCTCGGACACGGAATCGATTCTTCGCGTTCCGAAGAATTGTTTTTCGGACCCACCCGAACCCCCCCTTCCAAGACTCCCCTCAAACGGCCCCCGAATACTTAGCACGCCGGAATCAATTTTTCGAGCTCGGGAAAATCGCTTTCCCGGGACCAGCGCCATGGAGGGCGCGAATCCGCTCTGGACTTTATGCTTCGAGGTCGTCCCAAGTAAAACTCAGTCGTAAACTAAACCATTTTGAGAGAGAGAAAGAGAAAGAGAGAGAGAGAGAGAGAAACAAAAAAGAGTGTGTGTGTGTGTGTGTGTGCGTGCGTGTGCGTGTGCGTGTGCGTGTGCGTGTGCGTGCGCGTGCGCGTGCGCGTGTGCGTGTTCGTGTGCGTGTGCGTGTGCGTGTGCGTGTGCGTGTGCGTGTGCGTGTGCGTGTGCGTGTGCGTGTGCGTGTGCGTGTGCGTGTGCGTGTGCGTGTGCGTGTGCGTGTGCGTGTGCGTGTGCGTGTGCGTGTGCGTGTGCGTGTGCGTGTGCGTGTGCGTGTGCGTGTGCGTGTGCGCGTGCGCGTGCGCGTGCGCGTGCGCGCGTGCGCGTGCGCGTGCGCGTGCGCGTGCGCGTGCGCGTGCGCGTGCGCGTGCGCGTGCGCGTGCGCGTGCGCGTGCGCGTGCGCGTGCGCGTGCGCGTGCGCGTGCGCGTGCGCGTGCGCGTGCGTGCGTGCGCGTGCGTGCGTGCGTGCGTGCGTGCGTGGGTGTGTGTGTGTGTGTGTGCGTGCGTGCGTGTGTGTGTGTGTGTGTGTGCGTGTGTGTGTCGGGGTCGCGTTTCCCCAGCCCCTGGCGCTGGTTCGGGGGTCCGATGCCAGTTTGGGGGCCCCGAACGCAACCCGCAGCCCTAATGACGTCATCAGACCCAGCTCGGACACGGAATCGATGTTTCGAGCTCCGAACAATTTTTTCGGGCCCCTCCGAACCCACCCGGGTCAAAACCCCCTCGAACGGCCCCCGAATCCCCAGCACGCCGGAATCGATTGTTTGACCTCCGAAAGAATAGTTTCCCTGGGGCCAGCGTCAGGGGGGGCGCCAGGCCGCCCCGAACTTTACGTTTCGAGGTCGCCCCTCGGAACATTTAGTCGTAAAATGAAACTTTTTTGGTGTATGTCGCGGTCGCGTTTCCCCAGCCTCCCGCGCCGGTTTGGGGGGGCGGCCCCGGGGGGGTCCGATGCCAGTTCGGGAGCCCCAAATGCAACCCGCAGCACCTGTGGCCCAAATGATGCCGCCAGAACCAGCTCAGACAAGAAATCCATTTTTCGCGCTCCGACAAATTGTTTTTCGGACCCACCCGAACCGCTGGGGCCAGGTCTCCCCTCGAGCGACCCCCAAATCCTGAGCACACCGGAATCGATTCTTTGGGCTCGGGCAAATCGTTTCCCGAGGGCCAGCGTCAGGGGGGGCGCCGGGCCGCCCTGGACTTTATGTTTCGAGGTCGCCCCAAGGAAAACTCAATCGTGAACTGAACCTCTTTTTTTTGTGTGTGTGTGTGTGCGTGCGTGCGTGCGTGCGTGCGTGCGTGCGTGCGTGCGTGCGTGCGTGCGTGCGTGCGTGTGCGTGTGCGTGTGCGTGTGCGTGTGCGTGTGCGTGTGCGTGTGCGTGTGTGTGTGTGTGTGTGTGTGTGTGTGTGTGTGTGTGTGTGTGTGTGTGTGTGTGTGTGTGTGTGTGTGTGTGTGTGTGTGTGTGTGTGTCGCAGTCGCGTTTCCCCAGCCTCCTGCGCCGGTTCGGGGGGGGGGGGCGGTCCTCGGGGGTCCGATGCCAGTTCGGGGGCCCCAAACGCAACCCGCAGCACCTGCGGACCAAACGACGTCATCAGAAACAGCTCGGACAAGAAATCGATTGTCCGCGCCCCGACAAATTGTTTTTTTCGGGCCCCTCCGAACTCTCCCCGGCCAAGATCCCCCCCGAGCGGCGCCCGAATCCTGAGCACACCGGCATCAATTTGTCGAGCTCCGAAATATCGCTTTCCCGGGGCCAGTGTCGGGGAGGGCGCCGGGCAGCACTGGACTTCATGTTTCGAGGTCGCCCTGAAGAAAACTTAATCGTAAAATAAACCTTTTTGGGTGTATGTCGGGGTCGCGCTCCCCCAGCCCTTTGCGCCGGTTCGGGGGGGGGGGGGGGGGCGGCCCCTTCGGGGCCCGCGCCAGTGTTGAGGGGCCCTGCACCCCGCAATACCTGCGGCAGAGATCCTGATGGGGCTCTTTTCGGGGCCCCGTCGGGGCTGGCCGCGGAACCGCGAGGCCGCAGCAGCGCGGCAGCAGCGCTGCAGCAACGCAACGACGACGACGGCGGGGCGGCGGCGGCGGCCTCGGGAGGCCGTTTCCGGACCCCGGGGCACCGGCCAAACCGGCCCGGTCGGAAAAAACAAACCGAACCGAACCGGGCGAACCGAACCGGCCGAACCGGACCGGTCTGCGACGCGAACCGAACCGGTGGAATCGAACCGGTCTGCCACGCGAGCCGAACCGGACGAACCAAACCAGGCGCGCATCGAACTGAGCCGAACCGAACCGAACCGCGGCTTTCATGGTCTAGGGCACTTGTGAGTCTGTTGTGAGCCTTTGGGCGCCCGTTGTGAGCCTTTTGGGAGCCTGATGGGGGCTTATGTGCCCTCTCGGGCTGCCTTGGCGTTCTCTTGGACTGTCTTGGGGCTCTCCTGGGCAGTCCCAGGGCCTCTTCGGGCGCTCTCCAAGGCCTCTGGGCGCCCATGGGGGGCCTCTTGGGGGTCTCTTCGGGCGCTCTGGGGGTCCCCTGGGAGGCCTTCGAAGGCCTCCCTGGACCGGCTTTGAAGCCCTCCGGGAACGATCCCAAGACAATTCAATGCTGCTTCGGAAAGCTCTCCAACACCGAATGTTTGAGGATGTCCCAGCGAAACGGCTACTTGTCCGGAATCCGCCAGCGAGGTCCGGGATGCGCCCCGTACCCTTCAATTAGAGAAAATTGAGCCCCAAAACCAACGGTGCACGCCGAAGGCGCTTCCCGTCATCCGCCACCGTGCCTCGAGTCCTCTCACTCCCCCTCTGAGCCTGAGTCCTCCCTCATGAGGAGTCTTTATAAGATTCGGAGCTCTTTGGCCCGAATCTTCTGGGGCGTGGCGCGGTTCCCCTGGGCTCCAGCGCGGTCTGTCGCATGACCTTCTGGGGCCCAAGCCAGCCCCCAGACGGGCCAACAGAGCTCCAAGAGGCACCCCAAGGCGGTCCCAGAGGGTTCCGACTGCCCCAAGATCCTCAAGATGCCCCAAGAGGCCTCCGAGAGGCTTCCGAGGAGGACCCCCACGACAAAGTCACTGATTATCCGCATTTTTAAAAAATGGTTTTTGGACTTCTGGCCGTTTCGGGCTCCGACGCTCCAAGACGGAGGCCTCCCAGACCGCCCCAAGACGGCCGAAGAGGCCGCCAGGATGCCTCCAAGACGGCCCAAGAGGGCCCCAAGACGGCCCAAGAGGCGCCCCAGAGAGCCCCCAGACGGGGCCAAGAGGGGCCCCGCAAAGGGGCAACACAAAATTCGAGCCTTCCGCCCCGACAGGGCCCCCCAGAGGCCCCAAGAGGCTCCAGAGAGGGACCCTTGACGGGCCCAGGGGCGCCGACAACGGCCCAAGAGAACCCCAAGTCGGCGCCAAACGGGGCCCGAAAGAGAAAACCGACACCGAAAATCAAAGCCTTCCGCCCCAAGAGGCTCCACGAGGCCCCAGGAGGCCCCCAAGAGTCCCCAAGAGGCCCCAAAGAGGCCCAACAGAGGCCCCGACCAAAAATCCAAGAGGCATCCAAACTGCCTCCACGAGGTCACTGAGAAGCCTCCCACCAAATCCCAACGAACATCCGATAGGCTTCATACACATTACCCAGTCACGGTGGCGGGATGGACCGAAGTCCATTTGATCCGCCGTCCCATGTCGATTCATCGCAAGGGTGCCTGGCGTGCTAGACCCTTTCGGTTTTGGTGTTGTTTCATTTTCCAGAAGAACTCCCCCTGAGGCTTCGGCCCGTCCCGCTGGCCACCCGGAAAGATCTTCCAGCTTGCCCAGAGGGGGTTGCGAAGGGTTTCGCCTTCTCCAGACGGCCCTAAGACGGCCCAAGATGGCCTCCAAGACGCCTCCAAGACGGCCAACATGGCCTCCACGACGGCACCAAGATGCCTCCAAGATGGCCCAAGATGCTTCCAAGACGGCCTAAGATAGCCTCAAGATGATTCAATACGGCCCAAGAGGCCCCCAAGAGCCCCCCAAGACGCCTCCAAGAAGTCCTCCAGGAGGGCCCGAAGAGGCCAAAGCATAGGTTGCTTGAAGGATTTTGGCATTTGCTACTTTTCGGCCTTCCGAAGACCTCAAGGCGGCGCAAGAGGCCCCCAAGATCGCCCCAAAATCGCTCACGATGCCTCCAACATGGCCCCATGACGGCCCAAGGGGCCTCCAAGACGCCCAAGATGCCTTCAAGACGGCTAAGATGGCCTCAAAATGCTTCCAAAACGGCCCAATATTCACCCAAAACGGCATGAAATAACCTCCAGATGGCCTAAGACGGCCCAAGAGGCCCCCAAGAGGCCTCCAAGACGACCCAAGAGGCCTCTAAGAGGTTCCTCAGGAGGGCCCGAAGAGGCCAAATTCATTGATTTTCCTAAGGTTGTTGAAAGATTTCGGCATGTGCTTCTTCTCGGCAGTCCGACGGCTCAAGACGGCGCAAGAGGCCCCCAAGATCGCCCACCAGGCCTCCAAGATGGCCGCATGACGGCCCAATAGATCCCCAAGACGGCCCCAAGAGGGCCCAAGAGGCCTCCAAGACGCCCAAGATGGCCGCCAAGACGGCTAAGATGGCACCAAGATGCATCCAAGACGGCCCAAGATGCACCCACGACGGTCTAAGATGGCCTCAAGATGGCCCAAGAGGCCCACAAGAGGCCTCCAAGACGGCCCAAAAGGCGTCCAGGAGGTCTTCCAGGAGGGCCCGAAGAGGTCAAAATCATTAATTGTCCCAAGGTTTTTGAAAGACTGTGGCATTTGCTTCGTTTCGGCATCCCGACGGCTCAAGACGGCGCAAGAGGCCCCCAAGATCGCCCAATGGGCCTCCAAAATGGCCTCATGACGGCCCACGAGGCCCCCAAGACTGCCCCAAGAGGGCCCCAACACGGCCGACGAGGCCTCCAAGAAGCCCAAGATTGCCTCTAAGAACCCATGCTATGCCACAAGAGGGCCCCAAGGCGACCCAGATAGGCCCCCAAGACGGCTTCCGACGGCGTCAGAGAAGGCAGGAACACCCTAAGACGGCCGAAGGCCAACAAAAACCTTCCAAGAGGCCCCCAGGAAGCTCCCAGGAGGCACCAAGAGTGCCCAAGAGGCGCCCAAGAGGCCTCATCCTCCTCATCTTTTGTCCTCCTCCTCTCCCTCCTCCGTTTCTTGTTACCCCATGCGTTGTCCGAAGTCTTTCCAAACCGACTCGGTGAACAACTGGCCCGCTGGCCCGATAGCTTGGCCAAGCTCTGTCCCAGCTGTCGGCCACAGAGGCGCTTCCAAAGGGGCAGGGGGCGGCGGTGATTCGCCGTAGACGTCTTCGATAGCACGGTTTGCGCAGAGCCCGCGCCGTCCGACGCAGCTTCCCTGGAGGGCGAAGCGTGGTACTGGCACGGCTGGTGCAAGCGGAAGGGCACGAATCCTCGGAAATAACACGGATTGCGAATAGCCCACGCCGTGTGGCATGCATGCAATCGGAAGTCGGAATTGGATGTAGAGGGCGGCAATCGGACGTGCATGTAGAAAGAAGGAGGAAGAGGAGGAAGAGGAGGACGAGGAGGAAAAGGAGAAGCAGGAAGGATAGTGGCGACAATGTTCTCAGAAATTATATAAACTGCTCAAAAAATGTGTGAAAATAATGGGAGGCCTGGCTGCCAGACTACGTGTGAGAGCCGTCAACCTGGGCGCCACAAAGCCGAGAGATTCATTCCGCTTTGCTGCGGCAACTAGAAGTCCCCTGACTCATCCTGCAGCGTCGGAAGACGATGATCAGAGGAGGATGAGGTCCAGCGTCGTAAGGAAGATGAGCGGAAGAGGAAGATGATGTAACGAGAAGGTTGGATCTGCTTATAAACAGCGGCTGGATCTACACAGGGGTCTCAAGCAGACTGGCTGCGAAGCGGGCGCTGACCCGGATGGACGAACACCCGGCACTGCCGCCGCCAGCTGGGGACACGCAGCGATCTCCCTACACGGAAGCTCGAACCATCACTCCACCTCCTCCTCCTCCTCCTCCTCCTCCTCCTCCTCCTCCTCCTCCTCCTCTTTCTCCTCCACTAGGGAAACGAGCAGTGGCATAAGCATGAAAACTCGGAGGTCCGCGCGGATTTCTCGGATCCGCGCTGGGCCCGCCTGGCGGCGCCTCCGGCGCCACCCCTGGCGCGCTCCGTGCGCCAGGGAGGGGAGTCAAGCGCCGATCCGAGAAATCCGCGCGGACCTCCGAGTTTTTGTGTTTGTGTCATTGTTCGTTCCCCTATCCACCTCCTCCTCCGTCGCCCCACTGAGCCAGGCGTCTAGAATCTACACGGTCTCCTGGGCACCCGCCGGGCACGCATCCGACAGGGCCAGGGCGACGTGCCAACACGCCCCTCGGATCGCGTCCCTGCTGCTGCCGGTCGCCGCCTGGACGATTTGAGCGGCATTGGCCACGCGGGAGCCTGCCCTGAACGCCGGCACCGTTCCCATCGCCCGCGCGTAGACACCCTCCCACTCGGGCGCCCCGAGCCGCTCGGGGCAGACGTCGTGCAGCTGGAGCAGGCCCGCGCGCACGCAGCAGAGGCCCAGCAGGCCCGTGGCAGAGAGGCGGGGGGCCGACTGGCCGAGCGACGCCACGTGCATCACCACGGCAAGGCTGCACGTGTAGCTCCGCTGCCACATCTGCGTCATGACCGCCTCGAACTCGGACTCCTCGCGGTTTGCTGGCTGCTGCTTGGTCAGGACCCTGAGCCGCGAGAAGAAAGTGGCCAGCCACCAGTGGAGCGACGGGAGCCAGACCTGCCAACCCAAGCAGAACAAGATGCGGCTCTCGGCGCTGTTGATGTCTTCTGGCAACACAGGCTGCACGGCCATACCGTGCTTCCACAATACCTCCGTCAGCTTCGAGAGATGGTTACTGGGCAGCGTGAGCGTAGCATCTCTCATCTTCCACAAGATCCTCAGCACCGCGGTAGCGTGTGATGTAGCATGATGAGCGAAGTTCAAGCCGCGTGCAGCCAGGATGTCGCACATGTGCATGCTGTCGAACCAAACCTGCTGGAGAACATCTGTACGGATGGTCCCACCACACCCGTGTGCGATGGCGGACAGAAGATGGCGGAGGAAGCGCCCCAGGGCGAGCCTGCGAGTGCCGGCAATAGGATGTGCGTCTTTCCCTGGCACTGCCATGCGCCTCTCGACCAGCGCGCGGCTCTGGAGATGGGGGGTGGACACCCCGCAGAGCTCGAACTGCTCCTCCACGTCGTCTGCAATGGACGGCGCCATGGGCTCGCACGCCTCGGCCATTACAGCGCCGGGCGCCGCGCACCACGAGGCGCTCCCTCGCAGGTGGGCGCCCTGCGCTCGAGGCCGCCGCGGCTTGAGCTCAGTCACTCACGGATCAGGAGGAGGACGGGGGCCGAAAGGGGGGGCTGGCTGGCTGGCTCTCACTAGGGGAATCAAAAGTAACATAAACATAAAAACTCTGAGGTCCGCGCGGATTTCTCGGATAGGCGCCGGGGCCCCCCCACGGCGCCTCCGGCGCCGCCCCTGGCGCGCTCCGCGCGCCAGGGAAGGGGGTCCAGCGCCGATCCGAGAAATCCGCGCGGACCTCCGAGTTTTTATGTTCATGTCACTTTTTGTTCCCCTACTCGTAGACGATCGGGTGTATGTGACATCGGCGTCGGATCGAAGATGCATGCTTTTCATCGGATGCAGGCTCCCGATGGCAGCACCACAAGCTCCTTGGCCAAGGCGGGGCATGCACGGCCCGATGGACGCTGCATGGGCGATGATCAGGGGTCGATATTTGCTTCCTCGGAGACGATCCCCCTTCCGCCGTCCCTGCGAGGAGGCATCAGGGGAGGAGGCATCACTGCCACGAAAGGGCGCGACTGCCACAAGCAGGGCGTGTGGCGAGCTCTTGCCACCACGACTTCGGCTGCTCTTCGGGTCTTTTTTTTTTTTTTTTTTTTTTTTTTTTCCCCCGCAGGGTAGAACGCAAAACGTTTTATCATCCATGGAGGAAGCGAGCGGCTTCCTCCTCAGGATCAAGACCTTGCTCTGGGGCAGCAGACCCCTGGGCATGGTCAAGGGACCCACGGACCTCGGGCTCCAGTGTATGCGGACGCAGCACTGGAGCCCTCAAAACTTGCTCCTGGAAACCTCGAGCCTCCTCTCGAGCTGCAATCCGCTGCCTCATCCCCTCCAGTCCTGGAATTAAAGCCGTGCCTGGAAGATCACCTTGAGGAGGCTGTAGCCACACAGCGCGTCGTGGGCGCTGCTGGGTCTGAAGTAGCCTCTGGCGCTCCAGATCACTTAGTATGTGGAGCACAACACCTGGTGCGGCACGATTGGACTGGGGGTGGAGGCCTCGGAGCATACGATTGAGACGACATTTGCTGGCCGAAGACACCACATAGCCTCGGCACTTCTTCTCGAGCTGGCGACTGAGACGCTCAGTACTGTAGGCGCCGCATCGCCTGCAAAAAACCAAACTCGGACCTGACGAGAGTCGTGTGTAGACTAGGTCATGCCCGAGGGGGGGCTGTCCCAGGAAAGAGAAGTTGTGTCTCCTCCCTGGGCAGCCCGACATGTCAAGAGCATTAGCACAAGTACCTGTACGGCGCGCATGACAGTCGTAGCAAATGAAGGAGCCTGGTGCACCAGGGACGGACGTCCATGCATGCCATCGGTTAGCACCTGCACTCCTAGGGCAAGGAACCTTTCTCCGTTCAGGGAACTGGGAAAAAGGAAAAAGGGGCAAAACCGTCCCCATCACACGGGCCACCGCACGGGCCTTGGCAACCAGGGCCGAAAGGTCATCCCAGGACTCTTGAGGTTCCTGTGCGTGTAGTGCTAAGGCCTCCTTCGCGAAACGATCCGCATGGAAGTTGGCCAGTCCTATCCTACGCTCGTCTGGTGGGAGAGCGTCAATTACATCCATGCTACGGTGGGCAGGGGTGTGGGTCGCAGGGCCAACGTTTTTCGAGCCTTGGATCTCCCAAAAACCCCTTCGCAGCCCAGCATATTTGTTCCTGGAAGATATCTGCAGGGCAGCCGACTGATTATGGTAGCGCACGGGACCCAGACAGTCCGAAAAAACTCCAAGCTGATGCGTCAGCTGCCCGACAAAGAAACTTATGGCAACTAAGCCCATGTGCTCAGCCGCCTGAGGGGTCTGCGGCAGACTTGGCCATACCGGCCCACGAAACCTCGCCAGAACTTCCTCCGAGCCTCGCTCAAGGAAAACTCCAGCAAAGGATGCTCTCGCAAGCTCGCGTATCGGAGGCCTCGTGCACGACCCATCGACGACGACATCGCTGGCACCCTCGATACACGAGAAGTCCGATAGGACATTTCCTTGCGCATCCAAGAGCTCGGGATAGACCCAATCAGTAGGAGGCTGAAAGGTGAGAGAGGGATGAAGAAAGATGAGGCGGGTCCAAAACGGGTTCGTCGGACCAGCTTCCAAAGCCTCCTGGACAAGCTCTGGGGTGGCAGCCTCTCCTCGGGCCTGTGCAACCTCGGGGCTTGGGCACGCCCAGAGCCTGTGAAAGACACTATCAGGGGTCCCACAACGCGGACAGAGACCTTCATCTATGTTTAATCTGTCACACGTGAACACAGCCTTACAAAAGCAGCTAGCTACGGCATACTTCTGCCTGGGTGTATACTTCTTAGACGTGCACACTATGTCACGCACAATGTCAGAACAAAAGCGTGCATGCTCAAAATTATCTACAGTGTGTGCCATATCACATTCATGCTTACGCTGAACAGCATCACGAAGGAAACCCTTGAGCATGTTAGGAGCCGTGTACATGAGCGAGATCTCCACCCCCTTATCATCCTCCCAGAGAGCGAAGTTCTTAGCAGACCAGCCCACACGTCGGAGAGATAGGAGCATCCGCGAGATCGGTCCTTTCGTGTGTCGCCATCTGTGATGTGGCTCCAATCTCTCCTGGACTATGTGAAACATCTGATGTAGCTCTCGAATGCTGAAGAGAGCGCGCTCTGGTGCAACCAGGGCCTGCCAGACTGCCACACTCCATGCAGCTGCGGGTGCAACACTGACGTCGGCCATCGGGTCGCCGTGGAGCACAATCTTCGACAACAAAGATCCACCCCTATGCGATGGAGAGCGAAAACTGAGCAATGTGGCACGAGCTCGCTGTAGCTCGTAGTCTGACATCCCAAGCACAGAGCTGCCATAGGCAAGAGCTGGTTTGAGGCCCGCCTGATGTATTACTGCCATTCTATGTTTCCCGTGAGATAACCATTTACGAAATCGAAGAACCCGAGAGTGTCGAAGGCGAAACTGTCGAAATCGTTCACGACGCTTTCGGAGGGCCCCTTTTGTCATCCGAACCTGTGCTGGTGTAAAGTCAACCCCGAGATTCACCGACGAGTGGGTTATGGTGCCTGCTGGGAGCCCTCGGAGCTGAAGTTGATGTGCTAACGCCTTAGCTAAGGAAAGTGAGCTGGCGATCGTAATAGCTTTAGTTTCCGATATGTCGGCTCGAAGCTGTCCCCGAAACGTATGATAAAAGTCCTCAGCCGCATCTGGAACCAATCTGAGCAACTCAGCCTTAGTACCCGTCGCCATGATCGTGTCATCGTCAACATACGACGAAAGCCGAATAGGATGTGGAAAGCGAGCCGTAAACGCGTCGAAGGCCCCGATCGCATATACCTTTACGAAAGCATCGTTGAAAATATCCCCTGCAGGTAGACCGCTCTGAGCAAAAAGTGCAACTGGATGGAAGGAGATGCCCAGCCTAATCAGCCGCGGAGAGCGCCAGAGGTTGTACATCGTTTTAACAATCACCCCTGGGATACCCCATTGTCGTGCTCGATCGCGCAGGCGTTCCAGACAGAAAGACTCGTAGTATTTTTTGCCGTCCCACTGGACCCCCAGGACCACCTGATCATCCGCCGCGGCAATCTCTCCAAGGGCCGTCTGGGCCCACACACATGACTCCGCGCTCTTCCCAGACCCAAAGGCCCAATAGGCCCTCTCCGTGGCCGCAAAGAAAGGATCCAGCATGGGACGGCGGAGCCTCTCCCATACACGAACAAAGCTGGCCAGCAAGAGGATGGCACGGTGCCCTCCCGCTGGCTTCTCGATAAGTGGGAATACCATCCACATGAAGTGACGAGGAAAGAGTCCTAGTCGTTCAACTGCTTCGAACAATGCACTGAGGGTCTCCAGAGCTGGATCACCCAAAAGCGATATATGTCGCGGATGAAAGCCATCCAAAGTCGATGACGTGAACTGGCAAAAGGACCGAGAAGCACTCCGCAGCTCATCAGCAGTGGCCCGTGGGAAGCATTCGCGATCAGGTACTTCAGCACGTGGGGGAGACGTCGATGCGTTCCACTGTCGCTGCAGCATCCCGACCTCCGAGTTGAGCACCTCCTCGGGACTGCTGGAGTAGATTCCAGGAGCCTTCTGAATCACTGTGGGGCACCATATCTTCTGGAGTCGCGTGATCTTATGCATCAATTTGGCCGAACCCTTGAGGGCAGTGTCGCACCACTCCGTCCACGTCTGCTGCCGTAAGCGTAATGATTCTTTCGTAGCTGCTTCAAATTCCACAGACAGATATTCACCAAAGAGAGTAGCCCGCTCCCACCATTCATGAGGGTAAACTTCGGGGTACTCGTGGATGAGCTGTCTCAAAGCGATGACCTGTGAGTCGAGCCTGACGTCCAAGCCCTCGCCAGGGTAATTCTCCACAAGACAAGTCTGCTTAAGAGAAATGGCAGCCGTGTTCAGGTGAAGCTCATCTCGCTGCTGAACCATCAGCTCAAACTCATGCCACACACGGTACAGCCACTGCCAACCGCGAGCTATGAGCATCGGATCCTGTGCGTGATCCTTGCGTCCCAAGACTGGTACCCATCGTCGTGCAAGATAGTTATGCCTGGTGAGCTTCTGGATGGGGAAGTCCAAGGCAGCTGCAATCTCGATCTCGGCATCTTCGAGAAAAACAGTCCATGCTTGATTGAGCCTAGCCCACGCTGTGCCCACCGAATCAAACTCTGCTGAGTACACTGCTTCGTCCGCCATCTGTCGCGCTGCCACACAGCATCGTGGTTCGGGACGTGGACCAAAGGGAGGGAGTACAGGGAAACGTGTATGCGCACAGAAGACCAGTTGCCGTAGGTTGACCGCATCAGGGCGAAGGTGGAGTCGGACGGGCTTGTGAGGTCCTCCATGCCACTGTGAGTACACACGAACCTTCTCGGTTGCCCTAACGATGTCCTGAGATGCCAGGAAGAAATCAATCGTACTAGCCGATGCCGACATAATGCACGTGTGCCGAGTTGGTGCCATAGTGATAAGTCCAGCCTTACGCGTGAAACCACTCTGCTCAATGACCTCAGGCTCAACATTCCAATCAGCAGCTGCCAAAAACGATCCAGCAGAGCGGTTGATGGAGGCCCCAAGTACCGACAACAGGTTCATATTGGCCATGTCCAACCCAACACTATCATGAAAGTATGCAGAATACACTACGAGCTCAGGCCATCCTGGAATATCAACAACTGCTGAAATCAGTCGGCCTTTAACGAGCTCACCACCAGTAGGGTTCCATCGCAGTCCAAGATGCTGCCGAGCAAATATGGCCACCCCCGCTGAGTGTGAGCCACGAGCACAACATCGCGACGGACTGCATAAAGCTCGGAAGCCTGCGGTGCGGGCGGCACGCTGAAGGTCGGGCACTGTATCAGGGCCAGTACCAATATCCTGCGCACAAACCACCATCGAATCACTAGATCGTAATCGTTCGAGGAGCGTAGCTCGGCAATTACCATTGAACGTTTCCAGAAACTGTGGGCCAGCAGCAGCAGCCGAAAACGACTTTGAACCCTTGTGCTGCGGAACGATGTGGCCCATAGACGATACTGGGAGACCGCTCAGGTAGGGAAGGTTAGGAAGGCGACGTGCGTTGCCGCTTGACTCCCAAAGCCGCCAGCTGCTCCTCAAACTCACGCTTATCTTCAGTCTGGAAGAGGGTATCGATATCATCAGCGGACAAGCCCGAGTACTGGGCCTGCGGCATGGGAGCATCCTTTTCCTCAGAAGGTGCTGCGGCAGCAGGAAGGTCGGCGGCAGCAGCAGCCCCACCTCCCCCATCGCCTCCGCCTTCAGCAGTTGCGTCGGGGGGGAGGAGGAGGAGGAGGAGGAGGAGGAGGAGGAGGAGGGGGGGTCTTGCCCGCGAAGGGGGGGCTAGCGAATGAACTCACGTAGCGGATTTCTCCAGCGCCTCCAGGCGCCGGAGGCGCCAATGCATCGAGACAGGGCTCGACCAAAACAACGTTTTTCGTCTTCGTTTGTGATCGTTTTCTCTCGCTGTGCCTTCAATCCGCCTTTGCTGCAAAACGGCATCGAAACAAAAACGGCCCACGAAATCGCCCAGACACCGTCCAGGTCCACCCCTGCATCGAGAGAAATGCTCCCGGCGGCGGGGCAGAAACCAGCTCCATGCGGCAGATTCCGAACCCCCGCCTTTCCCCCCTGTCGTCCGCCCCGACCTCTGACACCGCGCGCGACGGTGTCGGAGGGAGGAGAAGCGATACCAACACCACCAGGGGGCCCACCTCCAGCGAGGAGGTCCACGATGCCTCCCCAAGCTGGATGCTGGGGGGGACCACACCACCAGGAAGACTCCCCTTGCCTCCTCGCATCTCCTCGCCCTGCTGGTGTTGGTGGCCTTTCCTTGCAACCGATGCCCGAAGGACGGGGTGCCACGCGACCGTGCTGTCCGCGGGTCCGGCCGCGATAACGTCCGGCTCGCCGTCGCCGTCGATGTCGGCGGCGTACACGGACCTGCGCCACCGTCGTCGCCGCCGCCACCGCCTCGCGTTGGTCTAGAAGAATCCCCCAAAACGGCATCAACAGAAACTTTTGGCGCTCCGAGCGGACTTATTGGATCTGCGCTGGACCCCGCTCCCTGGCGCGCTCCGCGCGCCAGGGGCGGCGCTGGAGGCTCCGCCGGGAAGCGGAGCGCCACAAGTTTATGTTCGTAGCATGTGTTCTTCTTCGATGGTCGCCCTCGTCCCTCCCGTCCGCCTCCTCGTGTCACTCCTTGCCGGGGAGGCGCCAAACTCGAACATGTGGGGGGCTCAGGTTTGCCCGATAGGGCAGAAAGAAACATGGCGGGAGGCAGTCTGAAAACGGCCGCCGGATCCGTCACAAATCTCAGACAAGCCTGCCAGACAAACATCTCAAGAGAACCCAAGCGTCAGAGTCTACACCCGGACATGCTAAAGCTCTGGCAAACCAGAGTTTCGGTAAACGCGAATCTGGCGTCTCCCCGATCGCTCTGCTCCTCTTCTTCCCCACTTCTTCTTCTTCTCCCCCCTTCATCTTCCCGCGTCATCCTCTTCTTCTGCTCTGGCTCCCCTCTCTCCGTGCGCGCGGAGGAGGACGAGGAAGAACAGGATGACAGTTCGAGACAACGACGACCATGGGAGCAGCATGACTACCGCAGAAGTCAGGCAGGACGCACCCAAATGAAACCAAGAGCTCGAAAACTCGGGACTGGCCCTCAGAAGATAAGCTCAGCACGATATTCGAGGTGGACACAAGGACATGCGGTAGGGAGGGAAGCGGTGGTGTAGGAGAGAAAATCTGCGCGGAGCGCCAAGCAGTCCGCGCGGAGCGCGGATCCAAGAAATCCGCGCGGAGCGCAACAAAAATTATGCTTATGTGGTCTTGTCTTTTTGGAGTCCCGAAACGGTGCGGTGACAGACCGTGCGGTGACCTCGGAACCCCAAGAGACCTCACCGCACGGTCCGTCACCGCACGGTCTTGGGACCCTGGAGGCTCCTGTCGCCCGAGACATCCTCGGAGAGGACTCGAGTCCCGAAACCGTGCGGTGACCCCGACTCCCCACCGACTCACCGCACGGTGTGGTCACGACAACGTTTAGGGGCCCCCGAGAGTCTTCGTCGACTCTGTCTCGGGTCGGGCGAAAGGGGGGGATAGCAAAGGGGGGGGTTGAGAATCAGCTCACCTAGCTGATTTCCCCAGCGCCTCCTGGCGCCGGAGGCGGCTCTGTATCGAGGAATGGGCCCCTCGGCGAGGCCGAAACCCGCTGCATGCAGCAAATTTTGTAACCCCCCCTTTCCCGATCCCCCTGTCGTCCGGCCCGACTGTCAACCCCGGGCTCAGTCAGCATCGAGGCGGGAACAAAAACGACCGAGCCGTGGCGTGCGCGCCAGAGCGGGCCGAAGCGGCCACAGCGGAGAGGGCCCATCGCCGGTGTGCAGGGCAGCGCCGCGCAGGCGTCGGGGCGCCAGCGCGGAGCGTCGAAGGAATCGGCCTTGGCATCGGATCGGGCAGGCCGAACCCTGCCTCGAACTGGGCCTGGGGCTAAAAGATAGCAACACAAATACCCAAAACTGATGCAACAATAGTCAAAACATCGGCACCAGACTATATTTGTTGACCCTTTTTTTTTGACTGGTCCTCCTGTAGAGGGACATGCCCGACCGAAACCTGGGGCATGGGGAGGGGGAAACAAGCCGACATCGTTGCTCCTCCCCAAGCCTTCCCCCGGGGTGCGTTCTGACCAGAATGTGTCGAGGAACATTCAGCCGCGAAGGCGAGCGATCTCCAAGACGTATATAACGGTATCTAGACGAAGGCAAAACGACATAATCATAAACTGTTGGCGCTCCGCGCGGTCTTCTTGGATCTGCGCTGGACCCCCCTCCCTGGCACGCGGAGCGCCCGCGGGGGTGTCCAGCGCAGATCTGAGAACTCCGCGCGGAGCGCCAACACATTAAGTTTATGCCGTTGAAGAGCCTCCTTCTTCGAGGACATCCTCCTCCCCTGGATGTTCCTTGGTTTAGTTGTTCGCTTTCCTCCCCTGGAAGAGTGTACCCCTTCGAGTATACAAGGGCTCCCAACTTCGTGCTTCGCGCTACGCGAAGCGCGAAGTGCGAATCACTTCGCGCTCTCGCGCCGCATCCCAGGCGAGCAGAGGACGAGGAGGAATCGGAGCCGAACCGCGAAGCGCGGACAACTTCGCGCCCTCGAGAGCGCCTGTGAGTATACCCTTCGTTCAGCTCTCTGCTGCTTCCCTCTTCGAGCATCTCCTCCTCCCCGGAAGATCGGCCGCATCAAAGCGGGCCTGGCCTCCCGGGCGCCCGACGTGGCGGTCTGCTGGTCCTCGCTTCCCTCCTCTGGAAGAGCACCCTCCTTCGAAAACGCACCCCGTGTGGTTGCTTGCTGCCTCCCTCTTGGAGCACCTCCTCCTCCCCAGAAGATCGGCCGCATCCAAGCGGGCCTGGCCCCCCCCCGGGCGCCCGACGTGGCGGTCTGCTGGTCCTCGCTGATCTTCATCTGGTCACCCCATCCGCCCTGCGGGCGGGCGGGCGCGGTGCGCGAGGCCCACGGCCGCCCCTCTGGTCCGCCTCCTCCGGGGCCAGTGGGAGCTGGGGGAGGGGGGGTGAGGAGGGGGGAGGAGGAGGATGAGGATGAGGATGAGGATGAGGAGGAGGAGGAGGAGGAGGAGGAGGATAGGATAGGATAGCACCATGGCGATGTCAATGGAGGAGGAGGAGGAAGCGGAGGAGGAGGAGGAGGAGGAGGAGGAGGAGGAGGAGGAGGGGGAGGAGGAGGAGGAGGAGGAGGAGGAGGAGGAGGAGGTGAGATGAGATGATATGGGCAAGCGGCCTGAAGCCAGTTGCGCGTGGCGGGCTAGCCGCCGCCGTCGGACGTCTCCGTCGAGGCATCCTCGGAAGAGTCGAGGGGCTCATCTGACCCCTCCACGGCGTCCCTCTTGAGGACTAGCGCCCCCTCCGCACGGATTGCGGGGAGACCCACCTCCTCCAAACCGAAAGCCCTCAGCACCTCGGCTCGGGACGTCATCCCACACCCAAGGCACCCAACCACCGAAGCACCCCGCCGACACAGGAGTCCTGAGCCGAGGCACTGGGAGCCGAGGCGCTGGGGCCAAAAAAAGCAGCCATTCGCAACCGCACGGAAAGCGGGACACCCTCTGGGGGACCAAGCCGCAGGTCCTTCAGGTCTGTCTTATAGGATGGCCAACGACGCTATTTGATCAGACGCAGCTGCTCAAGCAAACCCGAGGTCGCGCGCTCACCAAGGCACCGCCTCACCAGGGCTCGCGCGGGCTTCTGACCGTCCGAGAAAAAAAGCGCCGCAGGCACAGCAAAACATGAACGACCTGTCCTCGTGGCCAGACCTGGCCGTCACGCGCGCGTGCAACATCGGATGGCCGTTGAAACTATAACCGACATCGCGATATGACTCAAAACCCTCCGAGGGCAGCTGCGGTGGGAGAGCCTCTGCTTCTGGCACCGGGGAAGGGACACGCTCGCCAGAGAGCGCGGCAGCTGGAGCATCGACACCAGAGCCCTCTCGGCCTGCCTTGTGCAGCTCCATGAGATCGGCATGGCCCTGGCCGGCCTCTCCCTCCCCCACCCACGCGTGCAACCGCCCGCTCCACTGAGCCGCTTCCCGAGAGGTTTCGACCAAGCCACGCCAAAGCTGGTACTCGTTCTCCTCCACTCCGTGGAGGGCGTCACCCTGCTTCTCAAACTCGTCGGCGGCATTGTTGCCGCGCTTCTCCCAGGGAGTCGTGCGATCATGTTGCACGTCCTGAAAGCTGATATGGGCCTTGGTCTTGTGGGCCGTGAAACCGTCAGCCCCGAAGGCCGCCCAGAACGGGGCCCACATGTGGGCCCTGGGGTCACTCGCCCCGGAACCAGCCCCAGGCCCCGCCAGCAGCGTCGAAACTGTACCCTTGCAATCAATGTACAAGCTGAACGGGGGCATCGCTACTTGGCATAACATGCTGACAGCAAAATATTCAGCCTCCCTCGGCGTCTGAAAGGGAGCTATATCACAAGGAACGGGCCCACGCGCTGCTGCCAGCACATCCCTGGAGCGATCGCGCATCTCCACGGACCACCCAGCTCGACATAGGAGCCGAGACGCTGGAAACAAGGCAGACCCGTCGAGAAACAGAAGACCCGACAAGTAGCCGGGCGCAGGCTTCTGAAACCAAGAAGTCGTTAGCTGGCCCTCGGGCCCTTTGACCTGGAAAACAAGGCCAGGGTCAGGGAAACGCCCCCGAGCAGAAAGTTCCCCCGCTTCAGAATTCCAGGCCTTGGCCTTCCGAGCCCTTTGGAATAACTTGGGGGGGCGCGTGGTCCCTGCGAAGGGCCGCGTGCGCATCGTGCTCATGGCACCTGTGCCGCACCGAACCATCAGGGTGGCCTCGCAGTGCGCAATTCGGGCTGCTAGTGAGGTCGCGTTTGTGCAATCGGCCTGGGACCACCGGGCGCCCGAAATCAGGGCCCTCAAGGCCCGCTGCTGGTGAGGAGTCCATCTCGCCGACGTCCCGCTGCGAAGCGGGCCCAGGCCGGGCCAAAAAACGGGGCGGGCCAAAGGGCTAGACTGGGCCTTGAGCGCCTGCCTATCAGGAAGTTAGTGAAGGAAGTTAGTGAAGGATCGCGTCCTGAGGCCCACCGAGGACCTTTTGGGAAACCCGCCCAGACGCCTGCACGCCTGGACGCGCAACTCGTCGAGCTCCGTCGGGGGGGCCCCCATCGCGCACGCGCCCCATAGAGCTGAAGCCGTCGGCCCCCCGCGCTGGATCCACTTCGCATCCGCCCCGGCCACGCGCAGGTTGGTGAGGCGCCTCGATGACCGGGCCGACTCGCTCCATCGCGCTCTGGTGATTCCTACTCGCCGAAGGGCCCCAAGATTCGCATCGGTCCCAGGGTTCCTGGTCGACTCAACCTTCCCTGAAGCTGGTAGAGACCATCTTCTCTCGAGCTCGTCGGCCAGAGGCGCGCTGCTGGCTAAGTACTTGCACTTCTTCAAGTGCACGGGGAGCTCGAGCTCGCCGAAGAAGCGAAGTAGGTGCTCCACCGCCGAGGGGAGATGCTCAACCACCAGCTCGCTGGGGCCGAAGCACTTGAGGGTCACGTCGTCGCCGACATTCCGGGCCTGCATCTGGCGCTTGCCATGGACAACCGCGCTGAGAGGGCCCAGAAGTAATAATTTCGCGAATGTCGTAGCCGCCGAACACCCTGCTACGATGGCCTCCGTGGCTCGCAGGAAATCAGACATGGCCCCATCAAAAAGCAACGTTCTGAAGCCCGAGTAAATCGTCAACAAGCCCCTCAGAAGCTTCAAGTTGAATCCAAACTGGCGGCCCGCAGCATAAAGATCTGGGTGACGTACATGCTCGTAGAACTTCTTCAAATCGAGCAGCGCCGCGGCACTACCCGCGCCCATCGCGCGGCAGAAAATGCCCATGAGGTTATGGATCCACCTGGCCTTCTCGCACGCAGTCGTCGGACCACCTCCCCAAAATCACTCCATATCGCGTGCCCGCTCCCAATCCCTACAGAAGGGGTTGTCTGAACTTACCCCAGAGTTTCATAAACAAGCATAATAACCCGATCGGCCGAACCCACCCTGCGGGTGGCGAAATAAACACGGCGTTCATGACGAGATCTGTCATCCAGGACGGGCGGTCCTCGAAGGCCTGCATGATGGAGAGGACACTGACCTGGCACTCTAGCGGCAGCTGCAAAATCAGCTCGGGGTCGAACAGGTCCAAACCTACGCCCGCCCCTTCCGAGTAAGACCGACCGCATTCCTGCAAGGCCTCCAAAGTGATCGGAAGGGGGCTCACTCCTGCCTACGACCCACTGAGACGGGTCGAGAGCATCGCGACCAGCAGGGGCCCACATCGGGAGCCGCTCGTCCAGGAGCTGCGCAATGGCATCGTCACCATTCACAGGGAGTCCTGTGGAATCCTGGAGTTTCGAAGGGGTCGCAATACTCTTCTTTGCATTGGCGTGAGCCGCCTTTCCCTCCTTCAGCGCAGCTTCCTTTGTCCAAATCCTCCACTTGCGGACCCGCTCTCGCGCGTCGGCTTGCTGGGGAAAGCGCGCAGAGTCCAACGACCTCGACCAGGTCGCGTCGTCACGAGGCCGCGCCTCGCAGGATATGCTCGACCACGGCGCGCATTGCGGACTCGCTGGGGCGCTCCACGCCTTCCTGCTGCTTCAGCGGGGCAGGGGGGTCATCGGTGGACATGGTGCCTAGCACGTCGCAGAGCGCGCTGGCCCATCTGGAGGCCGCATCCCAGCCTCGCCCCCCCCCCCCCCCCCAGGACCCAGCGGCCAGCTTCAAAACCCGCCAGGCCAAAGTAATGCCACCCAGCAGGTGGCTAACGAACTGCATCTCCTCCGGGCCGCCCGATCCCATAAGGTCTGCAGGGGCGCCGCGGGCGTTTGCGGACCCAGGCCCCGCCCCGCGCAGGCAACCTTCCGGTCGCCGCCGCGTCGCGGTAAACTCCGAGCCAGACCACCGAATTATTGAACCACTCCCGAAGGGCCACGCAGGGTCCAAGCCTCCAGTCGGCCAGCGTCGGCCCCAGGTGAGGGCCTATCACAGGGGCCACGGGGAACCCCTTGAACGCCTTGGGCTTCCCGAGCGAGGCCTTCCCCAGAAGGCCCCAAACAACCGCGGCCGCAGGAACGTGCAGCGACGAGGTGGCCGAGTCGAGGGCTACGATCTTGTGATCGCAGTGCCTTACGATCTTGGCACCTACGAAAAGTCGATCTCGCTCTGGTACGTCGGGCTGGAAAATCGCGCCCGCGCGCGTGTTGAGCCACCCCGAGGCGATCAGCTCCGCCGAAGTGCAGTTCCAATCTCCTTGGACCACCCGCGGAGAGTCCTGCCCCAGGAGATGCACGGCTAAACCCTGGAAGACTTTCTGGTTTCTTGGCCCAACCGGGCCTTCGTTCACTTCAAGATACACGGACACCACCCGGAGGCCGCTCGGAAAGCCAATGCCCCCCCGTCGGATCACCAATGGTGGCCGAACTGCAGGAGAGACTCATCGAGCGCCACAGAGCAAGAGTCAAGAGGGAACGCGCGGCTGGACAGCAATGGCAACGCATCCCGAGATCTCGGTCGCACCTGGCCCAGTAGGAAAAGCACGGCCTAACTGATCAGCGAGGCGATGTTTGCAGCCCCAACCCATCGCCTGCTCCTCCGCCGTCGCGACCTTCAGCCGCGTCTCGCGAACAGCATGCACCTGCGGGTAGGGCACGTCGTGCCCGACTGCCTACTGGAAGACCTCGTGGCCTCTGTTGCCGCACAAGTCGTGGACGCTCTCGAAGCTGCTCCACGCGTTGGCGTTCACGCCAAGAAAAATGAACAAGCCGTCGCCCTTCGAAAGGGTGTCGCCAGACGACCTGGTACTCCGCCTGAACAGAGGGAGAGCCTCGCCCACAGCACAACCATAATGTCCCGGACAAGTTGGTTTCTCCTCACCGTCGCCTGGAACGCGGCCGAGAGGACCCTGGAGACTTTGGCCTGGATCGCGGCGCGGAGCGCCGTGGAGTCTAGCCTGGATCGCAGCCGAGAGGACCCTGGAGATTTTGGCCTGGATCCCGGCCTAAAAGACTCTGGAGATTTAGGCCTGAATCGCGGTGGAGAGCGCCCTGGAAAATTTGGCATGGATCGCGGCCGAACCTCTGGCGCTCGAAGAGGTGCTCCTGCCCGTCCAGGCCAGCCGTCGCGGCCGCCGAACTGGAACTCGAGCTGCCTCTCGGAGCTGCGCTTGCTCCCAACCCAAAAAACTGCACATCTCCGGCAACGGTGGTTGCCTCAGCTGGGCACTCTCGGGCCGACTCGAAAACGTCGATCGGCTTGTTGGACAGGAATGGCGAAGCCGACGTCTGTCCACTCGACGTCCACGACGTTGGCCGCCCAGAAGCGCTCCGCCGCAGGCATCCGAACACGTTCACCGCCTCGTGGGGCTCGAAGCCCGCGGCGGCTGGGGGCCGCCGAGGCCCAGGCACGAAGCGAGGGCCAACTGCCATCACTGAGGTCGCCGAAGATCGGCTCATCGTCGTCAAACACGCTGCTTCTTCGCCTGGTGCTCAGCCAGGTACTTGGCGACCTCTTGCTGGCTATTCTCGCTCTCCATGGCGCGCTTAAGGCCCGCCTGGGAGTTCTCGTCCTCGTAGTCCGCAGCCGAGGGCACGGGCGCGCCTGGCGGCTTGGGTTCCCGAGGGCCTCCTGAACCCCCGCCGCCAGCGCCGCCATCGGCCCAACCAGGAGGCTGACTAGTAGCAGCAGCGGCGCGGTCGGCAGCCTCCTTCGCCTCGCGCTGGAGGCGCTGCAGGGTCTCAAGCGCGGCTTTGCCCTCGCCAGAGGCCATCACCGCCGGATCCAGCCCGGCTGTGCCGACGTCCGACGGCGACGGGGTCCTGGGCGCCCTGGAAATTGACCTTGCGCAGCTTTTGGCGTGGTGCTCGAGGTCCCTCCGAGCGTCTCCGCGCTGGGCCTTCGCACAGCAATGAAGCGGGCGATCTCCCGCTACTGCTCCTCGTACTGCTGGACTCGCTCCTCGAGCTTCTCGACCTGGCGCTTCGCGTTCTCGACACGGTGCCGAGCCGCAAGCGCCGTCGGCGGCTTCGACTCGAGCTCCCGGACCTTGGCCTCCTCAACCTTGGCGATGGTCTCCGAGTCGATGTTGTGCTGTTTGAGGAAACAGAGGATCTGGGCAAAAGAGAAGTCGCCACCTGCGCCGGCCCCTCCCGTGCTGGCCGGCGGCGGACTCCGGCCACCTCCTGCCCCATGGCCCCCCCCAGCGCCGCCTGCGCCCTTGGCCGAGAGCGACGACAACTTAGCCTTGAGTTCCTTGAAATCCTTGGCCATGCGCGCTTGCTCACCGACAGGGGGCCCGTTGGCCCATGCTCCACCAACGCGGCCGCCTGGGCGGGCCTCGGCGGCAGCGTCACGGGCGCTTTGCTGCACTCGCTGGGGCGCTGCTCCGCCACAGCCGCGACGCTTGAGCCGACTGGCCTAGTTGCCGCTCTCTCCGCACTTGCCACAACCCCAGACTGGAAACTTGGGGCCTGGCAGCACATCACCTGGGGTGCCCATGAACGCTGGTCCGGGACACTTAGATGATAGCTGATTGGCTCGCAGGCACGAGCACCACTTCGGAGTGCGCACCTGCGACACTCTCGAGTGCGGAATGGCTAGGAGGAGGAGGGTGGATGAGGATGAGGAGGAGAAGGAGGGGGGAGAAGGAGGAGGAAGAGGAACTTAAGGAGGAGGAGGAGGGGAGGAGGAGGAGGAGGAGGAGGAGGAGGGAGGAGAGGAGGAGGCACGGGAGAGGAGGAGGCACGGAGGAGGAGGAGGAGGAAGTGGATGAGGAGGAGGACGACGAGGAGGAAGGGGAGGAGGAGGAGGAGGAGAGGAGGAGGAGGAGGAGGAGGAGGAGGAGGAGGAGGAGGAGGAGGAGGGGAGGTGGAGGAGGAGGAGGGAGGAGGAGGAGGGAGGAGGAGGAGGAGGGGAGGAGGAGGAGGAGGAGGAGGAGGAGGAGGAGAGGAGGAGGAGGAGGAGGAGGAAGGAGGAGGGAGGAGGCGGGACAAGGAGGGCGAGGAGGAGGAGAGGGAGGAGGAGGCAAGAAGGGAGAGGAGGAGGAGGAGGAGAAGGAGGAGGAGAAGGAGGAGGATAGGGGAGAGGAGGAGGAGGAGGAGGAGGAGGAAAGGAGGAGGAGGAGGCGAGGAGGAGGAGGAGAAGGAGGAGGAGGAAAAGGAGGAGGAGGAGGAGGGGAGGACTGAGGCGGGGCCTGGAGGAAGTTCAGGAAGAGGAGAAGGAGGAGGAGGAGGAGGAAAAGGAGGGAAAGAAGAGGGGAGGAGGAGGAAGAGGAAGAAGAGGAGGAGGAAGGAGGAGGTAAGAGGAGGACGAGGATACATCTGTAGAGGAGGAGGAGGAGGAGGAGGACGAGGAAGGTGAGAGGAGGAGGAGGGGAGGGGTGAGGATGATGAGGATGATGATGATGATGATGATGATGATGATGATGATGATGAGGATGATGATGAGGATGCTGATGATGTTGATGATGATAATGATGACGATGATGTTGATGGTGATGGTGCTGCTGTGGATGATGCTGATGATGCTGATGATGATGATGCTGATGATGATGATGATAATGATGATGGGGATGCTGATGATGGAGATGATGATGATGATGATGATGATGATGATGATGATGATGATGATGATGATGATGATGATGAGGAGGAGGAGAGGAGGAGGAGGAGGAGGAGGAGGAGGAGGAGAAAAAGTGAGGAGGAAAGGACGGAAGGGGGAGGAGGGGAGGAGGAGGGGGATGGAGGAGGAGGAGGAGGAGGAGGAGGAGGAGGAGGAGGAGAGGAGGAAAAATGAGGAAGAGAAGGAAGAAAAGGAGGAGGAGGATGAGAGAAGAGGAGGAGGAGGAGGAGGAGGAGGAGGAGGAGGAGGAGGAGGAGGAGGAGGATGAGGAGAGGGTGGAGGAGGGGACGAGGAGGAGGAGGAAAACGAGGAGGAGGAGGAGGAGGGTGGACGAGGAGGAGGAGGAGGAGGAGGAGGAGGAGGAGGAGGAAGAGGAGGAGGAGGAGGAAGAGGAGGAACATGGCGAGGTGGTGAGGAGGGGGGGAGGAGGAGGAGGAGGGAGGAGAGGAGGAGGAGGAGGAGGAGGAGGAGGTAGGAGGAGGAGAGGAAGGAGAGGTAGGAGGAGGGGGAGGGGAGGAGGAGGAGGAGGAGAGGAGAGGAGGAGGAGGAGGAGGAGATGGGAGGAGGGAGGATGGAGATGAGGAGGACGAAAAGGAGAGAGAGAGAGAAGAAGAGAGGAAACGAGGAGGAGCAGGAGGCGGAGGAGGAGGAGGAGGTCGAGAAGGAGGAGGAAGAGGAGGAGGGAGGAGGGGAGGAGGAGGAGGAGGAGGAGGAGGACGAGGAGGATGACGCTGATGATGATGGTGGTGGTGAGGAGGAGGAGGGGGAGGAGGAGGAGGAGGAGGAGGAGGAGGAGGAGGAGAGGAGAAGAGGAAGAGGAGGAGGAGGAGGAGGAGGAGAAGGAAAACGAGGGGGATGAGGAGGAAGAGAAGGATGATGAGGATGACGATGAGGATGATGATGAGGAGGAGGAGGAGGAGGAGAAGGAGGAAAAGGAGGACGAGGATGAATATGAAGAGGAGGAGGAGGAGGGAGAGGTGGAGAAGGAGGGGGAAGAGGAGGAGGAAGAGGACGAGGAGGAGGAGAAGGAGGAGGAGGAGGAGGAGGAGGAAGAGCAGCGAGCGCATGAATCGACGCGCCGAATCGAGATGATGGACGGGCAAGACGAAGGGGAAAAAGGTGAGAAGCACAATCACACACGTAACGACCAAGTCATACCCTGCAAAAGCCCAGCAAAGCATCACGGCCACAGGGCACACGCTCACTCGCCAACCAGAGGCCTGGCCGGGAGCAACACAGGAACTGGAGGGCAGAACCAGGAGCAAACGCGTGCAACACACCGACGGTCAGTCACCAGACAATGCACTACACGCGGGAAGATAACAAAACGAGTTACGAAAGTATGTTCAATTCTGATGCAACCCCAGCCACTGCGCCGCAGGATCGGAAACCTGGAGGATACGGGGCGTAGGGGTGGGGTGCTTCCTGTCTTCACTGGGATGGCGACCCGAAGCGAAGTTATCTCTGCGCCACCTCCGCTGTGGGTTGGCCACGGGGGCCTGGGGCTCGCAGGTTCCGAACAAATCAGCACGGGCGGCCTTCGCAAAGAACGAGCCACACCTCGCGCAACCTATGAACCCCCCCGACCTGTACAGAATGTGACCCCTGGCCGTGCACAGAATGTGACCTCTGGCCGCCTCGGGCGGCGCGAACAATGCCCCGCCCGAAAGGGGGCGCCGTGCTGGGAGGGACAGCCGCGGCCCCGCTCGGGGCCGCCGACAGGCGGGGGCGCTTCTTCGAGCCATCCAGGGCGAACGCCGCCTCGCGGACCACCCCCTGGGGGCGCGGCTCGAACCGAGCCCGAGAATTCGCCTGCCTCACGAAAGGCTCCGCCAGATCCCCTATCGACCTGGCCTGGCTCCCGGGCGCCTGGGCCGCCTCGCTGGGAGGAGGGGGGGGATCCTCGAGGCCCGAAGGAGGATGGGGGGGGAGGAGGGGGCCCCTCGGGGTCCGCCGGGCTGGGGGCCTCTAGGGCGCATACTCCTCAGGGGCTCAGGTCCGTTGGGGCAGACGGGGGCCTTGGGTCCACGCTCTTGGCTCAACAAACTTGCGCCACCATGCGCATCTTGTTTGCGGCGGATCGCGCGAAGCGCGGGCAATTAGCGCATTTCCTGCCGAACAGCGCGCGCTCATGAGCGCGTCGGTGCTGGTGGCGCAGGAGCGGCTCAGGAAGGCGCCGCTCGCGCAGTGCACGGCCCCGTCGCGGTCGCTGATGTCGTCGAGGTCGGCGGGCAGTCGTCGGCGCCCTGTCAGGCCCGTGCTCCGCCAGCTCCTGCGCGCTGCCGATCCACGCCGCGATCTGTCGCACTCGGCCCAAGAGCTCATGGTGCAAGCGCGCGCTGCAGGTGGGATGTCGCGCTTGGCCAACCCCTTCTTGGCGGCCACATCTGAACAAGCATTGCCTTTCTTGCCATGGTAGTGCCTGCTGTCCTCCTGCGTCTGGTGGTTCTTCACATGCTCGATGGTGAGCACGTCGGCGCGGCCTCCATGATCTTCCAGCGCATGCCAGAGGAGTCTCCATAGAACGACGTGTGCGCGACGAGGGTGCAGGCACCACAACTTGCCATTGTTTATCCCGTCGATCGTCATCGCGCAGTCGGTGTGAATGCGGAACGGGAGAATGCCGCTCCTGAGCGTCATGCCGATGGCACAGTTCCGCTCTTGGCACCGGCTGCTGAGCTCCAGGTAGTGGTCCGGAAGCACAGCCTTTCAACGTCTGGTCGCCCATGAGGGCCAGCCCCCACCCTGCGCGCGCACCCTCAGGCCAGCCAATGTGAGTGCGGCCTGCGCCATCGGTATAGACCTCGACCGTGATCTGATGATGTCGGCCACCGTGCGCGCAGTACCAGATCTCCTCAGCAGCTGGTGGAGGCACGACTTGTCGTTGATCTCGCTCCAGCAGGGCTCTCGTGAAAAGCATGTCGCTCTCAGGGGCGCATCGCGCCTCGTCCATGATATCCTGATCAACTGCCAGTGCTCGCTTCTCAGCCAGGTTGGGACAGCACCAAAGTCCATGATGAAGTGTCCCCTTGCAACCATGGCGGCACATGCATTCATCAGTGGCCGAGTATCCGAACTTGCGCAGCCGCGCCTGTGACCATTGACCTCCGATGACGGTGCCGCGAAGCGCTGCCCGCGCACGCGCAGAGAGTCTCCATCTGCAAATCTGGTCGCTCGTGGCGAGCAGAAGTTGGAGAGGGGCGGGCCAGTAGCCACATGCCTTGCGTGCAGGAGCGTCTGTCTCTGGAGCCCACTCTTCTCCCACTTATACTTTGCGAAGGACCTCCTGGCAAGCGTATGGACCCAGTCAGGTGGGTCGTCTCTGAGATCTAGTTGAACTCCCCGCGCCATGGTCCACTGAAATGCCGACTGCGCGCGCCAACCGAGTTGATGGAGTACGTTCCATACAGCGCCTGCAGGACCAGCGACATCATTCCAAGACGGCACAGGCCCCAATCCACTACGCTGACTCCGAAAAGCTTGCCCCGTGCCATCCCACGGTAACGCTCGATCCGAAGCCATCTGCGCCCATGTGTAGACTGGTTCAGCTGCTGCAAAGAACTCTGTATGCTGATCCCGGCGCTGCTCCGACTGAGAAGCCAACCGCGATGAAATTCCCGTCGGGGTGCTGTGCCATCCCGCGCGCATCATATTGGTCATGGAGCGCACGATGGAGCGCAACGCGCCGATCATCTGCACGCCGTACAACATGGCTGGAACAATCGCTGGCTGAGCAATGGCTCTGCCGATCCTTGCCACGGCCGCCGTTCGCTTGAATCTAGGGAGACGCGCTTGAGCTGGGCCATGCGGTGTCGCATCGCCGCGTAGCGAACCTCGACTCCACCCCTGGCCTCCATGCCCAAGATCTCGAGCACCGAACACGCGGGAAACCCATGATGTTTGACTCGATCAGCTACCTGACGGGCAACTCCTGGAGCCGAGGACCTGATTTTCGCTTTGTCCTTGGCGATGGGCAGGCCCATCGCGCGCAGCACTACCGCCAGACGCTGGACGATGCGCGCTGGCTTCTCCACAATGTGCTGAGGCGCAGCGACCACCTGCAGGGCGATATCATCAGCGTAGATGTCCAGCGCGTGGCCAACCTCCATGATGTCGAACGACACTTCGAACACATCCAAGGGCAACATCATGACCAGCTGCAGGGGGAACATAGCCATCGGGCAGCCTGGCAGCACCCCCGGTTGCACCTGCACTGCGTACGAGTACGACGATCCCCATCTAAGGCGCCTTGATGCGCAGTACATCGCTAGGCAGAGCTTGAGCAGGGCCGTCAGGACATCCATCTTGGCCGCTGCCTGCAAGACGCGACGCCAGCAAACCCGGTCGACGCACTTACTGATGCCAATGAAAGTGGTGGGCGCTGCCTTGGATTGGCTGCCTTGGTAGGCTTCTGAATATATCATTGTTCTGGCACCCACATCCACAGTCGACCTGCCTTCCCCACGGGCAAAGCATGGTCGGGCAGATCTGGTCGCCCATGCTCGAACGTGAGAAAGCCTTACCTTGGTGTACACGCGGTACAGGGACGGCAATAGAGCGAGTGGTCCGAACTCTCCTTGAAGTTTCGTGAGCAACATTATGTGGACTGATTGCAAAGATGCCGGCCACCTCGTAGAGCATCATTGCCAGCGCAGAGCTGGAAAGGAGGGAACACGCACTCGGCGATATGGCGTCCTGACCCAGGCCCGCGCGCCAGCGAAATGTCCGCGCTGCTCGTCGGGCCTCGTCAACCGTGGAAACAGGTGGTGGTCCTGGCGGCAGGCGCGCAACCTCCGCTAGTATGCCATCGTCGGCTGAGTCCAAGAGAGGTGCCGCTGGCGGTGGATCCTCTTCCTGTTGCGCGTCGCCGTCGTCGTCCATGTAGTACTGGGCCACGGTTGATTGACGCGTGATTGGCGGGCCGTCCCACATGGCATCCCACATATCCATCTGACTGTCCACAATGGCCTGCGGGCGGGAAGTGACTGCGCCATGTCGTGATACCTGAGTATGCGTCCATGTGCGCAACCTCGTCGTATGCGGCGCTGGTCCAGAAGTCAGCGTGTCTCTGGCCCACTTGTGAAACCCATCGAGTCGCTTCTTGGCTGCATCGCGCTCCTGCATACCAGCATGGGCATGACATAGGTTGGCCAAGTCCTGCATGCATGGGTGCGCGACAGCTGGTGGGCGGCTCGTGGCGGTGTGCAGAATCGGCCAGATCATATCGAGCAAGAAGGCGCCAGCTGGCGTGTGCACATCCTGTCGGTGACCAGGCCGTAGTAGCCGTCCAAGGCAATGCCGCCTTGAATTGGCCTTCGGGAAGATCCCCACTGGCCTCGCGTCGGCGTGTCCTGATCAGTGCTTGCGTAGCCACGCGCGGAGCAAGGCGGGGGCGAGGCAGGTCCTGTTGCAGAGCCTGCTTGACGAGAGTTGCGTGAGCTTCCTGCGCTCAATGGGGCAACAGGGGCGCCCCCATCCCCGTGTGAACGTCGACAAGGTGCTTGACCCTGTCGCGATAAAGCTGGCGGGCTGCCAACGCCCGCTGGGGCGCTAGTGGTGCCCCCCTCCCCTTGACCTGGCAGGGGGTGCTCCAGTGGTCCTCCTGGTGAATGCCGAAGATGCTGGTCGCTGTCGTCGCAGTGCTCCGCCCGCGCAGGCGTCGGGGACATGTGGCCACAGAGCGCCCTCATATCAGCCTGGATGTCGCGCAACTCTCGCCAGCGCTGACTGAGCGCCCGCCGTCCGCGGGCAACGTCGCGAATGGCCAGCCAGTCCAAGTGCTCAAGAATGTTTCGCCCTGGATCTCTGGCGGCGCCCCACGCCCCCGCGCAAATGTCGAGGACCTGCTCGTCTGCAATGGGGCCCGAGAAAGCAATTGCCACCCATGTAGCACGTCGTTGAATCCTGAGGCACTGCGCGACGTAAGGCACGCACCGCTCGAACCAGGTCGAAGCTCCAGACTCCGCCTCCGAAAGGTCTGGAATCCATCGGGTTGCCCCCGTCGCCGCCGCCCCTCGAAATTCCTCCTGTGGGCCGTCGGGATCAGGCTCGTCATGTGATGGCGGCCTGCCAATAGCAGTCAGTGGGCGACTGGGTGAGCTCCCAGAGGCCTCGCAGCAGATCCATCGCGGCAGCACTGGCACCTCCCCGACGAGCAATAGTCCTGCCCAGCCCACGCCGTCCTGCTCCGGCGCAAGGGGGCGCCGGCCCGAGCCCCCCAGGTGGCGCGGCCTCCGGGGCGCTGGGCGCGCTCCGCCATCAGCGCGTGGAACTGGCTGCTCCAGGCAATCACGTTGTGCCTGCGAGAGGGTGTCTGGAATGGCGATGGCCACCGCGCGGAAGTAGCGTGCCTCTCTGCCAGTTGCTGGGTGGGCACCTCGTTTAGGTCCACCGATCGGTCGCCAGACATACTTAGCCCCCCCCCAGCGCGCCCCTGATGCTCAGCGGGGCTGCCCACCTGGTAGATGCGCGCCAAATCCTGATCCGCATTGTGCAGAAGAGACGCGCGCAAATCATTGAGTCTGAGCTGCGCCTGTTCAGCTGTTCTCATGGCGGTCCAAGCGCAGCATCTTGCTCGACGACGCGATCCAGACGAGGTCGATCAGGCGGCGGCCCATGGGGAGGGCGGAGCCCGACATCCGCAGGATGTCCTCGCGGGAAAGCCGACGCCGCCGAGGTTGAGCAACCAACTTAAATTGCACTGGTGAGTGCGGGCGCGCTGGCCAGGTATCCACGGTCATCGGGGTCTGGCACGCCGCGTATATGTCCGGAGATGTGAGCTCGTAGTCAATCATTGGGTAGCGTCCTGCAGCAGATCGGCATGTTCCCTCTCCTTCGCAATGAAATGGCACCCCTGGGATCATGTCTGCGAAGCCGTTGGTAACGAAGTCTCCTGGCGACTGGTTCCAGTCGCCCCCAATGATGAACGGCAAGCCATAGTAGCGCAGGTACTCCGCGAGCTGGTAGCATCGCTTGAGATTCGTGCCTGCGTAGTTGGTGCTCCAGCAAGACCCCATAGATACTGAGCCGATGAGGATGCCACCTGGCAGGCCGAGATCAGCGTGAACCAGGCACGACCATGGCCGAAGTACCTCAAAGCCTATGTGCCCAGACGGCCCTTGAAGCAAAGTGGTTTGCACATTCGCTCTGACGAAGATGCCAACTCCTGCACTCGGTAAACCCGTGCTGAGTCGTCGGCAAGGTGAGACACGTGGAGCCCAGCCGTTGGAGATCGCCCAAGACCGAGCTCGTGCCAGCTGTTCTCCATCGAGGCGTAGTTCTTGCGCCGCCACTATCTTGGCTTCCCCAACACCTTCACAAAACGCTTGACACGTAGTCCGGCACGACCGATTGAAGGTGACAAAGCCAAGTCCTTGTCGGCGTGGTTCTCTCTTGCCTCAAACTCTTGTGTGTCCCCGCCAACTCCCGCGCATTGGCGTCAGCACCCTGTGGGAGACGAAAAGGAGCGGCTTGCCCTGGTTTCTGTACGGGCGTGGCCGCAGTTGCTGAAGGCGCTCTGGCAGGAGCTGAGCCACCTGGAGCTGGTGTCGGAACAGCGCCCAAGCTTCGCGCCAGGGTGTCCATGAAGTGGGTGGCGATCGTCTGCTTGTCGCCTCCGTCCTGCGCTGCCTGCTGGGCCAGCGCGAACATCTGCTGCAGCTGGAGAATGTTCGCATCTGGCGCCTGAACCCCACGGGTGGCCTCGGCGGCGGCGGCTGCGACGACGGACTGGGCCTGGCAAGCCTCCGCCTTGATGGCCCCTGTCTCGCTCTCCAAGGTGGCGAGGCGCTTCTTGGCGTCGCTGAGCTTGGCCTCCTTGTCTTTGACGGCCTGCTGCTGCTGCTCGCGCTCCGCCTCCTTCGCCGCGTAACGGTCTCTAGCGCTGCAAAGGAGGCCGTCT
>CAUYUJ010020237.1:707564-759055 GCA_963575745.1 Prorocentrum cordatum
GTGATCCATGCTTGCGATCGCCCGACTGAAGTAGCCCTTGCCTCAACGTTTTTCAACCACGGAGGAGGAGGGGAAGGAGGAGGAGGAGAAGGAGGAGAAGGAAGGAGGAGGAGGAGGAGGGAGGGGGAGAGGAGGAGGAGGAGGAGGAGGAGGAGGAGGAGGAGGAGGAGGAGGAGGTCAAGGTCAAGAAGGCCTTTTAAGAAAGCCTGCCCCCCCCCCGTATCCTCCCCCCCCTCGTCGCGCCACCGAGTCTAGACTGGAGAGCGCAGATGGTTAGTTTTCCTGTTTTCCACCACCACCGCCACCACCCCAAGTTGGAGGGGGAGAAGGGAGAGGAGGACGAAGAGTAGCAGGAGGAGGAGGTAGAGGAGGAGGAGGAGGAGGTTGTGGAGGAGGAGGAGGAAGAGGAGGAGGAGGAGGACACCCTCCCCCTCCAACTTCTGGTGGTGGTGGTGGAAAGCAGCCCCCTCGAGCGCAACTCCGCTTCGCCCCCTCCCCGCTCCCTCCTTCCTGCGTTCGTTATGTCCCCTCTCGCACCGCCGCTCCTCCCTATCCCCGCCCCCCCCACGCGAAGAACAGAGACCTCCTCCACGCTCTTCGACATCCTTCGTCTCCCTGCGCTGCCTCGCTCTCTCGCTGGCACGCCCGTCGACCCCGCGCTGCCTCGCTCCCTCGCCGGCTCGCCCGTCCTCCTCCCTCCCGGATCCTTCGCGAACCCCATCTTTCCTCCTGCCTCTACCCTCCCACTCCTCTTCCCCCAGTTGTCCACCTCCTCCCCCTCCCTCAAGCCTCATCCTCGACTCCTCCCCCACTGCATCCTCCTGCTCGTCCCCCTCCCCATGCTCAGAATCCTCTTCTTGGCCTCCTCACTTCTCCTCTCCCTCATCGTCCCGCCTTCGCATCTTGCCTACTACTCTGTCCATGCATTTCCTCTATATCTTCCAATGTCGAGACGACGCAGACAATAACAACGGCGACGATAAGAAAGACGACGGCGACAACACCGTCCTTGGAGCCGCCGCCGTTTTCGTACCACGCGACCTCTCGGGGGGAGGTAGAAGCGAGGAGGGAGGCACGATGAAGGAGGAAGAGGAGGATCAGGAGGAATACGAAACAACATACTATGTAGAGGAAGGAGGATGCTGCGACACACCCACCCGTGCACATCCCTCACTCAGAAGTCAGAAGAAACCTTGTCACTAAAAGTATCGCCACTTCGAAGACCAGAAGACTGTGGGCCTGCAAATCATGCGAGAGCCCGCTTTTGAGATGGAACTCATTTACTTGCATCCTTCCATCGGGGAGAAGAAATGCGAAAGGGCATGATCATACGATTCACCCGTGTTCAACGATATCCCAATCGCGAACTGAGACAGCCCCGATCCATGTATCCCCTGCGCAAGTCTGTACTACTGCTCATGAACTTGGAACACGTCGCAAACGAGAACCCCATCTTGACAAAGAACCGCCCTCCATACATACAGATGCTACTGAAAGGGCCATGGGACACACACAAATACATAGACACAACTAACCGGATTCCCAATGTGTTCCCATAGCTCCTACGTGGTTGTCTTCCCTCCACTTGCCATATGTTCACATCTTTTCGGGGGAATCAACGATTAATTGTGTCTGTGTGTTTCTTTTTCCCTCCTGACACCTGTTCAGTTTTCTTCTGTTGGTCTGAGAAGGATGAGCCAAGAATCCGGGAGGAGCAGGAGGCCTCGGCGGGGTGGGATGTCCACAGACGCGCATAGGTTAACAACACACTGGATAATCTCGACCGGCCCAGACCGATCTGTAAAGAGTCCCAGGACCCGATAACCAGGCATAACCTCCGAGGCTGAACCTAAACGATGTTGTTCATTTTCGTTTTGTTTTCGTGCTCCCTCGTTTTGTCTTCAATCCGCCTACGAAAACGGCCCACGAAATCGCGACAACACTGTTCAGGTCCACCCCTGTCACCTCCTGGCGTGGAAAAGAAGGCCCGACACCCAGATTCCAGAGGAGGAAACGATGCCTTGCGCACGAGAACTTAGCGGTCTCCCCAATCATCTGCCGATGCGTTCTGCTGCCCGTGCGCGACCCCAGGATCCGCGACTCCTCCCGCGGGGGTAGGCCTTCACCGCAGACCAGATTTAGTGAAGGGGCCCAGGGACACACAAATAAATACACACAAATAACCAGATTCCCCACATGTTCCCATATTTTCTAGGGGATCGACGATTAATTGTGTCTGGGTGATTTTTCCCTCCTGGTTTAATAAGAAGACACTGACAGATAGTCAAAGGACTAGTCGACCAGTCGTCCCCCGCCTATTTTCCTGACGTTGTTGGCAGATTCCTCCTGCAAATGGGACATGCCCGGCCTAATTCCAAGTTAGGGAGCCCATAACTATGTACGCGCCCAGCTATGTACATGAACACGGCCCCTCGACCCGCGAGACCGGCCGCGTCATACGAACATTTGCGCAATGCGCACTCTCGAAACCAGCGTGGATTCATGTACATGTACGTCCTTCTTTCGCTCCTGATTCAAGTGGTCCCCGAAACCGGGCCCAGGAGGCCGCGCTCGAGGATTTCTCATGGACAGCCGCAGCCATTCACCCCCCTTCATGCAGAGGAGGCCCGACCACCAGAAACCTTGCACAAGAAACCCGACCCTGAGACCCCAGGACGTCCACTGGATTCTTGTTGGTGCGGGAGCGTCACGCGTCCCATGGCAAGACCGTCGAAGCCCAAGAAACACCCGGGGCAACCTGGAGGCGAGCAGTGTGCTTCTTGGCATGGGCTCCCACGATACGTGTCGTCGAAGCAGGCGGATATGTTTCGGACGTTTGCGAGTAGGCTTAGGTCGGGCATGTCCCCGTATAGGCGGATATAGTACGAACAAAAACAAAAATACCCTAAACATACTCCAACATATTCAAACATAGTCAAAACATCGTCCCCGGATTCTTTTTGGACTATTTTTGAATATTCCTCCTGCAGAGGGACAGGCCCGACTGTAGAGGAGGCACTCCGCGAGCAGTGGAGCGCGCTCGGTGACGCTCGCGCGCCCGACCCCCGAGCTCGGATCGGCGGCGAGCGAGAGGGGGGACCCTGAGAAGGACAAGGCCTGCTCGGAAGGCAGCGGGGCTTCTTAGAGGGCCTCCCGCGCCTTCCGAGCAGTTTTTGTATGCGCCCTCTCGGGCCGGGCGAAAGGGGGGGATAGCAAAGGGCGGGGTTGAGAATCAGCTCACGTAGCTGATTTTCCCGCCGACTCCCAGCGCCAGAGGCGCCCATGTATCGAGGAATGGGCCCCTCGGCGGGGCCGAAACCAGCTGCATGCAGCAGATTTCGGAACCCCCCCTTTCCCTAATTATCTCCCCCCCTGTCGTCCGGCCCGATCCTCGGGGGAGGCCTGGAAACAACTCCCCGGCAGGCCTTCTGAGAGGAGGCCCGCCCCTTTCTCATCTTCCCCCCTTTACCAGCCTGGAACATACCCCTATCCCTATGCTGGGCACATCCTCATCACGCTGCCAATCTTAGGGGTTCCCTTATTTTTTGAAGGCGAATCCCTAAGATTGTCATCGCCCTTTGGCGTGTCAATCTTAGGGATAGGGATACGCTCGAGGCTGGTAAAAGAGGAGGCTCCAGCACACTCACAGGCACCACTGCCCGCGCGCCACGGAGCGCGGGCGGCCGAGATCTGCGCGGGCGCCCTCGCGGCCGACCTCGTGCCATGGCGTCGCTCACGCGCGCGCCCGGCGTCGAGAGCTTGAAGCTCGCGCCGGAGTGGGGAGGGAGCACCGAGAACCCCATCAGCAGGAGAAGAAGCATCCAGGGCATCCCTCCCCCAAGGAGGAGGAGGGGGAGGGGGAGGGGGAGGTGGAGGGGGAAGGGGGAGGGAGGGAGGAGGAGGAGGAGGAGGAGGAGGAGGAGGAGGAGGAGGAGGAGGAGGGATCATATGAACGATGCTCACAGTCTCCCACCCGAGCTCGTCCCTCCCCCCAACCGCCTTCGGAAGTCTTGGACGTTTGAGACGACGATGGGCAACGGCGAGGAAGGGGAGGGAGGGGGAGGGGCACGACGACGGGAGGTTTTTCACAATTTTCGGCTACTGCGGGCCCCTTATACCGCGCCTCAGAACCGCCAACAAACGACGCAGGATGAGAGACCGGTCCCTGGGAATAGGTCCCCGAGGAGGAGGAGGCGGAGGAGGAGGAGGAAGAGGACGAGGAGGAGGAGGCCGGAGGAGGAGGAGGAGGAGGAGGAGGAGGAGGAGGAGGAGGAGGAGGAGGGAGGAATGGGAGGAGGGGGGGGAGGAGGAGGAGGAGGAGGAGGAGGAGGAGGAGGAGGAGGAGAGGAGGAGGAGGAGGAGGAGGAGGAGGAGAGGAGGAGGAGGAGGAGGAGGAGGAGGAGGAGGAGGAGGAGCAAGGAGGAGGACAAGGAGGAGGAGGAGGAGGAGGAGGAGGAGGAAGAGGGGGCCGACCCCTGGGCGGTGACACGCTCGAGCGTCGCCCAAAACTACTGGACGACTCCCGGGCGTGTGGCACCGACCAGTGCCCGCCCCCCCCCCCATCCACGGGGTTCTCGGCGGCGGCGGGTCCCTGTTTCCCCTCATACTATCCCGACACCCCACGATTTCTGAGGGGGAGGGTGGGGTTCGCTTCGCTCGGGAGCTCCCTACCTCAGGGTCGCGAGCCTAGCCCGAAGAGTGTCCACTGCAATGTGCACGGTGGCGGTTAATAACCTAAAATCGTGACAATGTCAAGTCGGGCGTGTCCCACTGCAGGCGGGGTTTGGACGAAAACCACAGAATATTGAAAGAACGTGCAAACATGACCCAAAATAATAGAAACATTGTGCCCGTACTACGTTTTGCCTGTTTTTGAGTTTTCCTCCTGTAGAGGGACACGCCCGACTTCGTGGTAGTGCTCCGGCCCCCGAACGGAATCGGATGCGCGGGGCCGCGCGACGCAGGAGCCCCCGCGCCGTGGGATTTTTTGCCGGCCGGGCACACCATTTGGGGACAAGCTCAGGGCTACACTGTGTGTGAGGGTGGGTCCATCTTGGCGGCGCGCACAAGGGGGTGGAGGGAGGGGGGAGGGCTTCTTAGAAGGAGGCTGCTTCTTAGAAGGCGCCGGCCTTACATCTACAGAGAAGGCCCGCGCCTTCTAAGAAGCAGGGGTGCTTCTAAGAAGCCTTCCCCCCTCCTCCTACCCCCCTCTGCGCGTGGCCGACCATCTTCGATCGCCAGGATCACGTGTTTTTTTTTTCGGCGTTTCGACATTGGGCGGAAGGGGGAGAGGGGGGGGCGTCTGGCTCCAGAGCTTTGGGTTCTGAGAACATTCTGTGGCAGGCCTACAGGAATGCCGGGACGGTCGGCCCCTGCCCAAGACCGGCAGATCGAGGCGGACCCAACCGTGGCGACGAGGGACGGGCGGCGCCACCGGCGCTTTCCCCTTCCCGTGGGTACAGGATTCGGGAGCGGCCAAGAGGGAGGTGTCCAAGAGGGGGGGGTGCACATCATGGCCGGCGGCATGTGCGCGGCCCAGCGGGGGGGCCAGGGACGTAATGAAATAAAAAGGGGCGCCATGAAATCTGGGGAAATATCATGGCTCCCGCCATGATATCCACCCCGCCTAGTCATCACCCCCCTCGTTTCCGCCCCCAAAGGATGCTCCCTGCGGACCTTCGGGATCGTGCAGCGGCACGCCTCCTGCCGCACCGCCGCCGGACCGCTCGCAGCCACCGGGAACGCCGACGACGGGGGGCCCGAGGCACGTGCGCGGACGGGAAGGGGGCCTGGGCATGCGCTCGATAGAGGTGGGGCGATACAGTCAAAACGTATATGAAGGACGCGTGGTAAGGACGCAAGACCCTTGGAGGCTGAAGTTGGGATTTTTTGGGCGGCGGCGACTAGTGAAAACGGCAAAGGACGGGCCACAGAGGCAAGGACGCAAGGGTATCCTAGATGAAGGCGCGCGTCCTTACTAGGTGCGTTGACTATAACATCTAGACGATACCGTTGCGGCATGGCCCTGGCCACGAGCTCTCCCCTCCGTTCTCGCATCCCTCCTGCAGGAGCAACGATACGGGGGGCTCCGGCCACCGATAGCGCGTCCGAACAATCCCGGGCGGGGTGGCCTATTAGAGGTCGCTGTCCCCCCCTCGGGTTGTCAATGCACCCCCAGAACGCTCTCGGCGAGGCGCAGCCGCTAGAAGGCATCCCGCGGCCGGAGAGCCGACGAGAGCCAACGAACACGTCCGAAAACCTCTGCCCCCGAACCCAAAACTTCCCCCTCCCCCCTTGAGCCTAGCCCTATATTTTTTTCGGAGAAGAAGGAGGGGACGACCGGCATGCTGCTGTAAAGTATCTTGCTGAAAAATTATGCCACCGGTCAATTTCTGCCGCGCGTCGCCACGGAGTGCACGGGTTACTCGAGAGATGTTGCGGTCGCCCCCCCCCCCCCTTGAGCATATCCTTATATTCGGGCCGGGCGAAAGGGGGGGATAGCAAAGGGGGGTTTTGAGAATCAGCTCGCGTAGCTGATTTTCCCGGCGCCTCCCAGCGCCGGAGGCGGCTAGCGCAGGAGGCGGCTATGTATCGAGGAATGGGCCCCTCGGTGGGGCCGAAACCAGCTGCATGCAGCAGGTTTCGTAACCCCCCCTTTCCCTATCCCCCCCTTCGTTCGGCCCGATATATGTAGCGTTGCCAGTGGAAGCCTCGCCCCCCTCCCAGGGCGGCCCAAGCCAGCGGCCGGGCCCCGAGGCCGCCGGGGCCTTGTTGTCGTAGCGCGACGCGGACAGCACGTCGGGGCGCTGGAGAGCGGAAGGGCGGGGATTGGGAGCGGAAGAACTGGGAGGCCTGGAGATGGGCACCAACACCAAGACAGAGGGCTGCCACAGGGGGGAGGTGGTCCTAGATTTCGGTGTTGGTGTTTCGGCCACCTTGGAAGCCAGAAGATCACCACCATCACCGAGATCGGGATCTTCTTCCCTCGGTGGAGGAACACCGCCGATCTTGGTGTTGGTGTCAACCTCTAGGCCTGCGAAGAACAGACGGATCAATAGCCTTAGGTCTGGCGTGTCCCCCTACAGGGGGGATTTTGGGCGAAACACAAACCATACTCAAAACAAACCCTCCTAATGGGCAAAAATCAGAATGAGGGGGCTGAACCGAACGGTCATTCACTGTCCCTGGGTGCGTGGCTGAAGTGCAATTGTTGTTGTTGTTGTTGTTGTTGTTGTGGTGGTGGTGGTTGTTGTTGTTGTTGTTGTTGGTGTTGCTACTGCTGTTGATGTCGTTGTTGTTGATGTTGTTGTTGTTGTTGTGGGTTGTTGGTTGTTTGTTGTTTGATGTGTGTTGTGTGTTGTTTGTTGTGTGTTGTGTGTTGTGTGTTGTTTGTTGTTTGTTGTTTGTTGTGTGTTGTTTGGTGTTTGGTGTTTGGTGTTTGGTGTTTGGTGTGTGTTGTTTGTTGATTGTTGTTTGTTTGTTGTTTGTTGTGTATTGTGTGTTGTTGCTTGTTGCTTGTTGTTTGTTGTTTGTTGTTTGTTGTCGTCGTCCCACCCGCGACCCACCCCGCGACCCACCCGCGACCCACCCCGCGACCCACCTGCGAACCCACCCGCGACCCACCCGCGACACACCCTGCGACCCGCCCGCGACCCACCCCGAGACCTCCCCCGGCGACCCACCCGCGACCCACTGGCGACCCACCCGCGACCCTTCTGCGTCCCACCCCGCGACCCACCCGCGACCCACCCGCGACCTACCCGCGACCCACCCGCGACCCACCCGCGACCCACCCCGCGACCTACCCGCGACCCCCCCGCGACCCACCCGCGACCCACCCCGCGACCCACCCAAAATGTTCGGCGCCTGCGGCGGGTTTCTCTTGCATTGGTTCCAGGTGGAGAGTCTGCGACCCAGCCGCGACCCAAACCGCGCCCGCGACCCACCCGCGACCCACGGCGACCCACCCGCGACCCACCCCGCGACCCACCCAAAATGTTCGGCGCCTGCGGCGGGTTTCTTTTGCATTCGTTCCAGGTGGAGAACCTGCGACCCAACCGCCGCGTTCAGTGTACAAATCAAAATGTTCGGCGCCTGCGGCGGGCTGTTTTTGAATTCCTTCCAGGTGGAGGTGGAGAGCCCGCGACCCACCCGCGACCCAAACTACGTTCACTGAACAAACAAAGAATTCGGCGCCTGCGGCGGGCTTTTTTTGCATTCGTTCCAGGTGCAGCGACCCCCCCGCGCGCTGAACTTGTCAGAGCACGACGGCGACGATGAGGACGAGGACGCGGACGAGGAAGAGGAGGAGGAGCAGCAAGAGGAGGAGGAGGAGGAGGAGGAGGAGGAGGAGGAGGAGGAGGAGGAGGAGGAGGAGGGCGTCATCGACAGGGAAGGTGAGGGCCACGAGGTCCGCCAGCTCGACGCCCGCGTCGCCCGCGCCCGCCCCCTCACTCTTATCCGCACTTGCGGGGTGCTGCGTATTCAACAAGTCGTCCCTGGACTATTTTTCTACTATTTTTGACTATTCCTCCTGTAGAGGGACAGGCCCGACTTAACAATAACCCCAACAATACAATCACCGTGCTGTGGACATCGAGAGCGCAGTCGCGGCGATGAGAGCAAAACCCAACAGACGCTCACCACGGCAGACTCCTCTCCTGAGCACGGACTCGGAGTGAGGGTGGGGGGAAGGAGAGGGCGGGGGAGGGACAGCCACCGTGCTACATCCAGAGGCCGCTGAACGAAGAACGGAAGGGGGACTCTGGCCGCGCCGGACCACGGCGACGGACGGGTTCCCCGACCTGGCCCCCGCAATGATATCCCCCCCCCTAGTCATCACCTCCCTCTTTTCCGCCCCCGATTCACAGGTCTGCGCGGATTTCTTGGATCGGCGCCGGGACACTCCCCCCTGTGGCGGCGGGTCCCGGCGCGAAGACCTCGTGAGCCCACCCAGAAAGGTTGCCAGCCAGGAAAGAGCCCCTGAGCTCGAGCAATGATTCCCCGCGTGCTGGCTCAAGCAATCATTCCCCACGTCCCGGCCGCGTCGCACCCCGCGCTCCTCAGTCACGCCCTCTCCTCCCCTACTCCTCTTGCTGCTTCTTCCCACCCGCACACAGACAGACACAGACAGAGACACAGACACAGGCACAGACACGCAAGCACATACGCACAGACACACACAGACACAGGGACACACACACAGACAGACACCCGCAATCACACAAACAGACACAGACACGCAAAGACACACACACACAAACACAGACACAGACACACAGACGCACACACACACACACAGACACTCATATACAAACAAAAACACACAGACACACAGCCACAGAAACATAGACAGACAAGGACACTAACACAGGCACAGACACGCACACAGACACAGACACAGACACAGACACAGACACAGACACAGACACAGACACAGACGCAGACACAGACACACACACACACATACTCACATGCACGTGCACACATACACGCAATGACATAATCACTCACACGCGACGCGCACCACACTATTCACACCACAGGGGGTGCGCAGGTGGTGGTCCCTCAATGGTTTCTCAACACCAGAGAGGCTGCGCAGGGGGTGGTCCCCCTATCCGTTGCGGGCTCGCAGAGCGTGGCAGGCGTGGCACTCTCTCGACGACACAGAGGCTGCAAAAGGTGTGGTCCCCATATCCGCTGTGGGCTCGCAAACCGTGGCATGCGTGGCACTTTCTCCACACCAGAGAGGCTGCGCAAAGGGCGGTGTCTCTATCTTTTGCGTGCTCGTCGCAAACCGTGGCAGGCGTGGCACTTTCTCGACACCAGAGAGGCTATCCGCTGCGTGCTCGCAAAGCATGGCAGGCGCGGCACTTTCTCGACACCAGAAAGGCTGCGCAGGGGGTGGTCCCCGTATCCGTTGCGGGCTCGCAAAGCGTGGCAAGCGCTGCACTTTCTCGACACCAGAGAGGCTACGCAGGGGGTGGTCCCCCTATCCGTTGCGGGCTCGCAAAGCGTGGCAGGCGTGGCACCTTCTCGACACCAGAGAGGCTGCGCAGGCGGTGGTACCCCTATCCGTGGCGGGCTCGAAAAACGTGGCAGGCGTGGCACTGTCTCGACACCAGAGAGGATGCGCAGGGGTGCTTCCCCATATCTCACACCAGATATAAGACAAATATGTGGGGGCCATCCGTAGCGCAATTACGGAAAATCTTGACCCTCGACCTGGATCCTCCACCACCCATCGCACGACCGACGAACAGATCTATATCCACACCCTCACGATCTGGACACACAAGCGGGATCCAATGGATACGCGATCGCATGGGTCCGTTCCGCGCGGGGACTCCTCGAAAAACCTCTCGGTTTCCATGGGGTCGAGGCCGAAGCCTATGCCGAGAGGCCGTGGATATGGATACGATTCCTGGTCACGACCCCCTCGCCACCACCCTGAATGAAAATCGCTCCCCGTCGCCGTTCATGTCGGCGACGTTGACAAACGACGCACCTCGGGCCACTCCGACCCGGCGGCGTGCCAGTCAGGCGCGCACGGGCATCGAAGCCGGCGCGACCGCAAGGCGTGCAGCCGAAATTGCGACAAAACACGCCCTCGGAATCGAATGCCGACGAGCTATTTTTGTTGGATGCGTTCGGGGACGGACGGCTTTTTCTTCGGGGCCTACAGAGGCCTGGGCCTCCGACGTCTCGGCAGTGCATGCATCATCTGGTCTGTTTCGCCATCTGCGGTGCCGCTTTCGATGATGGGCCTGTTTCCCACCACCACCACCACAAGTTGGATGGGGTGAGGAGGAGAAGGACGAAGAGGAGGAGGAGGAGGAGGAGGAGGAGGAGGAGGAGGAGTAGGAGGAGGAGGAGGACGAAGAGGAGGAGGAGGAGGAGGACGAAGAGGAGGAGGACGAAGAGGAGGAGGAGGAGGAGGAGGAGGAGGAGGAGGAGGAGGAGGAGGGGGTGGAGGAGCGGGATGAGGAGGACCACCTCCCCCTCCAACGTATGGTGGTGGTGGTGGTGGGCATCGGGCCCATCACTCGAGCCCCGCGGGGCCAGACCCGTCCCCGAGCCGGGGGCAGCGCCACAGCTGGGCCACAGCGCGAGCCCCGCGCGGCCACGGAGCGGCTCCCCCAACCCTGGGCTCCAGTCGGGGAACGTCCTCCTGCAGGCGCATGCTGGAGGGAAAGTCCGCCGACCCCGTCGGCGTGTGGGAGAGGCTACTCCGTTTGACTCGTCGTCGTCGTCGTCGCCGTCGTCGTCGTCGTCGTCGTCGTCGTGGTCGTCGTGGTCGTCGTCGTCGTCGTCGTGGTCGTCGTCGTCGCCGTCGTCGTCGCCTTCGCCGCTCCCCTTTCCTTCGTCGCCGCTCCCCCCACTTTCACTGGGCCCTGCTCCTCGAGCGCGCCAGCCACAGCGAAATGGAGCAACTTTGTAATTGAATCGAAGGGAACGCCTCTCCCTTTGATCCCTTCCCCGCGGGGGGGGGGCCCGGGGGTGTCGCCACCCAGATACGACTGCCCCCCAGGCGGTTCGGAGGCACAGAAAAGCCCCAGGACGCGGCTAAAGTGCCCAAAGATGCCCCGACGGTCCTCGAGGGCTCCGTATCGCTGAAGTATCGGTCCAAGTCGCCAAAGTGGCCTCCAGACGGCTCAAAAGGTTTACAAAACGCCGAGAGGCCTCCAAGAGGACGTCCAAGAGGACTTCCAAGAGGGCCCCAAGGGACACAAATCATTGATTTGCCTTAGGTGTTTCAAAGATTTCAGCGTTCTCGCCTTGTCAGCTTCCCGACGCTCCACGACAGGCCAAGAGGCCTCCAAGACCATCACAAGATGGCCCAAGAGGCCTCCAAGAGGACCCCAAAACAACCCAAGAGGAATCGCCCAGGAAGCCTCCAAGACAGCCGAAGAGGCCCCCAAGACGGCTCCAAGAAGCAGACCAGACTGGGGACCCGAACGTTCACTTCGAGCCCTCGGCCTGAGAAGCTCCCAGGAGGCCCCGAGAGGCCCCTAAGAAGCCCCCCAAGAGGCCCCAAGAGGCCCCCAGGAGGCCCCCGGGAAGCCCCAAGACACCCACGAGGCTTGGGCGTCTTGTGGAAGGTCTCTTGTGGACTGGCCTCCTCTTTAACTTTTCCCTCTACCGTAGGATGTCGGATGAGGCAGCGGGCGCACCTATAGTCGGGGCGTTGACCAAAGTAACCCTAAATAAGAACGAGACCCCTTTTTCCCATAAGTTCAACCTCGATTTCGCATGGAAAACCTCGGGACAACCCGAGGCGAACTTTGAAACAATCAAGGAACACCGAGCCCCTCCCCAATGAAAAGCGTTCCTTCTTCAGCGCCCCGACTGTAGCTTCTCTCCCCCTCCTCTCCGTGCCCCCTCGCCCGCCTCCGTCTCCCCCCCCGTCGTCCCCCTCCACTGCGTCGCGCGCCCTCGTGCTGCGGGCCGCCTGCAGAACGCGGCCCGCTGCCACGCGGCGGCCAAGAGACCGCCCGCCCCCTCCTTTGGGCCTCTCGGCTCCCGGGGGCTGGGCAAAAACAGGGCGTGCAGCCGACCCCCTCTCTCCTCGCCGTGCGGTGGCCCCGGGTCGAGTCCCAGACAGGCTCGCGTCGTGGCAGAAAGTCAGGACGGCAAATTGTTATGTATTTTCGGCCCCCGGGGGCCCTCGCCTGGCCCCGGGAGCGTCAGAGAACGCGCAGGACGAAACACCTGCCCCGGGGAAAGGGTCGGGACTTCCAGGGACGCCGTCCTGGAAAGATCAGGACGTCGCATGTCTGGGGTCGGGCATGTCCTCTACAGGAGGAGTGTTCAAAAATCGTAAAAAAGATAGTCTGGGGACGATGGGTCGACTATCTGTGGTTGTTTGTTGACTAGTTTGTACTGCGAAGGCCTTACGGCTGGTGCCGCCGACCCTGAATGGCGACGACGACGACGACGACGACGACGATCGGGGGCCTCTCGGGGGTAGTTTGGGGGCCTCTTGGGAGGCTCTTGGGAACCGCTTCGGAGCCTGGGGCCCCAAGGCACCCATTGGATTTTGGCGTGGGGACGCCACGCCTTCCACAGCAAAGCCATCGAAATCCAAGAAACCCAGGGCACCCTGCAGGCGAACAGGGTGCTTCTTGGCATAGAAAAAGACAAGCAAGAGTGCGTCCAAATCGCCCGAACGCAAACGCTAAGAGAAAAGAAATGAGGCGGGGAGGGGCCGACAACCGAGCCGCTATCACGGCGGCTTGCCCTCCCGCATCCTCTTGATACGGTGCTTCTGCACAGCGAGGATCGGGGGGTGGTCCGAGGGGGTCCTTGCAGGGCCGCTTGAGGGCCAATTGGACGCCGACTTCGAAGCTTTTCGAGCGGGGCGCAGCCAACGAAACTGGTCAAGGATGGACCGAGGAGGTTAGGATGCAAGGGCACCCTTGGGAAGGTTGCCCATCCTGACTGTGCGGGTTGCCTGTACCCGATCGACCGAAGCCACACAGAATCCATTCCCCAAATGTTCATCCTGGGCCCGCTGGGTTTCGAGCGGCTCCAGGGTTCGAACGCAAACCTCATGAGGCCCAAGGGCGCCCAACGCTCCTCCGACGGCGAAGCTGACCACGGACCGCCGATGGGCGCGCGCGCGCGCGCGCGCCCCTCGCGCCACGCCCGTCTGGCGGGCGCCCCCTCGGGGGGTCTATGCCCCGGGCCCCACGCATCCTGCGTGATCTCTTGGCGGTCGCCGAACTTGCGGGGCGCGGAAGGCGGCGCGGCGGGGGGAGGACGGGGCAGAAGGTGTCATCGAGCTCTCGCTCCTCGCCCTCCTCCCCCAACGCCACCACAGCCACCACCATCTCCTCCTCCTGCTTCTTCTCCTCCTCCTCCTCCTCCTCTTCCTACTCCTTCTCCTTCTCCTCCTGCTCATCCTATTCCTCCTCCTACTCCTGCTCTCTTCTTCCAATCCTTGTCCTTGTAGATGATTATTCCCAGTCGCACCCTGAGGCTAGTCGGATGGGCCGGTCGGGCGTTTCGACTGGGACTCCCTTCGGGCCTTACAAACTGGCAGCAGTATCGCAGATGGAGGGCGGGTCGCTTTCGCCCTGGCGCCGCGCACATTTGTTTTAATCAGTTGCAAAGGCTTCACGGACTGAGGGCGGTTCGTTTTTTAAATTTGGCTCTCGCCTAGCGTCGCGCACGTTTTCAAGAAGTGGAGGGGCTTCACGGATTGAGGGCGGTTTCTGTTCAAAATGTGGTTCTCGCCTTGGCGCCGTGCGCGTTCGTGCTAAAACATAGGACGAGTTTCGCGGGTTGGGGGCAGCTCGATTTCAATATGTGGCTCTCGCCTTAACGCCGCGCGCAATCATTTTCACAAATTGCAGGAGCTTCACGGGTTGAGGGCGATTCCTCTTCAACACGTGGCTCTCTAAACAATTGAAAACATACCACTGGTTCTTCTGGCTAGCGTACCACAAACCGTGTTAGGGCGCAACAGTTACGTTGATCCACACGGTCCCAGGAATGGCATTCTGGCGCGATTCATGGTCGTCAGCACGCAAATCATCAGGTTGACTCGGGGCGTTCACGTCCTGAGAGCGGTGCTTGGGTGCGCTTCAGGATTTTCGTACGGTTGTCCTCCAACGGGGCACTTCCATCAGTGGCAATCACACTTTGCAGAGCCTGTGAAGAGGGAGCTTGGAGCGATGGGTGTATTCCAACATCGCTGACGAGTCTTGAGATGACACTGGTCCTTATCCTCCTCCTCCTCCTTCTCCTCCTCCTAATCCTCCTCCTCGTCTTACCACTTCATTTCGAAATCTGCCACTGTGGCTCTGGCACGGAGTGGAAAGAGTCCCCCATGGCTCACGGCTATGTTGCTGCAGCCACGATTGTGATTACTCAACGGCCCGGACACCCGTCGGGGATCTGCTGACCCGGGTCAATCCAGACCCGGGTCAGCCGGGCCTCGCAGAATCCTGCAACATCCTGCAAGATCCTGCGCCCAAACCCAGGTCAACGCCGAGGATCCTGCAAGATCCTGCAGGATCCTGCACCCAAGCCCGGGTCAGTGCGACCCTGGCCCTGCAGGATCCTGCAAGATCCGGCGCTCTGGCCGACCCCCGTTTGCAAGTTCTGGGCCTTTAAAAGGCCTCGGGAGACCCGAGAAAAGTTTTCTGGGGTCTGCTGGGGTGTTTCCCAGGAGCTTGGGACTGTGTCCTGTCGGTCCTCTCCCGACGCTGCTGTGCCCGCCGAGGCTGACGCCCCGAGCGCCTGCTCTCCAGGGGGGCCCGCTTCGCCGAAGGATTGCCCCCAAACGCCCGATGTGGCCTCCAGACAGCCCACGGGGCATCGAAGGGTGACCGCTTTTTACTCGGCGTTTCGACAGTGGGCGGAAAGGGGGGGGGACGGGGGGGGGGCGTGTCTGGCTCCGGACCTCTGCTTAGTGACACTGCTTGCAGCAGTGCGTCAATTATGGGGGAGGCTCCACCTGCTCGAAACAGGCGCCACAAACAGCCAAGATCTACTTCAAGGGGGGGGGTGCGAGGGCCCGCGCCGATCGGCAAAACACCAAATGAAAAAACATCACAAACGACCCAGGAGGCCTCCAAGAGCACTCCCGAGAAGGCCCCTGAAGGCCAGCACCGTGCCTTTTCTCCAATACAAAATGGCCCGAAACGTACCCAGCCCCTTCTCCACGCGAAGCGAATGTTTGTATGAACGCTCCAAAGAAAACAGCACATCGCCAGATATGCCTGATCAGAGCAGCCCTCATCTCCGCCGTGTCTCTCATGAGCCCACTGAAATAGCGACGATTGCGCAGCTCGTAGCTTCTCAGGGAGCAGCGAGGTCTCAAATGGTCCGTTTAATCCCCGACTCCACCGTGCCTCCCAGGAGACTAAGAAAGTGGTGACAGTTGCACAGTTCCCAACCTACCAAGGAGTTGCGAAATCTTAAACGGTCAGTTTATTCCCCGACTCCGCCGTGCCTCCCAGGAGCCCGCTGAAGTGGCGACAGCTGCACAAGTCGTAGCCGTCCAAAGAACTACGAGGTATCAAATGATCCGTTAACTCAACGACTCCGCCGTGCCTCCCAGGAGCTCACAGAAATTACCCCTCATTCCCATTCTAAAAAGAAAAATGGCTATCGGAGGGGGGATCAACAACAATTATATTTCAGAAATGAGGATTCAGCAACAATGACATACACCATAACCTAAACTGTTGGAGGTCCGCACGGATGATCCGCGCTGACCCCCCTCCCAGGAGCGCGGAGCGCGCCAAGGGTGGTGCCGGAGGCACCGCCAGGGGGGTCCAGCGCCGATCCAAAAAATCCGCACAGAGCTCCGACAGTGTAGTCATGTTTTACAAATTCGAAATGAGATGATGCCCGAGCGTCTGTTGGCCCCGCAGGGGTATGATTCGCAACTGGTGGCAGACCTTACCTGGGCAAACCAAAAAAGTACCGATACCGATGCTTCCCGGACCTCTCCCGGGGTGCGTTCTGACTAAATTTCGAGGCGAATCCAGCTGTGGCGACGAGAGCCTCCCAGGAGGCCCTCAAAAGGAGGAAGCGAGGAAAGGGTAGCAGTATGGGTACCTGTTCCTCCTCTGACTACTTTCATGCGATTCATGGCGATTCCCCTTCTCTGGGGCGGCCAAGAAAGGGGTGTCAAAGAGGGGGGGTGCAAATCATGGCCGGCGGCATGTGCGCGGCCCAGGGTGGCCAGGAACGTAATGAAAAAAGAAGAGGCGCCCCCTCCCGCCCCAAGGGGCCCCCAAGAGCCCCGTAAGAGGCCCCAGGGGAGCCCAAGACGCCGCCAAGGAGCCCCAAGACGCTCCAAAGAAGCTCCCAAGAGGCCCCCAAGACGGCCCCAAATAGCGCTCCTGGGCCGGCGGAATGAGCGAAGCGATTAGATAAGAATAGGCGCCATGAGATCTGGGGAGATATCGTGGCCCCGCCATGATATCCACCCCCCTCTGGTCATCACCCCCCCCTTGGCCGCCCCCGACCTTCCCCGCGCCGAGGCGGGGGGCTGGCCTTTCCCCCGGGCATGCCCGGATACACCGACACCTGGCGGCGCCGCGGGGGCGCGAACGTGACGGGCCCCGCCCAAGGGCATCTCCTCCTCGCGGACCCACATTAGACATTGACGATGCCGACGACGACGACGACGACGACGACGGCGACGACGACGGCGACGGCGACGGCGACGGCGACGACGACGACGGCGACGACGGCGACGACGGCGACGACGACGACGGCGCCGTCACCGCCCCTGCACATCAGTCCCACACCTCCGACGCCTCGAACGACTCGAAATGGGATGCCGGCACCGGGAGGGGGGTCGAGAGGTCCGGCTATACCCCACGAGTGAAACAGACTTGCACGTGCGGGGCAACTTTCCAAATCCAGAGAGCCGACGCTCAAAGAGTACCGCATCGTGAGACACATCGCGAAACAGGACCCCCGCTCGTTCTTTGCTTTTCCTTGAAAGGTGCGAGCCCCCCGCGGCTCTGGGCCCTCATTCCGCATGGCTCGGCCCCCTCCCGCGGGAGGGGGCCGAGATGCCACCTCCTCCTCCTCCTCCTCCTCCTCCTCCTCCTCCTCTTCCTCCTCCTCCTCCTCCTCCTCCTCCTCCTCCTCCTCCTCCTCCTCCTCCTCCCTCCTCCTCCCTCCTCCTGGGGACCGCGCAGTGAGAAGCTCGGGTCAGTCACCAGTCCTCGCTGTGGGGCCGGACCCTGGGGGGGCCCAGGGCACGGAGACATCACATCGTGGCGTCGGGTGTCTCTGGCGGCAGGGCAGCCACGGCGGAGAGTGCAGCGAGGAAGGGGTGGCGATGCAGGGAGAGAACAACGAGACAGAGAGACAGAGAGAGATGAAAAAAACAATAGAGAGAAACAGATAATAACGCACACGCACAAACGGATACGTGTGTGTGAGTATGTATGTATGTATGTATGTATATATATATAGATGTACACATTTGCATACTAGAACCATCGCGCGAGCTTCGCGCGCGCGCTCGAGTTCTAGCTAGGCTTGATGGGCTAACTCATGGAATCTAAGTTTGGTCGTTTCTTGCATCCAGGGACTCTCTTGGAGGCCCTGCGCAAGCCTCGGAATCGTATAGAAGAGGAACTGCGGAACTGCAGAAATCATGAATTACCCTTCAGTATTCAACGATTTGATGCCCTCAAAGACTTCCTGGGCTCTTTTCTGTGAGTTGAGGGGGCCTTCATTGTGGTCTGTTGTGCAAGAGTAGACAGTAGACAGGAGGGGCGAACTCGAAAAAAAATAATTGTGGGATTCCCATTTTTTCAAGTTGCCGTGCCTGGGCTGTGGGTTAGAAGTTTTCTGGATGCAGGCCACGGTCTGATTGGATACCTCGCGTGGGCTTCGTGCAAAAATAGGCATGGGTGAGCTTGAAAAAAGGATCTGGAACTCCTTGTTTCAACTCATGGGATCATGGGATCTCGAATTCTACGGTGGTTTCAGGGGCAGCCAAGAGGACACGAAGACGATCCAAGAGAGTGCCAAGACAACGTTAGAGAGTTCAACAGCATTCCCGACATATCGTTGCATGTGACCCCGAAGTCTTGATGGGGTTTCTGCAGGAGTCCCAACTTGAAAAAAAATAGTCTCTGGAATTCCGTGTTTTTTTCAAGATCCTCGGTCTTTGAGGTCTCTTCTAGGCTTTCTGGGAGCTTGGAGAGCTGACCGAAGGCTATGTTGGGTTGCTTGGGAGCGTTTTGGGCCTTTCCTTTACGTTCTGGGAACTTCTTGGGGTCGCCTTGGGCTGTCCTTGGGCGTGTTGGGGATCCCCCGGGGCCGGAACGCGCGGTACCGGGAGCGTTCCGCAGATGTTCTGGGAAGGTGTGGGACCTCTGGGAGGAGGGGCGTATTGAACTTGGAAAAAACGAATCTCTTTTTTTGTTGCAAATTCTTGGTCTCTGAGCGTTGGCAGCGGGAAAACGTGAGAAGGCAACAAAAACATAGAAAAAACATGAAATCAACGATTTTACCCATTTCGGGCTCTCTCGGGACGGCTCTCGAAGATCTCTTGGGCTGTTTTCGGGGCTTTGTCGGGGCTTTTTTGGAGGGGCTCTCAGGGGTCTGGTGTGTTGGAAGCCTCTGGGGGGTCCCGAAATCCTCTCGGAGGTCTCTGGAGGCCTCCTACTCCCGCTCTTGGGATCATCTTGGGCCTGTTCTGGGGTGGTCTGGAGCTGTCTTGGGCGCCTCTTCGGCAATCTTGGGGCCATCTTGTCCCGTCTTCGAGCCGTCTTGGGAGCCTCTTGGGCGGTCTTGGGGCGGTCTTGGGGGCCTCTGGGGCCTACTTGGAGCGTTGGAAACATGGAATGGTGAGAACGCCGAAAACCCTGAAACAAAAACAATGACAATTCACGATTTTAGGTTCTCCGGGCGCTCTTGGGAGGCCTCTCGGAGCTCCCTTGAGCTCTCTTGGAAGCCTCCTGGGAGCCTGGAGAGCCGCACGAAAGCTATCCTGGGTTGCTTGAGAGCGTTTTGAACCGATCTTTTACGTTCTGGGGGCGTCTTCGGGTCGTCTTGACCTGTCCTTGGGCGTTTTGGGCCTCCCCAGGATATTGGGAAGCGCAGAACTGGGAGCGAAATCCAGATGCCATCGAGGTGGAGGACGCCCCGGGAGGGGGCCTGGCCTATTTGCTTGTATATCGTGTATATATGTACCTATACATATAATTTACATATTATACATATCGAGAGAGAGAGAGCCAACAAAAAGGTGATAGGAAGACAGAGAAAAAGAGAGAGAGAGAGAGGAAGGCGCAAAGACACAAGAGCAGGGAACGGCTGCAAAGGGGAAGCACCCGCCTCTTGCAGCACACGCCCACGAGCGCCACCGCATCCACAGCTCGCCCCGAGCGACGAGTGCGCCGGCTCTGGCTCCCGGCCCCCGCTCCGCCGCGCGAGCCTCGCCGCCGTGAGCGGCCTCCTCTCCTGGGAGGGCTCCGGCCAGGCGCTCCGGCCCCCTCGCCTGAAGGGCCGGACGTCTCGCCCCGGGGCTGCCCCCCCGCTCTGGGGGGGCCCTGGGGCGCGAGCCAAGCCCCCAGAGGAGGGCGTGCCGCCCCGAGCCGCGTGCGGGCGCCGCCGCCGAGCGGAGGAGGCGCGAACCGGCCGTGCCCGTCGGTCGGGCAAGAAGCGGGCAAAAGGCATGGGGTAGGAAGGCGTTGGAAGTAGATTTAGACTCGGGGGGGACGAAAGGGGGGGATAGCAAAGGGTAGGGTAGAGAATCAGCTCACGTAATTGATTTTCCCAGCGTTTCCCGGCGCCGGGAGGCGCCCGTGTATCGAGGAATGGGCCTGGCGGCAGGGCGGGCACCAGCTTCATGCAGCAGATTCCGTAACCCCCCCTTTCCCTATCCCCCGCTTTCGTTCGGCCCGATAGATCGGGGGAGTGCCTAGATAACGTGTCTGGACCACCAAAATGTCCAAAACAAGTCCAAGGGGGGTCTGACTTGGAGATCCGAGGGGGCCCCAGCACTGTGGCCGGAGATTCGGGGAAAGACTGCCGCAGGATTTTTGGCCAGCATCGGTTCGGACATGTTATCAAGACTCCCCCGATCTAAGAGTTGATCGGGTTGCCACACGCCCCCGGAAGAGGAGGGAGACGAGGGACAGCCGCTCGACTCTTGAGGCAGAAAGGCGGCTAACGTAGCATGGGACTAGGGCATCGCACCATACATAAATCTCCACGACAGACGGGTAATAAACCTCCATATTATCATCTTGTTTCCTCCTCCTGCCCTCTCCTGCTCCTCCTGCTCCTCCTGCTCCTCCTGCTCCTCCTGCTCCTCCTGCTCCTCCTGCTCCTCCTCCTCCTCCTCCTCCTCCTCCTCCTCCTCTCTCCTCCTCCTCTCTCCTCCTCCTCCTCCTCCTACTCCCCCTCCTCCCCCCCCCCCCCCCCCCCCACCCCCCCCCCCCCTCCTCCTCCCCCTCCTCCCCCCCTTCTCCTCCCTGCTTCTCCTCTTCCTCTCCTCCTTCGCCTCTCCCTCCTCCTCCTCCACTCTCTCTCCTCTCCTTCTCTCCCTTCTGCCTCTCCTCTCTCTTCCTCCTGCTCCTCCTGCTCTCCCCTCCTCCTCATCCTCCTCTCCTCTCATCATACTCATCATCATCCATCCTCATCCTCATCCTCATCATCTTCATCATCATCATCATCATCATCAGCATCAGGCATCAGCATCATCATCATCATCATCATCATCATCATCATCATCATCATCATCATCATAATCATCATCCTCATCATCATCATCATCATCGTCATCGTCATCGTCATCGTATATCATCTCACCATCATCATCTCATCATCAGCAGCATCATCATACTCAGCTTCAGCATCAGCATCGCATCAGCATCACCATCACCATCATCATCATCATCACCATCACATCACATCCATCACCATCACCATCACCATCACAATCAGCATCAGCATCAGCATCAGCATCATCATTTCATCATCATCATCATCATCATCATCATCATATCATCATCATTATCATCATCATCCATCATCATAATCATCAGCATCAGCATCAGCATCATCATCATCATCATCATCATCATCATCATCATCATCATCATCGTCATCGTCATCGTCATGGTCATCATCATCATCATTCTCCTCCTCCTCCTCCTCCACCTCCTCCCCCTCCTCCTCCACATCCTCATCCCTGGGCCCTAGCCTTGCCATCGTCCATCGAGGCCACCACCACGTCCGGCAACGAGTCGTTGACGACGTTGGCAACCTTCACCTCCGCGGGCGAACGGCGCACATGAGGGCGAGGTCCTCCTCCTCCCCCCTCCTCCTCAACCCTCCTCCTCCTCCTCCTCCTCCTCCACCTCCTCCTCCTCCTCCGTCTCCCTCCCTCCCTCCCTCCCCCTTCCCTCCCTCCCCCTTCCCTCCCCCTTCCCTCCATCCCTCCCTCCCTCCTCCCTCCTCTTCCTCCTCCTCCTCCTCCTCCTCAGCCTATGCAAGACGCGGACTCAACTCTCAACGTCACGAAACAAATCGTGACGGCTGTGGTGTCCGCCATGTCGACCTCGTGGGGAATGTTCCGGGCCCCAGACCCCAAACAATCCGAAGCGAACCCGTTCTCAGGGGGGCGAAAGTTCCGTGCAAACAAATCGTAAACTCGGATACCTCGGGCGCAAGTTTTAAAGACGGCGCCTGGCCTTCGATACATGACAGGGAGCAGGCTACTGCGGTGCTGAGAAGGACGTTTGCTGGAGCTCGCAAGTATAAAAGGATGTTCGCAGGCTAGTGTGCCACTTCAGCATGCGAAGACCCAGTCTGCACACGCGTGGTGCTCGCAAACTGCTGACACTCCCTCGCTGCCGTGGTGCGGGGGTTCTGCTCGAAGGCCATTCTGGTGCTGGCGGGATTCGCGAATACCCGCGCGGAGGACGGGAAGGCATGCCAGAGACGACGGGCATCCCGCTCCGAGCGCCCCCTTCGGCCTCCACCCGTCCCCCCCCCCCACCGAGGCCGCACACGTGAGGCCAGAGCATGGGGTCGGCGGTGGACAAACTCCGGGCGAAAGGGGGGGATAGCAAAGGAGGGATTTGAGAATCAGCTCACGTAGCTGATTTTCCCGGCGCCTCCCGGCGCCGGAGGCGGCTATGTATCGAGGAATGGGCCCCTCGGTGGGGCCGAAACCAGCTGCATGCAGCAGATTTCGTACCCCCCCCTTTCCCAATCCCCCCCTTCCGTCCGGCCCGACAAACCTTTAGTAGACCTCCCCTTAGTGAAAGCAGCCTGGGACCGAAACCGACGGACCTGGACCCGCAAAAAAGAACGGCCGCGACGCCCTCTCGCGAACCGAAAACGGCCAATTCCTTCATCGACGCGTCAGGGTGGGAGGTCTGTCCACCCCCAATGGGGCCGGAGGGACGCGCCGCATCGCTGAGTGCACCGACGACGCGCCGGCGAAGCCAAGACAGCGAGAGCCAGGCGCAAGACCGCACCGAACCGCCGATGTTGATCGGCGGCGCGGTCCGCCCCGTCTGCTCCGGCCCAGCCCTGGGCGGCCGGCAACCATAATTCCTGTTATAGATCTTCCTGAACTCACACTTCTTGCTCAGCGCGCGCGCTACGTTTGTGATGCTTACAGGTGCGGGCCCATAACTGGCGTCAGTGGCGTAACTGCAGCTACGCCAGTTACATAACTAGAACGTAAGTGGCCTAAGTAGATACGCTAGTTATAACTAGGGGTCTACGTATAAGTAGCTTGTCACTGGCATAACTAACTCATGATACTTACGAGCTACTTACGCTACTTCTAACTTCTAAGCAACTTCTGAAACTTACGAGCTACTTCTGAGCTACATATGAGCTACTTACGTTATTCATAACTGGGCGAACTGGGCTATCTACTTATAATCAGCCCCGCCGCCTGCAGATGGGGGAGCCACGACTCCGTGTGGAGGACGGCCGGATGCAGCCCCCCCGGGAGCTCCAGCCGGGCGTGCTCGAGCTGGACGTCGCGACGCCCCGGAGCCACGTGGAGGCCCACCAAATGAGTCCCCCCCCGTGGTTCCAACCATCCACTCGGAGGGCCGGCAGATGGGTCCCCCATGGCTCCCATCGGCCCTGCTCCAGCTGAACCCCGGACCGCCCGGGCATGCCCGTTCCAGCGTGTCAGATGCTCGTTCTGCGGGCCTTCCCGACGCCACCCTCGCTCCACTTCTGCCTCGGTGCTGCGTCGAACGTCCGTCGACTTGAGTCGAACTTGAGTCGAACTTGAGTCGAACTAGAATCGAACTAGAATCGAACTTGAGTCGAACTTGAGTAGAGCTAGAGTCGAACTAGAGTCGAATCAGAGCCGGAAAGGGGTCGAACATATTCGTGAGAGGGCCCCAGGGCGGTCTCCCAAACGAGCATCAAAGAAAGGAAGCCTGGCCCTGTGGCCAAGTTCGGCGGCGAGCGAGGGTGGGAAGTGAGAAGGAGAGGGCTTTCTCAGAAGGTGGCGGGACTTCTCCGAAACCCCTGCGTCTTCTGAGGGGTTCTCTCTGTCTTCTGGGCAGGCTTGGAACACTTCGCACAATGCCGGGATCCTTCCGAGTTCTCTGTGAAGGCCGGCCGGCTCCTTCCCAGACCTGCGACGTCCTGACTTTTGCAGGACGGCGTCCCTGGAAACCACGACCCTTTCCCCGGGACCAGTTTTTCATCCTGAGTCGTTGTTCGACGGTCCCGAGGCCCGGCGAGGGCCCCCCGGGGCCGAAAATAGGCAAAAGCCTCCCGTCCTGCTTTTCTTACGACGCGACCACGCCTGGGTTCTCAGTCCCCCCCCCTCGCTCGCCGCCGGCACGCAGCGCGCGGGGGGCTGACCGAGCAGGGCCCGTACGTCTCGTTGTACGCCTGGCGCAGGGCGGCCGCGGGCGCCGGCGGCCGCCAAAGGCCGCCGCACGCCGAGGAGGCGGGCCCGTCCGGCGCGGGGGCTCGCGGGGGCGGGGCCGGGCACGGTGGAGGCCCGTCTTCTGTCGCTCCCGTCGTCGTTAAAGATGAGGGGCAACGACAGGGGGGTCCTCCTCCTCCTCCTCCTCCTCCTCCTCCGCCTCCTCCTCCTCCGCCTCCTCCTCTTCCTTCTCCGCCTCCTCCTCCTCCTCCTCCCGCCTCCTCCCCCTCCCTCCTCCCCCTCCTCCGCCTCTCCTCCTCCTCTCTCCTCCTCTCCGCCTCCGCCTCCTCCGCCTCCTCCTCCTCCGCCTCCTCCTCCGCCTCCTCCTCCGCCTCCTCCTCCTCCTGACTGGCACAGGGGGGGATGCATCGACCTGGAATCGTCGATACATCGCCGATAGATCGGCGATAGGCCTCCGATCGTGAATACGTACCTTCATGGGCAGGCTGGGGCTATCGAGCCCCTATCGGCGATCCATGAGCGATTGGGGGTCGATGCATCCCCCCCCTATGCCTATCCCCCCGATCGTTGCCCCTGAAAAGACCACCCAGCAACAATTTCGAGCGCCCAGAAGAGTGTCGAAACGATGTCGAAGCAGTGTCGGAGGAGTGCCTCCCAGGGCCCGACACGTGAAACCAATGATTTTCGGCACTTTTTTTTCCGCAGGCTCGACATCCTTTCTCGTAAGGAAGGCTAAAGCAAATTGGAACATCATAAACCTGCTACAAGAAACTTAACCCTGAGACTCAAGGACGTTCATTGGTTTTTGGTGTGGGAGCGTCGCGCTCTCCGTCGCAAAAACTATCGGAACCCGATACACCCAGGGCACCCTGGAGGCAAGCGGGGCGTTGTTTGGAACGGGTCTCCACTCTAAACGCTCCCGGAAGCCGAAAACGGTGAAACACCTTCCGCCCGGATGTTTGTTTCACCACGCGGGCATGTCTGGTTTGGGTTTCCTTCGCGGGGCCGGGAGAGGGCTCCCAGGAGCCGCAAGCGGCGAAGAGCACCTCCCGTCCTGATTTCTGCTCCACGACGCGAGCCCGTTTGGGTTGGGTTTCTTTTCACGGGCGCGACCACGTCTGGGTCGGGGGCTCCCGCACATCAGCCCGCCGCTTGAGCAGGGACCGACCGTCCTGGCATTTCTATAGGCATACCACGACATGTTCTCAGAACCCCAACATGTTCCAAGCGCAAAGACCATGTTCGTAGGACATACGCCTTCTGCGTGAACACGAGACAGTCCCCGCCAGAAAAGTTCCGAGAACAGTCCGTGGAAACCACAAAAGACTCTTAGAACATTCTTTTCGGGAGCGGCCAAGAGGGGGTGTCCAAGAGGAGGGTGTGCAAATCATGACCGGCGGCATGTGCGCTGCCCAGTTGGGGGGCCAGGGACGTCATGAAATAAGAAGGGGCGCCATGAAATCTAGCGAAATATCATGGCCCCCGCCATGATATCCACCCCCCCCCTAGTCATCACCCCCCTCGTTGCCGCCCCCGGTATTTGGTAGGCCTACAGTCGAGCCGTGACGCTTCGCCACTGCCTGAGCCGCTGGCGCCCATGTCCCGAGCGGGCGGGGCCCCCGGCTCGCGGGCGCGCGCCCCGCGAGGGGCGCCAAGCGGCTCGGCACGCAGACGCGCGCAATTCACGCGCGGCTGCACGGCGGCGACGCGGCCCAGGGTCGAGTCGGGCACGTCCCTCCACGGGAGGGATGTCCAAAGCTAGTCAAGAATAGACGGGGACGATGTTTCTGTTATTATCGTTGATATGTGTTCAGCGAGTGTTCGACGATTTGTCGACTATGTTTGAATATTGATGGACATGTTTTGTTTATTACATTTTGCCTCGAAATGGCACGCACAGGGACATGCTGATACTATCTGTCCTCCTTGGAGGCGCGCACCCCACCCGAACATATAGTGTATCCATATTGTAGCAAACCGTTTGACGAGCGATGTGGCCAGAAAGCGCCCGCCACGACGCATATACTAGAAGATTTCTCGGTACGCGCGTCGCCCCTGGGGGGGGCGACGCACATATAGTAGAAGTATGTTGGGGTGACTCCGACATCAAGAAACACCCAGAGTAGAGATCTGCTGCCGAAGCCGCCGTCGCCTCGGCAGGCCCCCCCCCCCTCCGAGAGGAGCGCCAGGGAGGCCCCCTCTCTCGCCCCGCCGCCGGGCCTCCGCCGCCAGCGCCGCGACCGCGGGGGCGCGCCGCGCGGCGCGGGGCGAGGGCGCGCGCCTCGCTTTGGAAGGGGCGACGCCCCACTAGTATACAGTCAGAAACCCTTCAGGAGGACGCGCGGCAGGGACGCAAGACCCTTGGAGGCCGAAGTTGGGATTTTGGGGGTGGCGGACGACGAAGACCCCAAGGACGCAAGAGCAAGGAAGAGCAAGGACGCAAGGGTACCCTGATCAAAGTCGCGCGTCCTTATTAGGGTGTTTGACTGTAAATATGCTGGGGTGACGCCGCCCGAAAATCCGCCTGTAGGAGGCCATGCCCGACCGAGGCCCAGGACTCCTGGGCCGGCACGCCGCCCAGCGCGGCCTCCCGAGCTTCCGAGACCGGGGGTGGGGGGCACCACTCGGCGAGGCCCTGGCGGGAACCCAGCAGGACGGGCCCAGTGTCCACCACCACTACCATATGTAGGGGGGGAGGGGGAGGAGGAGGAAGAGGAGAAGGAGGAGGAGGAGGAGGAGGAGGAAGAGGAGGAGGGGGAGGGGGAGTGGGAGGAGGGGGAGGAGGGGGAGTGGGAGGAGGGGGAGGAGGGGGAGGAGGAGGAGGAGGAGGAGGAGGAGGAGGAGGAGGAGGAGGAGGAGGAGGACGAGGAGGACGAGGAGGTCCGCCCGTTCGCGTACTTGAGAGCCTTCCCGCCCGCCCGACCCACCGGTCAGAGTCCGCTTGCCCGACCCGCCCAATAGGATGCGCCCGCCCGACCTGCCCGTCAGGGTCCGCCCGTTCGCGTACTTGAGAACCCTTCTGCATGCCCGACCCACCCGTCATGGCCCGACCCTCCCGATTGGATCCGCCCGCCAGACTTGCCCGTCAGGGTCCGCCCGTTCGCGCACTTGAGAGCCCTTCCGCCCGCCCGACCCGCCCGTCAGGGTCCGCCCGCCCGACTCGACCGTTAAGGCTGACCTGCCCGACCGAGCCGCCAAGGCCAACTTGCCAACATGAAAGCTCCCCTCCCTTCCCCCTGCTTCTCGATCTTCTTCGCCTTCATCCTCCTCCCTCCCTCTTGCCCCCCTCCTTCCTAGTGTCCTCCTCCTTTCTTCGCTCTCAGCCTGTTACTTTCACCTCCTCCATCTATGTCACAAGCCAAGCCGGATGCACGTGACAGGCAGGGAACTTATACTTCCAAACGGGGGGCGATCGGAATCGAAGAGAGCGGGTATCGAGGGTTTGGGGTATGCATGTTGAGTGACACGCGAGCAGCGACAAGCGAACGGTCTTAAAATGATTGTTTCATCTGCTGCATTGCTTGATCGTGTCGTCGTCTGCGCGGGTGGGTCACGGCGGGGGTGGGGTGGGTCGCGGTGCGGCTGGGGGGTCCAGGGTGGGTCGCGGTGCGGATAAGTCGCGGCCCACCCGAGGCGCCCTACCACTCCTATCCGCAACTGGGGGGGGACTAAACGACATGCAAGCGGGACGACCAGGACAGCCGCGTGAAATAACTGTAGCCCTGGCGGTTGCGGACAAGAGTAAGAGGGCAAGATGGACATCGGCAGTGTGCGGCGAGGCTCGAGAACAAATGCGAATAGAAGAGCGCCGCGAGCGCCGAGTTCTTCACACATTACACACCTGGCCCGCCGCAAGTGCCGATGTTCTGCCAACTGGGGGGATGGTTCGTGGGTTGGTCTCAAGGCGGGTCGCGGATAAAGTCGCGGGTGCGTCGCGGCGTGGGTTGCGGGCTGGGTCGCTTGGTGGGTCGCGGGGTGGGTCGCGGGGTGGGTTGCGGAGTCGAGTGGGTCGTGGGCGTCGCGGAGTGAGTGGTGGGGTGGGCCGCGGGTGGGTCGCGACTGGTCCGCGGATGGGACACGGGCGGGCGGCACGGCCACAACAACAAACAACGAACAACAAACAACAGTAATCATCCGCACCGCGAAGCCACACTTCGGCCACACACCCAGGGAAAGTAATTGACCATTCGGGACCATTCGGTCCCCTCAGTTTGATGTAAAAACGGCCGACTCAATGTTCGGCGACGTCTGACGGTCTGGGAACGACGAAACCAAGAGCGGCAACACGCTGTGCCAGACCTCCGATGCCATGACCTTCTCAGCCAGGCCCTAGGAGATCTCACCCCCTTCCAAAGACGGGCCCTCTGCGTCCTGATGCAATCGGACCCAGGCCAGAAAAACACCCTCCAAGAACACGAGACCCTCCGCCAGCCAAAGCGCACACGGAACAGCCACAGGCACCCCCGCCAGGAGGCAGAAGAGAGCATCCAACGGACACGCAGAACATGAGCGTGTACCCTCCCCGAACCGACCTCGATCTTCTACATCGGTCCGACTGTCATAGCCCTTGCCTCGGAGAGCAGCAGAACTTCACACAGACACACACACACACGCGCACTTGCGGAGGTTCCTTCGGACACCCCGCGTGGGCGCCGGACCCTCCCGGGCCGCGCCTCCAGTGTCGCCCCACTGCACGCTGCGCGCCAAAGGAGGGGGGTCCGGCGGGTCCTGCCCAGGAAGGCTTGGCGGGGACCGCTGAGAATCGGTGGGGCGCACACGAGCACACTGATGCGGCGTGCCCTCCTTGGAGGCGGGCGTTCGACCCGGACATGTAGTGGAACCATCTTGGAATGCATCGTTTCCCGAGCGGTATGGCCAGAACGCGCCAGCCATGGAGCGTATACCAGAAGACGTCTCGGCGCGCGCGTCGCCCCAGCGGGAGCGACGCACACATAATTTTAATATGTTGGGGTGACGCCGAATACGTGCTCACGCAACTTGAACGGCCCAGGAACCCAGAAATTGCCCCAGGAGGCAAACATTGCGGCAACGGTGTGTCTGTGTTCTTTACCCAGTGCGTTGGAGGTCTGAACTCTCATGTGCCATCTTCGGAAAACCTTCTCTTTTTCATCGCGTCGCAGTGCGCGTGGAATCCGCGTCGACTCCACGTCGAATCCGCGTCGAGTCCGCTTGGAATCTCCGTCGAACCCGCGTCGATGACAAGAAAGAGACAAGGTCCCCCATGTCTAAGACGCAACGTTGCGAAAACGGAATCAGTACAGCATTCTCGACCGACTGGGGAGAGGCTGTACATGGGGCAGTGGAAATGTACAGCTTTGGGCCTTGGCTTTGGGCCTTGCCAGGGCCCGACAGCATCCACACCCACTGCCTCCTGTTACAAGCCTGGAACATATCCCTATCCCTATGCTGGACACCTCCTCATCACAATGCCAATCTTAGGGATCCCCTCATTTTTTGAGGGCGCATCCCTACGATTGTCATCGCCTTTTGGCGTGTCAATCTTAGGGATAGGGACACGTTCGAGGCTGGTAATCCTGGGATCCTGGGACATCGGGAGAAGAAAGAAGCCGCAGAAGCGCAGACCGTCGGAGGGCCGCATCGACGCTGCACGACCCCCCCCGGCGCAGTGCGGAGCGAAACGGAGGCGCGGCCGGGGGAGGCGGGCACCGCTCCAAGAATTCCACGCGGACCTGCGATCACGATTGCGAACTCCCGAACCTCCGAGCATGGATGATGACGCAGTCGTATCTCCAAAATCTGCAAGACCTCTGACCCCCTAAAACCTCTGGCGCTAGAAACGAAACGCGGTCGAGCCCACCGATCCACCCGAGCCGCCGATGGCTACCGTCCAGCCCAGCGCGCCGTCACGTTCTTGGGCACCACGTCGAAGACGCCGCCGCCGATATTCCGAAACCTGTGCAGGACCAGTCATCATCCAATCGGCAATAGGAAGGGTCAGATCGACATGTGCGTCGGATCGGGCTGCATCGGCACGGAGTCGAAATCGAAAAGGATCGGCCGCGACAAGACGCACTATGGCGCCATGCCAGCGTCGGGCCGCATGGGATCGTCGGAACATCCGAGTCTGATCGGATCGGGCCGGCCAGCGCTGGCATCGAATCAGATCGATCGAATCTAAATGGGCCCTGCTGTGAGAGGGAGAATCTGTTCGGGGGGCTAAGACGGGTCATGAGGTCTACAAGGAGGGATCGCGTAAAAGAAGCGGCTCCTGAAGAGAACGATCAGCGACTCCGAAGGGTGTGGTTTTCAAAGGGTGTGGACTGCAACCAACACCTAGAGGGGGGGGGCAAGCGGGGAGCTCCACAGAGATCTCGACAGCGCCCCGGCGAGGGCTCAGCAAACCTTTGAGGCGCAACGTGCTAACCTCCAAAACCCCAACGGCCCAGATCGTAGTCGCAGGAACAATCATTGGAAGATTTCCCGTTCTCCCCGCTCCTGGGGTCCTCCCTGGACTTTTGCCTCGGGAGCGTTTTAAAAAGGCGTTTACAGAGGAGAGGTGAAGGCATCAAACCTGACTGAGGGGCTGCTAAGTCGCCTAAGACCTGTATATGCCCATGATAAAACCGGACAAAACCAGATTGCGCGGGAATCGGTTCGACTAGGACAACGTTAAACACGGATATCCCGCGCCGATGCTGAAGTTGACCTCCCAACAACTGCAACCTCAAGACGGCACGTCGCCGCCGACGACAGCGTCGTCATGAAAGCCAACGGCAGCAACAGCGCAGGCGGCGTCGACGTCGCCTGGATGCCCGCGACATTGTCACCGAGGGGGGACCCCAGGGAAGCCTGGACGATGCCAAAACGGCGGCACCCGCTCGAAGCATCAGTCGTCGTCGTCGCCGTCGTCGAGCGGGAGAAGAAGATCGATGCTCTGGGGCGCCCTTGGAGCCTGCAGAGGCCCCTCTGGGCCCCCCAGAAGACCTCCAGGAACAGAACGCCAACAAGACCCTGTACACTGCACTCGGCCAGGCCCATCCTGTGATGGGCCTGTTTTCCACCACCACCATAAACCGGAGGGGGAGGGGGTCCTCCTCCTCCTCCTCCTCCTCCTCCGCCGCCTCCTCTCCGTCCTCCTCCTCCTCGTCCTCTTCCGCCTTCCCCCCTCCAACTCATGGTGGTGGTGGTGTTGGAAAACAAGCCCATCATCCTGGGCCCACGCTCCACTGTACACGCCGCCCCCGGCCAACGTATACCATAATATATACCGAAATCCGGGGTCCGGGCTGGGCCTGGCTCGGGGCGGTGAACGTGTCTGAATATCGTTTGACCGATCCCCATCCCCAGCGGCGTGGCCCGGGCGCCACTGGCCGATTTACGCCCCTAGATGGGGATATAGGTCGTTCCCTTCGGGTTTCGAGGGGTGTATCCCCAACTGGGGGGGAAATTTGGTGGGGATCTCGAAGGGGATGGAGATGGGGATGGGAGTCGGATAAACGATACTGAGTGTAGCTCTCGCCGCCCAGTCCGAGGACCTCCCGAGACCTCTGGAATCCCAAGTCGCAACCCGACCAGGTGGGCTCGTTTCGGCGCGCGAACGCTCAGAAGGCCAAGACAGCAAAGTCTTGGGCCACGCCATCATATGTGGATGAATCCGGGTGCTGGAGAGGCGCGCCCAAAACACGACCAGAGGACTGGAGGCGGCTTTCGTGAGCGCGGCCATGCGCCGAGAGGGAACAAGTGGTCTCAGTGGCATCGCTGCTTCGTCCTGTAGAATAAGGCGACAAGGCGCACACGCTAGCGGAGGGTTTCAACAATGCGTCACATGATCTGCAGGCCCATCTGCAGCGCCTGCGTGATGCTACCACTTGAGCCCCTGCTACATATTCAAGGATTCCAAGTCCTTCACATGTTGCAACAGGCACCGCGGTTTGCTCTGGGGCGGGATCCATGAGCTCAGTTTTCGGGACGTGCCATCTGCCAGGGATGCTCATGAATGTTGCTCAATTCTTGCGGGCGCTCATACATCTTCGCGCCAGGCGCGTAAGGAACGGCGTTCTCACCTATTGCATGAATCACTCGTAGAGGAGGTTGATCATGAGGGCAGCAAATGCGCTTGCTCCAATTAGGTGCAACCCCACAAAGTCTCGTTGATTGACATCAGTCCAGTGAGGCAGTTGGCTGCAGCCACTTGGCTGTTGATCTTATCCGTTTCTAACTTGCTAGCCAGATCGTTTTCTCCCAATTTTGCCGCGGCAATTGGACCAGAGCATTGTAATTGCACACGCAAGGTCTAGCATCATATCAATATTTGTGGGATCGGATTTCAAGTTTTCTGCATGCGCATTGATCCAACGACCCGCGGCCCGTGCATCCTTTGCAGCCTCGATGGCGACGTTGTTCCGTCGAAGAACAAACGGTCGCATAACCAATTCACAGTGAACAAGCCATACAGCTCACCTTCAAGACCAAACTGTTAACCAACGGAGACCACAACATAAGCGAGCTGAACAAATTTCGGTGCAAACTCCGGGAAAACTCTGCATTCCCGCATCTTCGCCTCAAGATGTCGTGTCTCCGCCAGCGCATGTGCCGCCATGGATCATCACAATAGCAGGCCTGTCTTTGCGATTATCCGTACTCGCGGTGTGGATGGACTGGCATTTGATTGAATGGCGGCTCTTCCGTTCGGTCGGGCATGTGCCCCATACAGGCCGATCGTGGCCGAATAGTGAAACATAGTCTACGCATCTTCAAAAACTATCGAGCATGGTGGAAAGTCGTCCCCAGACTATGTTTTCACTATTTGTGAATATTCCTCCTTCGGCTACACACAGGAGTGACCCTGGGTAAGAGTGACCTTTGGTGCGCGGCTCTGGGGGGGCCGCGGGGGGGCCGAACACACAAGCACACTAGACGCCACTGCCGCCTCGCCTCCGGCGATCGGGGGGCCCCATTTGGCCCGCACCAAAGGTCACTCTGGCGAAAGGTCACTCTTACGTCTAGTCGACTCCTTCGGCGGTGGACAAACCTCCCTTTAGTAAACCTCCCTTTAGTGAAAACGGCCTGGGACCGAAACCGACGGACCTGGACCCGCAAAAACGACGGCCGCGACGCCCTCTCGCGAACCGAAAACGGCCAATTCCTAAATCGACGTGTCAGGGTAGGAGGTCTGTCCACCCCCGACTCCTGTAGAGGGGCGTGCCCGACTCGGCTCTCCCGCCCGGCTCAAAATCCACTCACGAGCCGACCCCGGAGCCCTTCCGGGGCCCCGACCCGCTCCTCGGGGCGGCTCCGGCCGTGAGGTCACTCTTACGTCTGGTCGACTCCTGTAGAGGGGCGTGCCCGACTCGGCTCTCCCGCCCGGCTCAAAATCCACTCACGAGCCGACCCCGGACCCGCTCTTCTAGGGGCCCACCCCGACCCGCTCCTCTAGGGGCGGCTCCGGCCGTGGCGACCAGAAGGGACTCCACACGGCCTCGGAACGAACGAGACAGCTCAGGCATGGCCGCCATTGTCTCGATGGTCCCCACTCCGACGCTCTCTTTCTTTCTTTCTCTCTCTCTCTCTGATGCTTGTGTTTGGTTTCTCTCTGCGTTATCCTCATTTCTCTCTCTCTCTCTCTCTCTCTCTCTCTCTCCCGCCCTCGCTCTCGTTATGGCTGTATGTTGATGTTCCCTATCTGTCTCTCTCTCTCTCTCTCTCTCCCCTCTTTCGCTTTCCATCTCTCCCATTTTCTCTCTCTCTCTCTCTCTCAATATTTCTCTCCCTCTCTCTCTCTCTCGCTCTCTCCCCCTCTCCCGCCTCTCTCTCTCTCTCTCTCTTTCCAACCCCCCAGGAATTGCAAGAGCGGCACCCCCGCTGGACACCATCGGGCAGTGGCCTGGCATGCGGCCCCACGGGGTCGGCCCACACGGCCACGCACCAGAGCGCTTACCCGAGGCGCCCCGAAGGGATGCGCGGTGAGGCTGCAAGCGCCTGGGAAGCGGAGTGGGACGACTTCCAGCGAGAAAACGGCCAGCGATGCCATAGCCGAAGGCATGCGCCGACGATGCAAGACTGTGCAAGCGCCCATGCGAGATTCATGAGCCTCATGCTCCTGTGTGGCTGTGGCCCACCAAGCAAGTCGAGACCGGGAATACCAGGCAACCGGGCGGGTTCGAAACCCTCTGGAAACGCGTGGGGGAGAAACAGGTCTTTAGGGGGAGTCCGCAACCACGGGGGGCGGCGGGCGGGACAGCAACCAATCCGTCAGTGACTGTGGATAAGACCGCCCCCATTCGATCAGCCACCCCCCAGGCCCGCTTGGCAGGATGCCGCACTGCTCCGCCGAGCCACTCTGGAAGGGCTCGCCTCACGGCGCACCGCGCCCAAGACCGAACAGGATCGCACAGCGGGTACCACAGCGTCATGGTTCTCCCGCCAGTGGGCCCAATGGTTACGGTTGTGGCTGTCGATGTTGTTGCTTCGGCGAGGCTTTACGCAAGCTTGGCGGTTTCGTCGCTTGTCTTTGACGTTGAACATTCGTTGATGCATGTTTTTCACGGTCGTTGGCATGATCGTCGTTCTCGGGGTTGGTGCGAATGTACGTAGGTTTGGAGATGCACGGCTTGTGTGGTCGTGCAGTCAATTACTTGACTCGGTAAATCCCCTTCTGCAGTCAAGGCTGTGATGGAATGGTGACGGGGTCTGCCTGCTTGAGGAAAGAGCGCGGGCCCAGGAGGAGGAGAGAAGGGGGGTAGAAGGAATTCGGGGAGAGGGAGGAGAACTCAGAAGAGAAGGAGGTTGGGACAAGAGGAGCATACACGAGCAGGAACATCGGGGAATGAGACACGGGTCGTGCTCCCCGAGGCTGCCTCCAGCGACCCTGGCCTCCGAGGCCCCGCTCACCACGGACCGCCGTGCGGGGCCCCCCGGGGACCTCGAGGCCGCCGCACCCCGAGGAGGGGTGGCCCCTGGGCCCCGCCGAGCAGCGCGCGAGCGCAGCGCCCCGCGGGCACCGAGCGCGGGCGAGCGCCGCGCCAGCAGCGCCCGCGCGGCGGCCCGCGGCGCCCGCGCGAGGCGGCGCTGGCGCGAGCAGGCGCCCGCACGGAGCAGCCCTCGGAGGCGAGCGCCGCACGAGCAGCGCCGAGGCAAACGCCCGCCCGCCGCCGGCGGGGGCCCGCTCGGCGGGGTCTCGCCGCTGTCGCGGCGGCGTCGTCGGCGAGGGTGCGGCCCCCCCGGCGGCGGTGCGGGGAGGGAGCCAGTACACCATGTTGTCGAACTGCGGGGTCCGCTTGCCCCTTTCCCCTCCTCTTCCCCTCCGACCCGGGCCACTCGCTTCCTCCTGTTCCCCCTGCCCTTCGATCCTCTTCCCCCCCACCAGCTCCCCCTCATTTCCCTCCATCTCCTCATCTCCTCATGTCCCTCTCCCTCTCTCTCTCTCTCCCTGTCATTTCTCCCTGCTATGAGGAGCAGGTCCATGTCCTCTGCCTCTGACAACCTCCTCTGACAAGCCTGCTGGTGAAGATCAAGCAGGCGGGCGTATCATCAGCTCGAACCTTTCGTCACATGACATTCGATGAAATCCTTTGCGTAACAGCGCCTCCCCGAGCGAGCCGGCGTGCAACCCCACAAGCCCTTTAGGTCGTGAGTGGTTTTGCAGGTGTCTTCTTTCAACCCCTTCTTCTCCTTCGGTGAGGGGCTTATCAACGTTCCAAATAAACACCCTTCCCCCAGGCGACCGGCAGCCAACCAAGACCAATGCGTGCCACCCCCACCATCCCTGTCAAGAAATGTTCCTGGTTAATGATGGACCCAAACGTATGCAATTGTGAATACCGCCGTTGTGGGAATTGCCTTCGGTGGAGCTCCATCCGTGCACACAGCGCGCGAATGTAGCGCATCAATGGTGCGGGGCCGTCATGCGGGCGCTGCCGCTGCGGCCTTCGGTGGAGCTCCCTGTGGGGCCACGAAACGTATGCGGGGTGTGCCAAATTGGAGCGGGGGGCGGCATGCGGACCATGGCGCTGGGGCCTTCGGTGGAGCTCTATATGGGCCCACGGAACTTGTGAGAGGTGTGCCAAAATAGAAGGGGGGCGGCATGCGACCCATGCCACTGAGGCCTTCGGTGGAGCTCCATATGGGGCCACGAAACGTGTGAGGGGCGTGCCGAAGTCGAGGGGGGTCCGCGTGCGAATCACGCCATTAGGCCCTTCGGTGGAGCTCCCTATGTGGCCACGACGCGTGGGAGGGTGTGCCCAAATCGAAGGGGGGCGGTGTGCGAACGGGGCCGCGGAACGTGTGAGGGGTGTGCCAAAATGGAGCGGGGGCGGCATGCGAACCCTGCCTCTGGGCCGTAAGTGGAGCTCCCTCCAGGGCCGCGAAGCGTGCCAGGGGTGTGCCAACTTGGACGGGGGGCGGCACCCGAACCATGTCACTGGGGCCTTCGGTGGTCCCTGGGGGCGGCCTGCGAACCCTGCCTCGGGGCCTCAAGTGGAGCTCCCACTGGGGCCGCGAAGCGTGCGAGGGGCGCGCCAAATCGGACGGGGGGCGGCGCTCGAGCCATGCCACCGGGGCCTTCGGTGGAGGCCCCTGAATGGGGCCACGAAGCGTGTGAGGGGCGTACCAAAATGGAGGGGGGGGCGGCATGCTTTGGACGCCCGAAATGGGTACGGAAAAAAGGGGTACAGTGCCCACCAACAAATGTTGTCCCAAACCGGCAGCGGCCGCTGTTGGGCGGGCGGCCTTCTGTCTCAAACGGACACAGGCCGCGGCGGCGTGGACAGCGAGTCCTGTTCAAAATGAACAAGAACTGCAGTTGGGCATTGTACCCATTCTTTCCGTACCCATTTCGGGCGTTCAAACATGCGAACCGTGCCACTGGGGCCTCCGGTGGAGCTCCCAGCATCGACCTCGCGAGAGCTCCGTACATGCATCTCATGGTGGCGCTCGCCGCGCGGATGACGGCGGAGCTGCTGCGCAGGCGTCGGCAGGCGGCGGTAGCAACAGTTCGCCATCCGAGCCCCGTGGCCCTGGTAGAAGCCTAGCACAGTAAGCATCCTGCCTGGGTCGGGCGAGCGCCCGCCGAGCTCGGTCCCTCCGGATATTAGAAGTTGGATTCGGCCGGGTCAAGATCCCACCCCTTGTAAACAGGGTGAACGGAAGTCCTGGGCCCTCTTGAGGGATCCCGCCGTGTTGAGATCGGCTGGGCGCAAGCTGGGGTTCATAAGCTCACGGGCTGCTGCTGTGGTGGGGCCGTCTTGATACCATCTTCTGGCGATGCGCGCGCCGCCCTGTCGCCGCGGACCCCTCGTCAGGGCCTCTTGAAGCCATGTCGGGTCATCTTAAGATCAACTTCGCATGATATGCAGGTCGCGGGACCGCCCACTGCGTCGACTTTAGAACGGTACTGGGTACATCTAGAAGGGTCATCGCGTAGGCAGCCTGGGACTCAAGATGCCCTGTCGGGATCATGCTGGACCATGGGGTCATTTCAATTGCGCTTGGAGGTCATCGCCGGTGGCCTAGGGCCCGAGTGATACCACGTTTGGGCTATGAGGTCACGCGGTCATTGTGTGCACTTGTGCAACTTCCCCGTCAGCCTTGTCAAAGAAACTTTTGTTGGAGCCAAGTATGGGGCCAGGACATGTGTGATGGATTTGCCAAAGTGGAAGGGGGGAGGCGGCATGCGAACCATGCAACTGGAGTCTTTCTTCGGTGGAGCTCCCTTAGGGCCAAAAAGCGTGTGATGGGTGTTTCAAAATGAAAGGGGGGGCCTGCGTTGGAGCTCCCTATGGAGCCCCGAAGCGTGCGAGGGGTGTGCAAAAGCGGAGGGGGCGGCATGCGAACAATGCCAACGCCACTGAGGCCGTCGGTGGAGCTCACTATGGGGCCACGAAACGTGTGAGGGGTGTGCCAAAGTGCGGCCTGTGGCGGGAGGAGTGGAGGAGGGGGGGGAGGGGAGGAGGGGGGGAGAGGGGGGGAGGAGGAGACGCGGGGGCTATCTCTTCAAAACGAAAACCCAACTCAAAATGTGAAGTCCACTACGAGCAAAATCTCCAGTCATGATTGGGGGGTGCGCAAGCACTTTGTACTGTTTGTTTCAGGGACGGCGGGAGTGCCCATATCTTGATTGCTGCGCGCAGGACCAGCATCCCTGACAAAAAAACACAACATTAACTTCGAGGCAAAACCTGGATCATGCGCGGGCAACACCAGATCACGGTGCATTGGTTTTTGACTGGGACGCCGGGGGTGCTGGTATATTGCCTGGTCGAGACACTATGATTCCCGACCCGCCGCGATTGCGCACTGGAATTCGACGAGCACGTCTCCCTAGGGGCGCATTTTGGATGATAATGAAAAATGTTCAAAGAACAAGGTTCAACAAATATCCAGAAAATACTTTACAAAATCGTCCCCAGACTATTTTTGGAGTATTTTTGAACATTCCCCCCGTGGAGGGACAGGCCCGGCTTAATGCTACATCCTCCTGAGTGTCAAGAGGAGCATGGGGTAGGGGGAGGAGAAGAAGAGGAGGAAGAGGAGAATGCAGGAGCGCGAACAGCAGCGGGAAGAGGAGGGGCAATCGATCCCGTTCGCTGGAACCCCTGACACGGCCCAGTATAACTCCTCTCGGCGACGCGCAAGAGAGACCCTGGGCAAGAGCGATCTTTCGCTCGCGGCTTTCGGAGGGCCCAGAGGGGGGGGGGGGGGGGAAAACCCAAGCACACAGGTGCGAGTGCGATCCATGCCCAGCTATTCTGTAGGGACCCCTGTGGGCCCGCACCGAACGAAGGTCACTCTTGCGAAAGATCACTCTTGCGCCCCCCGCCCCTGAACGGCAGCAAGCAAATGCGACCGGCGCCGCGTAGACTATGTCCGGCGTGCCGTCGCCGTCGATGTCGGCCACGTCGACCGACTCGGCGGTGTCGGCCGTTTGCGCCGCCACTCTCTGCGGCCTCGGCGGAGCTGGGGGGGATCACCGTCGTCGTCACCGTCGTGCTCGTCGTCGCAATCCTCATCGTGCTACCTTCTCCTCCTCCTCCTCCTCCTCATCGTCCTCCTCCTCCTCCTCCTCTTTCTCTTCCTCGTCCTCATCCTTCCTCCTCCTCCTCTTCTTCGTCCCTCGTTCATTCCCCCTCCTCCCTCCTCATGCTTTCCCTGTGAGGATGGGCCGGCTCCCCCGGGTGCAGCAACAGCAGCCGTCTCCAGCGCAAGCCGCCCGTCACACCCTGGCTGGGCAACAGTCGCCGGCGCGAGCCGCCCGTCACGCTGAGCGAGTCCTTCAACTAGTGAGCCCGCGTGGTCCCATATGGTCGTGTTGCTGTGGAGCACTCCTTCTCAACGGCTTCGACCTGTTCTTCCAGGCCAACTGGCACCTGCCCTCCTGAGGCCTTCTGTTTCACATCCTCGCCAAGGCCCACTGCACATGTCCCCGAGTTCCCGCACTGTGGCTTCAAGCGCTTCGCGCCGTCCGCCGCCCTTTCGTTTCGGTGCGCTGTGCCGCCTGGGACTCTCGACTCTCGGGGCTGGGCCTCCCTTCGCCGAAGAGGGTGGCGATCGAAACAAGCTCTCGGGGTGAGAGCCTTCAGCAAGACAACGCGCTGACTGCTGCAATACCGAGTCCGACCTGCCTGCTTGTTTTCCCCCTGCCTCCACCTCCTCCCTGGTCATCCCACCACGCCCTGCCTCTTCCATGACAGGGGCCGACCTTCGATCTTCCCCCACCCTCTCCCTGCCTCCTCCTCCCCCTGCCACTCCTGGAGGCACCGGGAGCTCCCCCGAATGCCTCTGGAGACCAGGGAAGGGCCCGGAGACTCCCAGAGCCCCCTCCTCCTCCCTGGACATCCGATCGATTATTGTTACCAGCCTCGAACGTATCCCTATCCTTAAGATTGACACGCCCCAAGGCGATGACAATCTTAGGGATTCGCCCTCAAAAAAAAAGGGAATCTCTAAGATTGGCATCGTGATGAGGAGGTGCCCAGCATAGGGATAGGGATATGTTCCAGGCTGGTAATATTGTTCCCGCCAGCGGATCCCAAAGGTTTCGACTCCTTCCCTGGGGGCAGTTTTGCGCTCCAGAAGGATCCACATCTGATGGCCCGGGCGCCTGAAAACAGCGCGGGGACTGAAAACGCCCGCACCTCTCGAAGACTGGGTCGCCGCCTTCTCCTCCAAACCTGCTCCTCAAGAGGGAGGGATGGGCTGACGAGTACGGACGAGGGAATGATGGCGGGGGAAGAAGGCAGGAGGACGGAGGAGGGAACTTCGGAGGGGGATGAGGGGGATGCGGAGTAGGAAGTAGAGGCCAAGGTACTGCCACAGCACCGGCATGCTTCGCCGCGACCAGACGGAGTTCGGGACGACGCCTGCCCAAGAGGCAACACGGGCCTCGGGATCACGGGCCCTGGAACTGCCCACGACGACGAGGATGGGGGGGGACGACAGGCAGGGCAGGATCGCAAACGGCCAGCGGGGTGGAGGATCGGATCACGTGGCTGGTTGTCCTGGCGCCGGGAGGCGCCCGTGTATCGAGGAACGGGCCCGTCGGCGGGGCGGAAACCAGCTGCGTGCAGCAGATTGCGTAGCACCCCCCTTCCCCAATCCCACCCTCCTGGGCGAACCCGAGAGGAGAGCAGGCGGGGACAGGATCTCAACACGCGCCCTAGACATACACTGCTGGAGGCCCGCGCGCAGGTCTCTCTGCTCCACGCAAGGGCTCCCCCCCCCCGGGCGCGCGAGAGAGAGGCCTGGCGCTGGCCCGAAAGCTCCGCGCGTCACACCGACGGCTTTTGCCTCCTCCTCCTCCTCGTCCTCGTCCTCCTCCTCATCGTCCTCGTCCTCCTCGTCCTCGTCCTCGTCCTCGTCCTCGTCCTCCACCTCCTCCTCCTCCTCCCTCCTCCTGCTCCTCCTCCCCCGTCTCCTCCTCCTCCTCCTCCTCCTCCCCCTCCTCCTCCTCATCCTCCCCTTTGCGTGCTGCCTTGTAGCTAGAGGCTCTGGAGGAGGAGGAGGGAAGGACGAGGGACCAGGAGGGAGTAAGGGGGGAGATGTCGACCCTATCCCAGGCTTCGGGAGGTCTTCGAATGGACCAAAAAATCCCACCAGCCCATGAGGGCGTAGGTGGTCTCGAGAGCTTTCTCTTCCAACCCCCTCCTTCCCATTCGGGGAAGGCTTCATCATTGTTTCTTCTTAATATACACCCCCTACCCGGCCGGCCGGCGGCCAATCCGGAACCATGCCGGCCCCATGCGGGCCCGCCCCCCACCATCCCTGTCAGAAAACAATGTGAACCGCCCTCGGCCTCCACATTTGGAGCATGCGCGGCCAACCCGATGCGCCCCCCCCACCATCCCTGTCAAAAAACAATGCAAAATACACTTTGGGGCAAAGTCTGGAGTCATGTTCGTAAGGCCCGCGAGCACCCTGTATGTTCATCTTGACAGGGACGGCAAGGGTGTCAGCAGATTCCCTGCTGCGCGCCGGGCTACCATCCCTGAAAAAAACAATACAAACAAAACACCTCGCGGCTGAATCTGGATCATGCGCGGCCACCCCGCGATCGCTGCCAGGTGGTTGTTGACAGGGACGGCGGGGGTGGTGGAGCGCGGCCTACTGTGCGCAGGCCCACCAGACATAATGATGGGCAGCACACCTGGCGCACTCGGAGCACGTGGCGCATCTGGCGCACCAGGCGTGCCTGGCACGCTCGGGCGCCAGGGGTGCCTGGCGCGCGTGGCGCCCCTTGCACGCGTGGCGCACCTCACCCAAGCGTCGGGGCACCCGGGATCGGGTTTAGTTCCCAGTAACTGTCCATCCAAAGACGACCGCTGACCATGCTCAGGCATGGGTTTTACTTACGTTGGGAGGGCGGGTGGGAGTGAGCTAGACGGCTTGCGGGCGGGTGGGTAGCTTGACCCCTACCCCTGTCCGCTCCCCTGCACCTGGAGGGGGCACCCCGCGAGGAGTTAGAGGGTCCTTCTGGACCCAAATGGCTCCGAGAGCGCCTCAGAAAGCCCAAGATGACCTCCAAGATGGCTCAAGATGGCCCAAGCTGGTTTCGAAGATGCTCCAAGAGGCCCCAAGACCGTTCCAAGGTCCGAGACGGCTCCAAGTTGCCACGTAGCCTTCCACCGAGGCCCCCGAGGGGCCAAAATCAGAAAACAACCTAAGGACAATCAATGAATGTTGCCGTCTCGCCTTTTTGCTTGGGACGGCCTTCCGAGGCCCCAATATTGCTCCACGAGCGAACCAAAGGGGCCCCAAGGGCGCTCCAAGATGGTCCCAAGAGGCGATTTGGGGGACGTCCGAGGGGGGAGGCTGACTAAGGACCCCCCTTCTTTGCTCGAGCTCTCCAAGATGGCTTCAAGAGGGCTCCTGAGGCCCCTGAGACAGCTCCACGAGGCTCCCGAGAGACCCCCAATAGGCCTGAGGCACCCAAGACGCTCCAAGAGGCCCCCAAGACGCTCCCAGAGGGACCATTCCTCTGTGTGCTGCCCACTTTCCTGGTCAAGGCAAATCCTTTTGGCATCGTCTCTGGATGGGCTGGTGGGGTTGCGCGAAGCGTCAAGAATTTGGGGTACTATGGGGGACGTGCATCCACAATAGGGGTGCGTCCGAATAGCCCCCTGGAGGGGTATCCAAGGGTCTCCCTCCTTTTCTGAGCGGTCTCATTTGTAGAAAAGCCAGGGTCTGGGGGAAGAAACATCGCCTGAGCCGTAGACAGCTGAGGGGACGAAGGGGAGGCCGTCGAGGTTATTGAAGGGGCCCCAGGACACACAAATAAATACACACAAATAGACATATTCCCATTATTTTCCTATATTTTTGAGGCTTTTGTTTTCCCCCCAACTCGCTATATTTTGTACATGTTCCTGGGAGTCGACGATTCATTGTGTCTGTGTGTTTCTCTCCCTCCTGAGTTATAGCACCAGGCCCCGGGGAGCCGCAGCGGGCCGCCCCCCCCCCCCCTCCCTGCAAGGGCAGTGCAGCTCCTCCCGCCTCCAGTAGGGGGGCCACCTGCCTGCGAACCCTGCCCCAACCCTCATGTCGGGCGTGTCCCCCTACAGGGGGATTTTCGACGAAAAAATAAAAATATACCAAACATATTCCAAAAAGGTTAAGAAAATACTAGAAAAATAATACCCACACTATTCTTAGACTGTTTTGGGGGTATTTTTGATTTTTCATCGAACATCCCTCTGTAGGGGGACAGGCCCGACTTGACCCTACTCCCCACGATTTCTGAGTGGGAGGGTGGGGTTCACTTCACTTGGGAGCTCCCGAACGAAGTGAACCCAACCTTTCCCCATCAGAAATCGTGAGGGGGTATGGGTAGGGTTCGCATGTGGCCCCCTACCCAGGGAGCCCCGACCCCCCCCCAAGAACAGCACCAGAACGACCATGAACACACAAAGCGCCAAGACCGCCCCAGACTCGCGTGCGAAAAAAACCCTTTCGTCGACCCTCGGCCGTGACAAAAGGCCTCTTATAGCTGGGGTCGGAGACGCTGTGGTCGATGATCGCGCCGCATCGCCGATGCATCGGCGATGCATCCGCGATGCACCGGCAACGTCGACGATGCGCCGGCGACGTCGGCGTCGATACGCTCGGGCTCCACATCAGGCCGCACCGCTGACGCGTCGGCGATGCGACGCGATCCTCCGACCCCATATGCTCCGACCCCATTCAGGAGGCCGAGAGTGACGATGGCGAGAATTGCAATGTCTGTGCTGACCGTTGCAAAAAGGGGCAAAAGAGGGCAAAAGAACCCTGAGTCGAATCGATAAAACGGATCGGCGATCGAAATGAGTCGGACCAGCGGAAACCGGCAGCCGAGTTGGGAGAAGTCGAATCGGTGAGAACCAGCAGGCTAATATGCCTTCAATGAGGCGTCGGAGCCCAAGTCGGAATCCCAAGTCGTATCGAATCGGAACCGGAAGCCATCGAGATCGAGTCGAATCGAATCGGAGTGGTCGAGCTGAGCCCCGAAGGGGCGACGCGAGGCAGGCGTGAGCTTCTCTGGGGGCGCGTGCTGGCTCTCGTGCTGTCCGTCCGCGTGTGCTCCGGCCGGGCCCTCGTGCCTCTGCCCCAAGGAGATGCTCCCTCTCTGGCCAGGCAAGCCAAGGTTGTCCCGTCGGTCTCTCAATGTGTTGGTGAGCGGGGGGGGGTAAAACAAGTAACGAAGAAACGGCAGCCGTCATGCAATCCTCGATCCCCCCCATGTGCCCACCTCGTCTCAGCGCCCAAGTCTCTCTCTCTCTCTCTTTCTCGCTCCCACGACCGTCTTTTTGATAATACCTGTACCCCTCTCTCTCTCTCTCTTTCTCTCCCTCTCTCTCTCTCTCTCTCCCCGTCTCTCTCCATTGAAGAGCAGCATCTCCATACCCATGCCCTCAAACACCTCGTGGGCAGTTTGCAGCGAAGACGCTGCACCCATGCCCTTACCCCCCTCGCTAGCCGAGGTCCCAGATGGCGACACCATGGATATTTTCTTCTCTACGAGCTTTGCGTGTGCACTGTTTTGCGCCGCACCTTTTCTCAATGACATCTGAAGGTTGGGCGATTCGCTCGTGACGACAAACGTGCGTGACCTTAGCAGGAGAGAAGGACATGTCGGGCAACAAGGTGGAGGGGAAACATCGAAGGAAAGGTGCAGATACACAAATTAAAGGAATGTTGGGACAATTCGAGCGACAAGAAGAAAGGAAGGTACCGTTCAGCCGACGAAGAGGACATTAGCATATGTCCATCATCGATCAGACGTTTCTCCAGGCAATAAGCCACTAGGCCCGCAGCCCGAAACGAATGTACCTGGTGTTGTTCGACTTCGCCGACGCCTTGCTTCACGAGCGTCGTCTTATCAATTTGCCGCTTACGAACTCATTATCCTCATCCATCCACCATAATCCCACTCCATTATCCTTCCTCCAACCTCCTACTCCTCCTTCACCCACCTCCATCCTCCATCCTCCCTCCTCCTTCCTCCTCCTCCTCCTCCTCCTCCTCCTCCATGGTCACGTGTAGGACCCCCCCAATGATCGCATCCCTGAAATAGGAGTTCGATCTCCGATCTGACAATGCTCTCTTCCTCCATTCGGGAAGCTGGCTCCTCCATTCTGGAGGCATTCGGCACTTCTAGAGCCTGAGGGGAAACCCCAATGCAAATGCATGCAACGGCACCAACTGCAAAACACGCTAGAAACCGTAAGAACGATCACACCCGAACAAAACCCTGGCGAAGGACCCAACCATTCGCAGATGACAATACTGCAATTGTGGATATCGTCTTCGGTGGCGCTCCCTATGGGGCCACACACCATGTGGGGGGCGTCCCGAACATGGTTGGCAAAGACGCATGGGAACGTCGCAACTGGGGCCTTCGGTGGAGCTCGCTTTGGGGCCACGAACCGTGTCAAGGGTGTGCCGAAAATGGTTACGGGGACGCATGGGAACGTCGCCACTGGGGCCTTCTGTGAAGCTTCCTATGGGGCCACGAACCGTGTGAGGGGTGTGCCAGAATGGGTGGCGGGGACGCATGGGAACATCACCTCTGGAACCTTCGCTGGAGCTCCGTTTGGGGCCACGGACCGTATCAGGGGTGTGACACAATGGGTGGCGGGGACGCATGGGAACGTCGCCACTGGAGTCTTCGGTGGAGCTTCATATGGGGTCGCGAAACGTGTCAAGGGTGTGCCAAAATGGGTGGCGGGGACGCATGGGAACATCGCCACTGGGGCCTCAAGTGGAGTTCCGTTGGGGCCACGAACCGTGTGAAGAGCCTGCCAAAATGGTTGGCGGGGGCACATGGGAATGTCGCCGCTGGAATCTCTGGTGGAACTCCCTAGTCACAGAACGTGTGAAGGGTGTGCCAAAATGGGTGGCAGGGGACGCGTGGGAACGTCGAAACTGGAGCCTTACGTGGAGCTCCCTGTGGGGCCACGACCGGTGTGATGGGTGTGCCGGAATGGGTGGCGGGGGCACATGGGAACGTCGCCTCTGGAACCTTCGCTGGAGTTCCGTTTGGAGCCACGAACCGGATCAGGGGTGTGACACAATGGGTGGCGGGGACGCATGGGAACGTCGCCACTGGAGTCTTCGGTGGAGCTTCATATGGGGTCGCGAAGCGTGTCAAAGGTGTGCCAAAAGCGGTGGCGAAGACGCATGGGAACATCGCCACTGGGGTCTTCGGTGGGGCTCCTCATGGGGCCACGAACCGTGTACGGGGTGTTCCGAAAATGGGTGGCAAGGGACGCATGGGAACGTCGCCACTGGGGCCTTCGCTGAGGCTCCCTGTGGAGCCACGCACCGTGTGATGGGTGTGCCAAAATGGCAAAGACGCATGGGAAGGGGCCTTAGGTGGAGCCCCCTATGGAGCCGCGAACCGTGTCAGTGGTGTGCCAAATGGTCGGCGGGGACGCAAGGGAAAGCCACTGGGGCCTCGGGTGGAGGTCCCTGTGGGACCACGACCCGTGAACGGGGTATCCCAAAATGGGTGGCGGGGACGCGTGGGAAGGTCCCCACTGGAGCCTTCTGGTGGACCTCCCTACGGGGCCACGAACAGTGTCAGGGGTGTGCCGAAAATGGGCGGCGTGGGCGCATGGGAACGTCGCAACTGGAGCTTTCGGTGGAGCTTCATATGGGGTCGCGAAACGTGTCAAGGGTGTGCCAAAATGGGTGGCGGGGACGCATGGGAACGTCGCTACTGGGGCCTTCGGTGGGGCTCCTTATGGGGCCACGAAGCGCGTGACGGGTGTGCCAAAATGGGTGGCGAAGACGAATGAAAACGTCGCCACTGGAGCCTTGCTTAGGTGGAGCTCCCTATGGGGCCACGAACCGTGTGAAGGTTGTCCATTTGGGGGCGAGGACGCGTGGGAACGTCGCCACTTGGGCCTTAAAAGAACCAGGGATGGGAGCAGGGAGGAGGCGGGAGGAGAACGCGGGGCGCTGTCTCTTCAAAACCAAAACGAGGACCGAACACCACAGGACAGTTGGGAAAAACATAAGCTGCGAAGGGGCAACCGAAGCGGGAAACTGAATGGACCAGAACGGGAAACGCCGCTGTCGCCAATTGGACTCGTGAAGGAGGCGAAGGTTCTGCGTGCGCAGGTCTATGCATGTGAGTGCTGCGCGAATGCGTGCCGCTTGCGGAGGGTGTGCGACGTGGCCCGTGCGATGTCCGCCATGTGTGACGCGTGTTTGTGCGCCTGTGTCTGCGATGTCCGTGCGTGCGTGCGTGCGTGCGTGCGTGCGTGCGTGCGTGCGTGCGTGCGTGCGTGCGTGCGTGCGTGCGTGTGTGTGTGTGTGTGTGTGTGTGTGTGTGTGGGTATGTGTGTGTGTGCGTGTGTGGGGGGGTATGTGTGTGTGTGTGGGTGTGGGTGTGTGTGTGTGTGTGTGTGCGTGTGTGTGTGTGTGTGTGTGTGCGTGTGTGTGTGTGTGTGTGTGTGTGCGTGCGCCGTTCAGCCCGCACGCCCGGGCACTGATTTTCGGTGTGCGGCTGTCGCCCTGCCGTGCCCGCGTTCGCCTGCCGCCCCGTCCTCGCCGCCGGCCCTCCTGGCTCTGCCAGCTCGGCTGCACTGCGCCTCCGCCTCCACTCTGCGCTCACTGCCGAGCCGTTCCTTCGCCCTCGCTGCCCCTGCTGGGGCGTGCGCGCGGCATGGTCGATCCCCTGTGGGTCCTGGGTCCCCATCCTCCGAGGGGCTGGGCGCGCGGCGCTCGCAGCTCGCTCTCGGACCGACTCTCCCCGCCTCGTCGCTGCGCGCGAGGCCGCGATCGCCAAAGGTGCGCGTGCGTGGCACTGCTCGCCCCACCCCTCGCCAAACAAACCCTGCGCGGAGGCGACGGTCCAATCATAACAAATCTACGTTTAGGTCGGGCATGTCCCCCAACTGGCGAATTTTGGACAACAAATTAGCAAACATTGTAGCATTAAAAAAAAAAACGTCCCCAGACAATTGTTGTAGCACTATTTTCGAATATTCCTCCTGTGGAGGGACAGGCCCGCCATAAACCTACGGCTTTAGAACCCAGGCCAAGGGCATTCGCTGCAGCTCCTGCCCGATCTCTGCGGGTTCCACCAAGGAGGTCTCCCCTCGTGTGGCGGTCGGCGGCATGTCGTAAGGCCCCCGGGTACTCCGGATTCCATAGTAGAAGGGTGTGGTCCGATTTCGAAGGGAGCCTGACTCGAGCTGCCCTGGAGGGCTCAGGGAGTCTGAACGCAAGGCCGCCCTCTCATGGCTGGTCTTGGGGGGTCTTGAACTGCTCGTCCTGAAGGGTTGTCCCCCTCTCCTTCCTTCCCAAAGCGCATTTGGGGGTCCTTACTTCAAGAACAAGCAACGTACCAGCCTGGAACATGTCCCTATCCCTATGCTGGGCACCTCCTCATCACGGTGCCAATCCTCGGGATTCCCTCATTTTTTGAGGGCGAATCCCTAAGATTGTCATCGCCTTTTGGCGTGCCAGTCTTCGGGATAGGGATACGCTCGAGGCTGGTGAGCAACTGGGCCTGCGGGCCGGTCTGGCGGCTCTGTCACCGCCGTCGGCGCCCCGTCGCCGCCTCGTCTCCGCCCGTCGGGGCCGGAGGGCTGGCCTGCCGCCTACGTGGCCGCCTTCGCCTCGTCTCCGTCCGCCGTCGGGGCCCGAGGGCCGGTCTGGCCCCCGGCTGGGCCCGGCGGCCGGTCTGGCGGGCAGGTCGCCGCCGTCGCCGCCCCATCACCTCGTTCGCTGCGCGTCGCCGCCGCTGTACCACGCTGATTGTTTTGTTTTGCGGTGTTTCGCATTGTCTTGCAATGCTCCCTGCTGCTTTGCGTCTCGCTGCGCTTTGAGCAGGGTTCTTTGCAGCGCATTGTTTTGCAGCGTGTGCGCTTTCTTACACCGATTGCATGTGAGTTACATTGCTTTGCATGCGTTGTTTTGCTTTGCTGCTGTGGCATTGTTATGCGTCGTTTTGAATTGTGTTGCGTTGTTTTGTGTTGCTGCGCATTTGTTTGCATTTATTCGATTTGATGCGCAATGTTTGCGCAAATCGCACAACATAGATCACACCACACACATTGTCCCACGTCGACTGCACCACCCTTTTCGAAATCCATGTCAGGATCGCCCCCCGAGAATTAACGGGCCTCTTTTTCGTATTGTCTTCCGTGCGTGATCCTGCATACTCGTCCATCGCAAAAATGCACTAGCACCATCCCATGCAAACGTTTTATTTGACCACCCTTAATCCTTTTCAAGAGAAATGCGCGCGCACTCGCTTACCAAACATCAGCCATTTCCACCAAACTATTGCCAAAAACGAAACGGAATGCACGCGCGCGCGTCGTCGCGCACGCATGCCCCAATCATCAACAAAAACCATCGCAAAAATGTCAAAGCCAGTTGTCCCAAGCGCATGCATAAACAATGGTTTCGCAACGGTGACGCTAATAAACAAAACATGCGTTCGGGTTCTTGCGAATTCCGCATTCGCGGGAGCGCGGGAAGTTTTTTTGGTTTCCCAAGCTGTGCCCGGCGGGCGCTGACCGAGCGAGCGGGCGCCGACGCGCCGTGCCCAGTTTCCAAAACTGTGCATCGAAAGCTACATCATGTGCCTCTCGCGCGCTCTTGTCGAAATCCTTTGAACGCCTTTGCAAAGCGAGAGAAAAACATAGTGTAACAAAGAAAACGGACTGCACACGCGCGCGTCCTCGCCCGCGCACGACGGAATCCGTGACGACCCCCAGTTCCGCAAATAATTCAGGCATCGGATGTCCCGAGGCCGTGAAAAAAACAGGTTTGCCGACATCAGCCTACAAAACAAAAACTGTACGCGCGCTCTTGCGATGTTTTGAAGGAAACCACAGAATTTTCAAGAAATCTCATCCACTTTGACCAAAATCACCTCTCACGCCGCATGTCGAAAACATCTGAACGCCCTTGCGCGTGTTCTGGGGAGGGGGGGGGCACGACCCATGTCGAATGATGTCATGAGGGCCATTCGCGCGCGTCGGCCGCGCGTGCACGTCGATCTCTTTCCAAAACCTTCATCGCCGACGCGAAGACAGCGTCATCGTCACCGGCTTGATCAGCAACGGCGCCGTCATTGGCCTTGCCGTCGTCATCGTCATCATCGTCACCACAACAGATTTGTATCATCATCGTGTCTACCCTTGCCGACGTCGCCATGAGAATGCGCCCATCGAAATCACCGACTCGCACTGAAGTGCCATGAAGTGCCCGCCGGGAAATGCCCGGCGGTCAGCGCCAGCGCGGCCACGTCGGTCGCGCCAAGCTAGCTGGCCGCTGTGCGCTCGAGCATGCGCGGGATAGCGCGCCTGCAGAGATGCACCAGCCAAGGGCAAAACACGAAGCGCAATCGCGGCATCAGGGGCTTTGCAAGCCAAGTTGCGGGTGGGTGGGTGGGGTGATTGCGCCAGCAGGTGGGGTTGACAAATCCCAGATGTTCAAACAAAGTTTGAACATGTAGAATGCTCCACGAAGATTGCACAACGTACATTGCACAACATAAATTGCACCAAATAAATTGCACACCGTAGATTACCCAACATATACTGCACCACGTAGGATTCACTGCATACACTGTTACACATAAAGTTGTACGACGCAGACCGCTAGGAGCATACTCTTTAGGGTCCACGCTGTCTAACAGAACGCAGCCGACGAAACACCGAAAAAGGGACACTGGAAAAACCCCTCCAAACCAGGCCATCCCTGCGTAGTAACCAATATCCACCCTCGGGCTGCTGCTGCCACGCTCATTTAATGAAATATGCGGCACATCCCGCCTCCTCCTCCTCCTCCTCATCCTCATCGCAATCACAATCAATTCAACCACCACCACAATCATCATCAAAGTCCCCATGATCAGAATCAGCATCGTTATCAACTTCGACGTCAAGACTATCCTCACCACCATAATCAAACTCTTCATAATCATCATCAGCATCATCATAATCACCATCGTAATACTAGTAACAACAATAACAGTAGCACGGATCATCATGATCATCATCATCATCATCATCATCATCATCATCGTCATCATCAACAGCATCAGCATCGCCGTCTTGACCATGGCATTGACGACGATGCTGGCCATGACAATGATACTGATGCCGATGGCCATGAGGATGCCGATGATGGTTATCAGCATCACCAT
>CAUYUJ010020238.1:0-83881 GCA_963575745.1 Prorocentrum cordatum
TCCTCCTCCTCCTCCTCCTCCTCCTCCTCCTCCTCCTCCTCCTCCTCCTCCTCCTCCTCCTCCTCCTCCTCCTCCTCCTCCTCTTCCTCCTCAGCCCGGAGAGCGCGCGCGGAGCGGGGGGGTGCTCCCCTGTTCCCCTGCCCCCCTCCGCGTCGGTGGCGCTCCTGGGGCCCAAAGGAGGAATCGTGACCTGGGTTTTTGCCTGTGGCGCTCCTGGGGCCCAAAGAAAGAATCGTGACCTGGGTTTTTGCCTGTGGCGTTTTTTTTTTGCCTTGCGCGTCGGGCCCCCGGGCCCTGCCGGAGAGCGCGCGCGAGGCGGGGGGGTGCTCCCCTGCTCCCCTGCTCCCCTCCGCGTCGGTGGCGCTCCTGGGGCCCAAAGAAGGAATCGTGACCTGGGTTTTTGCCTGTGGCGCTCCTGGGGCCCAAAGAAGGAATCGTGACCTGTTTTTTTGCCTGTGGCGCCTTTTTTTTGCCTTGCGCGTCGGGCCCCCGGACCCTGCCGGAGAGCGCGCGCGGGGCGGGGAGGTGCTCCCCTGCTCCCCTGCTCCCCTCCGCGTCGGTGGCGCTCCTGGAGCCCAAAGAAGGAATCGTGACCTGGGTTTTTGCCTGTGGCGCTCCTGGGGCCCAAAGAAGGAATCGTGACCTGTTTTTTTGCCTGTGGCGCCTTTTTTTTGCCTTGCGCGTCGGGCCCCCGGACCCTGCCGGAGAGCGCGCGCGGGGCGGGGAGGTGCTCCCCTGCTCCCCTGCTCCCCTCCGCGTCGGTGGCGCTCCTGGAGCCCAAAGAAGGAATCGTGACCTGGGTTTTTGCCTGTGGCGCTCCTGGGGCCCAAAGAAGGAATCGTGACCTGTTTTTTTGCCTGTGGCGCTTTTTTTTGCCTTGCGCGTCGGGCCCCCGGACCCTGCCGGACTGCGCGCGCGGGGCGGGGAGGTGCTCCCCTGCTCCCCTGCTCCCCTCCGCGTCGGTGGCGCTCCTGGAGCCCAAAGAAGGAATCGTGACCTGGGTTTTTGCCTGTGGCGCTCCTGGGGCCCAAAGAAGGAATCGTGACCTGTTTTTTTGCCTGTGGCGCCTTTTTTTTGCCTTGCGCGTCGGGCCCCCGGACCCTGCCGGAGAGCGCGCGCGGGGCGGGGAGGTGCTCCCCTGCTCCCCTGCTCCCCTCCGCGTCGGTGGCGCTCCTGGAGCCCAAAGAAGGAATCGTGACCTGAGTTTTTGCCTGTGGCGTTCCTGGGGCCCAAAGAAGGAATCGTGACCTGTTTTTTTGCCTGTGGCGTTTTTTTTTTGCCTTGCGCGTCGGGCCCCCGGACCCTGCCGGAGAGCGCGCGCGGGGGGGGGGGTGCTCCCCTGCTCCCCTGCTCCCCTCCGCGTCGGCGACGCTCCACAGGCAAAAACGTTTTTTTTGCCTGTGGTGCTTTTTTTTTTTGCCTTGCGTGTCTTTTTTTGCCTTGCGCGTAATCTCTGGTGCTCCTCAGGGGGCGGACGGAACCCAATCTGCTTTCAACGTCTTCCTTCTGCATGTTTCTACCTACTTCATCCGACCGATGGGTAACGACTATTTCCTCCTCCTCCTCCTCCTGTCTCCTCCTGCCGTGATACGTTGGCCAGGTTTTCACCTGACAGGATGTAGCGCCGAGCACCTCGAATCCAACGCGTGAGCAACGTGCACCATTCGGATGCGCAAAGAGAAGCGAATCAGGTGGGACGTCTAGAGAGGCATCAGTTGGCGATGCAAGGCCCTCCTCTTGCTCCACCTTATCCTCGCTCCTGCTCGCTCCTCCTGCTCCCTCATCCTCTTCTACCATCCTCCCTCTCCTCCTCCCTCCTCCCCCTGGGGCGGCCGCGATGGTATGGCAAGAAGTCCAAGCCTCTGGCGAGTGGAAACGCCAATCGCGCCGAGCCTTTTCGGCACACACTCGGCCTGGACGGCTTCCGCCGGGGCCGTAGGCGACCCGAGGAGGGGAGGGCGAGAAGGGGGAGGAGGAGGAGGAGGAGGAGGAGGAGGGGGAGGAGGAGGAGGAGGAGGAGGAGGAGGAGGAGGAGGAGGGGACGAGGAGGAGGAGGAGGAGAGAGGAGGACGGGTCGCCTAAGCCCTTCGGAGAAATCCTCCAACTCGGCCTCCGGGAGCCGCACTCCCGGGCCCCGGGGGCGTCAGAAAAAAAACGGCCTGGGGCGGAGAACGTGTCCATGGGGAAGGGGTCGAGAGGTCCAGGCCTCAGGTCCGGCGACTCGAGAAAGTCACATCGACAGAAGACTGGGAAGCGAGTGGAATCGCAGGGGCCTCCGCCGTCCTCGTCCACCTCCTCCATCTGATCCTACTTGCTCTTCCTCCTCCCTCTTGCTCCTCGTCCTCGTTCCTCGCTCTTCCTCCTCTCTTGGTTCCTCCTCTTCAGTTCTTCCCCACCATCCTGCTCTGTTAGGCCCTTGTTTTGAATTCACATCGCCTCGTGTCTTCCTCCTGCTCCTTCCCCTCTTCCTCCCCCTCCTCTCCTCTCGCTTCTGCACTCCGCGCGTTCTCATCGTCGTCGTCGTCGTTGTCCCTCCTCCTCCTCCTCCTCCTCACAGCCACCACCACCACCATCACCACCACTCTACAACCATCATCATCATCATCATCATCATCATCAGCATCATCATCACCACCACCATCACCATCATCAGCATCATCATCACCATCAACGTCATCATCATCAACATCATCGTCATCGTCATTCTCATCACCGTCATCATCATCATCATAATCATCATCACCATCATCGTCATGATCGTCATCATCATCAACATCATCATCATCACCATAGTCATTATCATCACCATCATTATAAACATCAACATCATAAGCACCACCATCATCAACATCATCATCGTCATCAGCATAATCTCAAGCATCACCTTCACTACCATCACCATCATCATCATCATCATCATCATCATCATCATCAATGTGATCATCATCACCAATCATCGCCACCATCACCATTATCACCACTGTCGTCATCGTCATCATCATAATCATCATTATTACCATTATCAGCATAATCACCACCGCCATCATGACCATCTCATCATCGTCATCGTTATCGTCATCCTCCTCGTCCTTCTCGTCCTCCTCATCACCATCATCGTAAATCATCACCATCGTCGTCATCATCACCACCGTCGTCATCGTCATCGTCATGATCTTCACCAGACTCATCATCATCGTCGTTACCAGCATCGTTGTTATCATCATCGGCATTATCATCATCACCATCGTCACCATCATCAGCCACAGCAGCAGCATCACCACCGCCACCACCACAACCATCATCATCATCATCATCATCATCAGCATCATCATCATCATCATCATCATCATCATCATCATCATCTCTTCATCGTCATCGTCATCGTCATCGTCATCATCGTCATCATCGTCATCACCATCGCCATCGCCATCGTCATCACCGTCAACACTGTCATCACCATCGTCATCATCACTGCGACCACCATCACCATTCTGGCACACCCCTCAAGCACTACTGGGACTGGGCCGTTTCGTGCGTTCTGGGGCCCGAAAAGCCGAGACCAGATCACACGAACATCTGTACACAACATCCAATTGTTTCTGCTTCTGGGGGTCCGCGCGCGCGTAGGGTCTAGTCGGTTCCGAAGGCACCGTCGATCTAGGGCATGCGTCCCAGGATGCCAAGACAGAGGCCTGCTGGGCGCAGACCACGTTTCCCCCCCGTGGGTGTGCTGGACCTTTTCGGGGGCAACTTCGGATTCTGGGGTCGGGTGCGGGGCCGTCCGAGAGCGCCGTGGGACGTTTCGGAGGGCTTCAAGAGATGATGTTGATGATGTGGTGATGGCGTGCTGCTGATGATGATGGTGATGGTGATGCTGATGATGGTGATGATGCTAATGATGATGGTGCTGATGATGATGATGATGATGACGACGACGGTGTTTTTGATGATGATGCTGGTGCTGCTGCTGATGATGATGCTGATGCTGATGCTAATGATGATGATGATGATGATGATGATGATGATGATGATGATGATGATGATGATGCTGATGCTGCTGCTGCTGCTGATGCTGATGCTGATGCTGATGCTGATGCTGCTGATGAGGATGTTGTTGATAATGCTGTTGTTGTTGATGTTGATGGTGATGGTGAGGATGATGCTGCTGCTGATGCTGCTGCTGATGATGATAATGCTGATGCTGGCAATGATGATGATGGTGATGCTGATGATGATGATGCTGATGCTGATGATGTTGATGCTGGTCACGATGTGTTCTTCCAGAGCGCCGTGGCACGCGTCGGAGGGCTTCAAGGTTTCCCTAGAGCGCCCAGGCAACTGCCAAAATGGCCGAGGAGACTACCAGAAGAGCCGGGCCGACAGGCCGCCTGCACCGCCGCCGCCGCCGCCGCCGCCGTATGCGGACGTCCTATGGACGTGCCTGCGCGATGTGGGCGCGGCTAGCGATTCTGTGGCCTGCGGGGGCCTCCGCAGGCCTGCGGATGCCGGTTGTCTCATCAGGGCGAGGGTGCCCCAACTGTCTTGCTTCATCCCTGGGCGCGCGCGGCCGTTGTGGGCCCGGGTCTGCTCGACCGGGGGGCCTCTGGGCGGGGAGTCCTGGGCGGGGGGTCTCGGGCGGGGGGTCCTTGGCGAAAGCTGTCTGCGCCGCCGCGCCCACCCTCTTGTCCCAAGTGCGGGGTGCTACGCATTCACACACACACACACGCACCGTGGTCGTCAACATGGCAACTAGCTGCAACAACGGCGCTTGCATCAGTTCTGGCTTCAGAACCAGGCTGGACAAAACGAGCGGGCATCCACCTCACTCGGCACGGCTTCCATCAGCACCAGCTCGGCTTCAGATGGTGCGAGGGCAACCTCCTGGCCCTGCTCTCTCATGACATTGCCTCGGAACAGCGCGCCCGCGCAAGGGAAGGCGCGCACGCCTCTCGGCGTGTGGCTGGATCGTTGTGTCTGCGCAAGTTCGGAAGCCCTTGCCCTGCGGGGGCTGGGAAGCCATGCTGGCAGAGGAAGGAACATGATGATGATGAGGAGGAGGAGGCTAGCCCAGGGGGAATCAGCAGTAAGGGGAGAGGCCGCTCCACCGACTCCAGCAGAACGGACCGAGGAGGAGGAGGAGGAGGAGGAACCGAATAAGGAGGAGGAGGAGGAGGAGGAGGAGGAGGAAGCGGAGGAGGAGGAGGAGGAGGAAGAGGAGCAGGAGGAGGAGAGGAGGAGGAGGAAATGGAGGAGGAGGAGGAGGAGGAGGGGAGGAGGAGGAGGAGGAGGAACTGGAGCAGGAGGAGGGGGACATGGAGGAGGAGGAGGAGGAGGAGGAACTGGAGGAGGAGGAGGAGGACATGGAGGAGGAGGAGGAGGAGGAGGAGGACATGGAGGAGGACATGGAGGAGAAGGAGGAGGAGGAGGAGGAGGAGGAGGAGGAGGAGGAGGGGGTGGAGGAGGAGAAGGAGGACGGCCACGAGGAGCAGGGACGAGGACGAGGAGGAGCAGGCAGAGGCCGGGCCCGCCCGACCCTGCGGCCCTCCGAGGGTCGCTAAAGGCTTAACGACTTCTGCCGTCCTTCGACTCGCGCTAGAGCGGCCGCAACTTGCTACAACTGTCCCTGAAGGTCTCTGGATTAACCTGGACGTACCTGGATTTACCTTGACTTATTTGCATTTGCCTGGATTTGTCTGCGTCTGCCCGGATTTATCTGGCTTGGTCCCCACAAGTCGATTGGCGAAAAGTCGTCAAGCCCTTCGGGAGAGGGGCGGCCTCCGCACCGCCACGGCGAGCAGTCCTCGGTCATCTGCCTGCTCCTCCTCGTCTTCGCCCTTGCTCCTCGTGGCCGTCCTCGTCCTCCTCCTCTCCCTTCTCCTCCCCCTCCTCGTCCTCGTCCTCCTCCTCCTCCTCCTCCTGCTCCTCCTCGTCCTCCTCGTCCTCCTCCTCGTCCTCCTCCTCCTCCTCCTCCTCCTCCTCCTCCTCCTCCTCGTCCTCTAGCTCCCCGAGGGGCGGCCTCCGCACCGCCGCGGCGAGCAGGCCCTGGTGCACGAACGACTGCTCGGCCAGCGCCCGCGCCAGCCTGCAGGCGCCCCCCGGCGCGAAGGCGCCCAGCCCGAGGCCCAGGCCCCCCTCGGCCACCTGAGGAGGAGGAGGAGGAGGAGGAGGAGGAGGAGGAGGAGGAGGAGGAGGAGGAGGAGGAGGAGGAGGAGGAGGAGGAGGAGGAGGAGGAGGAGAGGAGGATCCCACGCCACTGAAGGGCGCGCGTCTTTGTCTAGGCCGCGCCGGCCGCGCCGCCGCTGCCGTCGGCCCCCGCGGGGCCAGTCCTCAGGTCCGCTACCATGGCAAGCTCCAGGTTGAAGACGCAGGGGCGGGAGGCCGTGCTCGCATCGCCGACCAACCCCACCATGTACTCAGCCACAGGCGCGTCCTCCACGTTAGCCACCGATGAGGACCCGAAAGAACCAGAGCCATCATCCGTAGGCCCCACCTCACCCTCATCACGACGGCCAGGAGTCATCTCCTTGTAGTTGCTGCCCTTGTAGTCCTTGTTGTTGCTGTCCTTGCGGTAGCTGTCCTTGTAGTTGCTGTCCTTGTGATTCCTCTTCTCCATCGCGCGGAGCTTGGACTCGACCAGAACTCCCATGGTCCACACCACCATCAGAAACACCATGGCGTCCAGCGCCTTCCACCTGGAGCGCAGCATCACCTGCTAGTGGTACTTGGTCACGTCCACCACTCAAACGATCCACATCTTCGCGAGGAGAAGGCACAACATCACTTGGGAGAGGCACAGGACCTTCACCAGCCTCACCTTCATGAAGTGCACCGCTACAAGGCAGATCAGCTGCAGCACCACCTTGACTGCCACCACCACCAGAGCACTTGGCGTTCCCACCGTCTTCGTCACAGTGGCCTTCACCATCACCTTGATATGCCGCATCTTCGGCAGGTAGTACTTGTCCACAACCTGAAAGCCCGTGGTCCAAACAATCTCGCGCAGGGAGCACGCCACCGAGAAGGGGAAGCGCAGGGTCTTCCGCGGCATGGTTATTTGTGTCGTGGCCACAGCTTCCACCACCATGAAGATCATAAACATCACTTTCCGTAGGAACATCATCATCCACACGAAGTAAGCCCATTGCCCTCGAGGGAGAACTGCCACGATTGCCCGCGCCAAATGCATCCACGCCCGCTTCCGCTTTCACTGTTCCAGCATGTAGACCAAGAAGGCCCTCACCAGTCATCATGCCCACCTCGACGGAGGGCTCCACGTTGCTGTCGTTGTCGCAGTTGGAACCTCGTTGACCAGGGCGTGCTCCTTGAGGCGCAGCAACTCCTGCAAGAGGTACTTGAACATGACCAGAACCCTCCTGACCCGCACTAATCAGAGGTGGGTGCTCACCAACGTCAGAAAATAGTGCAAGCGCTTCATATCCAGCTTCTCCGTGACCGAGACAACTACCTCCTGGGAGGGCATCAGCTTCATCATCATCGGGTCCGACTCCAGAACTTTGCGGTGCGAGCGACGAGATCGATGGACGACGACCATCATTTCCAGAGCCAAGTGCATCCTTCCCAGCTTCCTTCGAGGAGCGTCCCACAGGACCAGTGCCAGCATCCGTGGGCCCCAACTCACCCGCACCAAAGTTGCTATAGCCTACCATATGAGGGGCAGCATCTTCTGCTGGAGGTACTTGGGTATGACCAGACCACCCACGGTCAACATCATCACAAGGAGGACGCACGCCTCCGCCAAGGATAGCCGTATACGCATCAACGGAACACCCAGACTCTCCACCTCCCGAGCGATTATCATCTTCCCTTTCACCAAGAACGCCATCAGCATCATGTGATACGGCAGCGAGGGTCGGTGGAGGGGCGCGAACTCCGCCCAGGCTGAGAGTGTCCACACCGGCCTCCTCCACCACTGCACCAGAATAAGGAACGTAGAGACCATGACCGTCGGCAGCTGGGAGAAGAAAGCAGCAGGGTGACGAAGCATCCAGTCAACCTCGATGTATTTGTCCCTCGTCAACTTGGGGAGCAAGTGGTGAAGCAGCCGCAGAGCCTGCCACCTTTGATGTTCCGACAGTTCAGCAAACGTCACAAGATGGGACTCCCAATGTCCATGTGGTCGCTCACGCTGAAAGCCGATCGGGTACGACGACCAGCACGAGGTAACCGCCGATCCATACATCTGGTTCGAACTTGCAGGTAGAATCGCTGGCACCACAATGCAGACCGCATGCGCCGTGTTGGGATCTAAGGCGTGCCCATCCACCTCGCCAACACATATAGGGATGTGCCCACAGCGTTCACCTAGCAAGAACGCGATGCCCCCCGCTGCAAACGCTCGTTGAATCGTAAGAACCTGCAGCTCGAGTTCAGCCTGATCCCTCGGTTCGTGACCTTGGAGCCCCAATACAGCCTGACAAAGTGCGGCAAGCCCATCCTCGCCACCAGCCTGCGCAAGGTCTGTCTCTACCACATGAAAATGCGCAGCATTTCCCGCAGAAGTGCCAGCAGGCAGTATCTGGTTCTGTAATTCAACAGCTTGCCCCGATAGACCAAAATCATGAGATGAGGAACCCGCGGAGCATGGGAGATCGGGTTCATGGGTGGGTTGAGATGCATCCTGAGCAGGGACCGCGCGCACCGCCAGCGACTCGGCAGAACCGTCGGCCACATAGCGATCATCAAGAACATCATCTGACTGCTCGCCATTATTGACTCGATCAATGCATTCAGGACTGTGCCCAGTAGCCGCTGCCTGTGCCAAAATCTCCGTGTACACATCCTCCTGGTCCGATTCCGACTCGGGACTCAACCACGAATGAATGTCGTCCTGAGGCAGGTCCTCGATCATGTCGCTAGGGGCATCAAAAGCTTCAGCCAACATCAACTCGTCGAAGTCCGTAGGGGCGCTATCGTCAAGGACCACGTCAAGGTCGAGAGGAGGACAGCCAGGACCTCCACCAGTCTCTTCTAAGAGCCCAGACGGATGGCTGAGCAACCAAATCACCAGCCCCCTGTGGTCCGCTGACAACACGTAATTCGCATCCAGATAGTCGATTGCCCGCTGGAGCTGGACAAGCGTGAGAGATTCTTCCCCTCTCTGTCCAGGGACTCTAAGCATTCCAGATTCAGCCAGCACAGCGTAGACAAAAGAGCTGACCGAGCGTAAGGTAGGAAGCCAATCAGTATCGTTCCTACTACCAGACGTCGGCACGCCATCATCAGCGGAAGGGTCTGGAGGAGTTGCCACCGAGGGAGGAGGTGGCAAAGTGCGAGTAGGTCGCCCAGCCGCCCCTGAATCCTCAGCATTAGTAAAGGCAGAGGCACCACACCCTGTCCCAACAGGATAAATCGCCTCAAACCCATGCTCCGCCATCAGACGACCGAAGTTCCCAACTGACGAGCTGGAGTCAAACACTTCATTTTGCACATGCCCATCATCCTGTAAATGCGGCGAGCGAAGAACCACTGGGGACTGGGCCTCATCAAGCACAGGCCATGGTGACGAAGACGAACCAGCCGTAGGACCCCGACCAGCAGGAAGGGGTTCCTCACGAGATCGGCGAACCGGTCCTTGGCCCTGGCGCACAAATTCTTCGTCCGTGAGGATGGGCCCATAATGATGCGTATCTTCCTCCGCGGTCATCTCCAAACCGTCGAAGGACCAAGGCGAGGGCGGTCCCGCAGCGCATGAGCTCATATTGTGTACATCTTCTCCCATGACCTCTAATTCCACGTCCGTAGGTATAGGCAACCCGTCACCATCCACGCTGTAGCTGGAGTTGTTTGGAAAGGGCTCGCCAGAGGTGAATGTGCCCGCCACCGCGCCCAGCCGCGGAGATCGCTGATGGTGAAGATGAGGAAGCAGTGCAGGCAGCTCACTACGTGGCCGATCTGCTCGAGCCTGCACGAATAGGCGGCGTTCTTCTGGCGGCATGCTGGCGCCATTGGCCTGCCAGCCCAATTGGCGAAGGTGTTGTATGCCTCGCTGTCGTAATTGTCTGATCCTCAGATTGTCATGCATGCGCCACTGTTCAGAACGGAAGGCACAATAGGCCTCCCTATGCTGAGCGCTGTCATACCATCCACGGAGACAGATCTCAGTAGCAATTTCCCAGCGTGCAGCTTGGCCCGAGGCAGTTCCCACTGGACATCTCGGCAGATTTCGAAACCCTTCATATCTCAGAAAATCGGAGAGATAATCCACGCACCAATCCATCCACTGCTGAAAGTCGCTACCCGTCGAGTCGATGACAGTGGAGGGAACCCATAGCTTTGCCCAGACAGCAACACGATCAACCAATGCACGAAACATCGCATGAGCTTGAACTCGGCCAGGAGGGGGCGACGGGGGTCCGCAACGATAGGGGCGATCACTTCCATTGATCATAATCGTCTCACCCCAAGTCATGGGCGAGGACCTGTCTCCTTGCTGCCAGGAACCTCTAGAACCCTTTGCCGAGGGAACCATTGCCGAAGAAGAACATGTTCTTGCCCGCGGTGCTCAATAGCCTGTAGTCGAAGTATTTCGCTAGTCCAAGAACTGGTCAAGTGTCCCAAGAGCCGCTCCCTCGAGCGCGCTGTATTGCGCCAAGAGATATGAGCAATGCACACCCCAAGCTCGTAACGGTCATGACGATCCGCCTGCGGGACAGGAAACACACCTTGAAAGATCCTGACGCCCAGGGTGAGGGCAACCTGATTCGGGCACCACTCCATCCAATCGTCGAAGTCCGAGCGGTCTGCGGCGTGCAGAAAAACAGACGGGATCCAATTACGTGCCCACGACGCCGTACGACGTAACAGAGCAGTTAGAAGATTAGCCATGCCAGGGTAAACTCCGTATAATGGTGGCAGGCCGTATTGGTGTTCCCCGACCGCTTGTGGGTAGCGCACTCGATGAGGAAGGCAATCATGAAGCATAGCCTGACCCAGGGGAAGCCCTCGAAGGAGCGCATCATGGAGTGCCAAGCTGGGACCAGTCGTTCTCATCCCCTGCCCACGCTGCACTTCAGCCGCCGACGCAGGAACAGCGCGGAGCTGCTCAGGAGCAGAAGACCATCCAGCATGCGGTTTAGCCAATGCCCGAGTGCGTAAGGCACCACGAGCAGCAGCGATCAGATCATCTGGTGGCACGTGGTCACGGTGGCGCACATCGTGGTAAATAACTGTCGCTAGCTGCATGTTGACCAGATTGTCGTCACTCGGATCACTGAGCCCCCAACGCGTTAGGACTTGTCCAGGAAGGAATCGTCGCCCACCTGGCTTCGCCATCGCAATGCCCCAGGCGAGCCCACGGCACTGTAGGTAGTGTCCGGTCTCATCGAAACAACCTTCGCAGCCGAAGATGCACTTTCTTTGCCCACTAGCAGACGAGATGCGCGAGGACGTCAGCCAACCTCCCACGTAGCCGCGCAAAATCGCCGAGGCCCAAGCCATAGGGTATGCACAAAGCTTTCTGTGCAATCTCAGCCAATCAATCTGGTCCAATTGTCTCGCAAGTGACGGAAACCATTTGACCCACCGCCTTGATATGGTGGCGACTAGAGGTGACTGTTCCCTCCCAGGAACGCTGAACCTGGAAACGAAGGCTGACATGCTGGCATTGTACGCGATCCGCTGGACACCTTTAGTAGCACCAGGATGTTCGGCTATATGCGCCCGAGCTGCCACCGCCGAAGGGGAAGACGAAGAACAAGCCGCATCCAGTGTCTCTACAATTGATGGCATGATCCAGAAGGAGGGCGATAGGCGGCCTGAAAGGTCACTCAGTCGACGATGAACAAACCACCGTTCAGACGCACGCCGAAAGAGCCGCAGATAATCTTGGTGCTTGGGATGCGTAGATAGCCCAGAACGAAAAAGAGCAGCTTCTGACATCGCGACAATATTGTGGAGCTTAGGCCCGCCCCAGTCCTTCAGCGCGAAGAAGTCAACCAGTCTTCAAGGCACCGCCAAGGAAGCGTAAAAGACGAACCAGTACGTGTATGTCGAACTTGCGGATGCCCTCAGGAAGCTCAAAGAATTGCGCAACATAGCTCTGCGTCGAAACAGCGCGGATCACGCAGTTCAACGCATTTAGGGACAGCGGCGCGGATGAAGCGGCCAGTGCTCCAACTCGCATCTTGTATTTGGCCCAGGGACCAGTCCAGGAACTCATAGGTACCGCGGCAGGCCCAAGCCATACTCCCAAGTACAGAAGCATTGGCTCCACTATGAAAACCGCCCATCCAGAAACCAGTTGCCGGAGAAAGGTTTGTGTCTTGGCCTGGATTATCTCGGAGAAGGCGTCAGCGAGTGGCACCAGGACGCACTTGGGCGGTTTCAATTTAAGATTGGCCAACTTTTCTGCCACTGTCATCACCCGAGCCGGGTACTTGAGGTCCAGCATATCAAAAACAATGCCACCAATATCATCAGCACAGGCACGAAACACACCTCGAGCTGGGACCTCGAGGCCACGTCTGAGATCCTCCAAGAATGGCGAGGTTGCCGCAGCAAACAGGCTACCACTGAGCGCACAGCCTCGAATAATCCCGCAAAAGATCCGAAAGAGCGGCTTGGTGATCCCATCTACACGCCCCACAGCAGTCACGACAGAATACAGACCGCGAATTGCAGCATGAAGCCCACGTGGAAGGCGAAGACGACCCAGAACAGCAAAGATAAACTCTTGACCTAAGATGGGAACGCCTGGCCAAAGTCCAATGCGACAAGCAGGGGGTTCCGCTCATGCACCGCCGGCTGCAGAGATGCCACGCGCGCCATCATGTCGAGCTCCAGGATGTTGGATGTAAACTGCCGCCCAGCAATAAACCCCCTCTGCGCGGTCGAGGTCGTCATCTGAATGATAGGAGCAATGGCCTGGTTGAAAGTAGCTGAAATGATCTTCATATCCGTGTTGCGCAGACCGAGTGTCCTTACCGTATCAGGTGTACGTGATACACCTCAGTTGTCGTCGTCACCCACTTGACTACCTTCGGGAAGGAATGCCTGAAGCGTGTCACCTGTGTTTGAGAAGAGAAGCTGTCCATCCATCAGCCACATGCAAGCGTTCCACAACGCGTCACCACCCACAGGGTGCGCAGCCCACGCCGAGTAAGGAAGGCCATCCGTACCAGGAGCCGAACATGATGGTGCAAGCCGTCGCAGGACACGTCCAAGTAACGAGCGCGTCGGAGGAGGGATGTTATCATACTGACCAGCCTGCGCACATCTGTCAACGTACACCTGCGTGGCTCTAGGAAACCCAGGAGGCTGTGCCGAAATAGGTGCCCAATATGCTGCCAGAGCGTCCAACTTAGCCATCGCATCAGTGTGCACACAGTTGCCCACAGATATGGCCCGCAGCGTAAGCCTCTTGCCAAACGGCGCCCACAAGCGCGCCTTGCAGGTCGTCGCAGCAAGGGCCCCAGCAGAAGGCCGAGCCCGTCCCACAGCGCGAAGCGCCCCGCATGCTGAAGCGCCTCAATCTCTTGATCAGCAGCCGCACGTTGTACAGAGTTGACCCAATCCGAAAAAGCCGCTGGCTGGACCAACTTCACAGTGGGTCCGTCAATCACGATGCAGCTTCGCGCAGTCTCCGAGGCATTACATACTCGTAGTGCAAGTCGCGTGTCTTGGCGCCAGACGGCCCTAGCGAGCTGTCGAGCGAACATCCGCTGAGCCTCAAGATCCAGGATCGTCAACCAACAGCTGATTAAGCGAGTCAAGAGCTGCCACATTGACTAACTCCTTATAACGTTCCATCTGAAGCGGTGGCGACAGCAAGCGAAATGAGTTCTGATCATAATCAAGAAGACGTCCAAGTCGTTCAGCGAAGCTGGCGGACTTGTAGATGGCGGGGGGGGGGGGGGGGTACAGTTTTGACGTACTTCTCGCGTTGCCGCCTGTTGGACAGGGTAACTCTGACCGCGGCGTGATCAGATACATCCCGGTCTGACAGTTCTTCAGGTGTGGAGATAACCGCAACAGAGTGTTGAATTTGCCAAGCAACCCACCCAGGTTCAGATATCCATATGCGATCAATCTGCGCAACCGTCTTGGAGTCCCTGCAGTAGTGAGTGGGGTCCTCTGAGGCAACTTCGACGAACGACGCCAGCACTGATAGCCAAAACTTCATATGCGTTCTCGCATTGTTGGTGACACGAAGGTCTCGCGCTCGAGTAGGATCCGTAAGGTCCAGGGCCTCATGCGAGGAGAAGTTTGAAGCCCCCACAAGCCGCGACCATCCTTCTGACGGAGCCGCTGCAGCCCAGGTATAGTCTTCTTGGATACTCTGCGTGACTTGTAGAACATCACCTCGCTCCAGGTCATGATCGTGGACATTGTAGTGCCGAAGCTCAACATGCCCTCGACGAAGAACCAAGCGCAATTCACGACCAGGGATGAGGGCGAGCGGATGAGCGACGACCCCAGCATCCTGCGCGAGTGGTACCACTGTCGCCACGCCACCACGACGATGACCCTCACGTGCTGCTTCAAATGGCCCAAAGACTGAGGACGAGGGGGCAATTCGCGACATGACGAACTGGAACTCCGCCAGGGTTTGGTGCACCTCTTGAATGGCGAAAGTGGCATTCGTGATCCCAGCTTGGTGAAGGTACGAAGCTTTCGCCATAGCCTGAACACCACGCCACCGTAAGAACGCTCTGGCATTCCATATACAAAACGAGATTTGAGCTGTCTTCGGCGCCTGCCCACCTTCAACCCTCGATCGAAACAGCACGTCATAGTGGCTAAAGACTCCACTCAGGCTCACCATTGGGCACGATGATGTGATTGATAGCAGCTTTGATCTCGTCCCTAGTCCATGCTCTCGTAGCCAAGGCAGCATCGTTCCAATAACATTTCGTCGCTTCTTGTCCTGGCTGCGGCTCGAGCCGAAGAATAGGGTTCCAGCTTTCCGAGATCCATCCATTCTGGCGGTCGAAGAACAGCTTGGCGTCGGGATACTTTTCCCGCAAAATTGCCGTGATCTTCTTTCCTGCGATCTCTCTCTTGATCTGGAACGGGTTCTTGTCGGCACCAACGTGAAGTTGCGTGGGTCCCCCCGAGGCCGCAGGAATGGGGAAGCGCATCCAGTTGCCTTTGCCAGGAAGACGCAGTGCTCCGAGAGCCTGAGTAGCCCGTCGACCCGCGACGGACTGCAGTGTGAACAAGCGATCTTGTTCTTCTCCTTGAATCTCCCATCCCTCAATTTTTGACTTGTCGAGCCACGCCTTGATGGGGTCGTGGACGTCCGCGCGCTTGACCATCGTAGCTGCCACAATCTTGAGCACCGTCGCATCCACTTCCCTCTGAAATCCAGCAGCTGGCGGCTTTGGTGGCGGAGGTGTACGATGTGCGAGTGCCAAGGCTTGTCGAAGATCGTCCATTTGCTTACGCATGTCACCAAGCTCATCATGCATCTTGTCCGTGCGCGAGTCCAAGCTGGTGACTCTGGCAGAGAGGCCGTCAAGTTGCGACTGACATCTCCGCTCCATCGCCGCCAGCTCAGGTCGAAGTGACGCCTCCACCTTCTGCTGGCAGGTGGCTGGCACGCTCTTGACCGCTTCCTCCACAGCGCGGATCGCGGCCATGACGGGGTCAACAGCCTGCGTGGCCGCTGAAGATGCTGTCGAGGCGACCATACCTGTGATCTCATTCTTGAATGACAGGAATGTGCTGCGAATGTGGCCGTCGATGAAACCCTTGATGTGGTCGTCCCAACCGGTGGGGTCCATGTCATGATTCTCTTCCCCATCAGAGCCGCATCTGCTGGAACGAGATCGATCCTCGGCGCGGTCGTCACGAGCCTCAGCGCCGTCGTCATCAGGGCGAGCGACGCTGCCACGAAGATCGCCAGGGAGCTTCTTTTTCTTTCGCCGCCCACCTGCCACAGAGGGCGCCATGAGCCGCGGCGGGGGTGCGCGTGCGCCGGGGCGGCGCGCGATATGAAAGCTGGCAGCGGACTAGCGGTATCCATGCCCTGCTTACGCAAAGCAAGCATCTTGAGCCAAAATGGCTACGGAGGAGGAGGAAGAGGAGGAGGAGGAGGAGGAGGAGGAGGGGCAGGAAAGGAGGGGAGGAGGAGGAGGAGAGAGAGGAGGAGAGGAGGAGAGGAGGAGAGGAGGAGGAGGAGGAGGAGGAGGAGGAGGATGAGGAGGAGGAGGAGGAGGAGGAGGAGGAGGAGGAGGAGGAGGGAGGAGGAGGAGGAGGAGGAGGAGAGAGAGGAGGAGGAGGAGGAGGAGGGAGGAGGAGGAGGAGGAGGAGGAGGAGTTTACACCCGCGTGCTCCCGCCCGTGAGTGGGCGCCCCTGGTCTCGGCACTCCGCGCAGGCTGAACGGCCCGAGGCGGGGTGGGCCAGCGGCCTCATCTCACGGCGTCGTACTGCCGCCGCTCTATGACTCGTGGAGTCGCCCCGAGAGCAGCGGCAGTCTGAAGATATGCTGCCGCCGCCCTCTCAGAGCTTGAGGAGCAGCCTGATGGACGGCCGCTGCCGCTCCTCCGCTCTGCGCTCTTCCAGGGGCCGCCCTGGCTGCTGGTCCCTGGACTCATGGGCCTTCACGACCGCCTTGCCTGGCGCAGAGCTGTGGCCTAACCCCTCGCCACGCTGGGGCGCATTGCGGCCTCACCCCTCGCCGCGCAGGGGTCCTCCGTGGCCTAACCCCTCGCCACGCTGGGGCCTGCTGCCGTCTGGCCCCTCGCCGCGCTGGGGTGCTCCGTGGTGGCCTAACCCCTCGCCGCGCAGGGGTCTGTTGCGGTCTAACCCCTCACCGCGCTGGGGCCCGTCGTGGCCTGACCCCTCGCCACACTGGGGGTCGGTGCGGTCTAACTCCTCACCGCGCTGGGGAAAATCGTGGCCTAGCCCCTCGCCACGCTGGGGGCTGCTGCGGTCTAACCCCTCACCGCGCTGGGGTGCTCCGTGGCCTAACCCCTCGCCACGCAGGGGCCTATTGCGGTCTAACCCCTCACCGCGCTGGGGCCCCATGTGGCCTAACCCCTCACCGCGCAGGGGCCTGCTGCGGTCTGACCCATCACCACTATGGGGTCCGCCGTGGCCTAACCCCTCGCCACGCTGGGGATCGTTGCGGTCTAACCCCTCACCGCGCTGGGGTACTCCGTGGCCTAACCCCTCGCCACGCTGGGGCCTGCTGCGGTCTAACCCCTCACCGCGCGGGGGTACGCCGCGTCTCGCACTGTCCCCGTCCTCGGTGCTGCTGCCCCCTGGCTCGGGCGAGGTCCCCCGACTTTGCCGCTCGCTGTGTTCGCGGTTCACGTGGTATCCGCGGGCCGAGCCCTCCCCCTCGCGTTCAGTCTGTCGGTCTCCCAGGGTATGGGTCCGCTCTGTTAGTTGCGAGGTCCTGTCTACCACACTGTTGGTCAAAAGGTCCGCGTTATGCTCACTGGGCACGTCATAGGCTTCCGCCTCAAGCCTCTGCTTGCCTTTGGTCCTGCGGTCTACCCCCTCACCGCGCAGGGGATTGCCGTGGCCTAACCCCTCGCCGCGCAGGGGTGCCTTGTGGTCTAACCCCTCACCGCGCTGTGGAGGGTCGCCGAAGATCTTCTCCAAGTCCCGCTGCAGGTCTGTGTCGTCGTAGTCTGCCGCCTTCTCAGGCTGCGCTGTTTTGTGGCCTAACCCCTCGCCACGCGGGGGAGCGCCGAGTCTCGCACTGTCCCCATCCTCGGTGCTGCTGCCCACTGGCTCAGGCGAGGTCCCCCGACTATGCCACTCGCTGTGTTCGCGGTTCACGTGGTATCCGCGGGCCAAGCCCTCCCCCTCGCGTTCAGTCTGTCGGTTTCCCATGGTAAGGGTCCGCTCTGGTAGTTGCGGGGTCCTGTCTACCACACTGTTGGTCAAGACGTCCGCGTCATGCTCACTGGGCTCGTCAGGGACCTCCGCCTCGATCCTCTGCTTGCCTTTGGTTCTGCGGTCTAACCCCTCACCGCGCTGGGGTCCTCCGTGGCCTAACCCCTCGCCACGCTGGGGTCCTCTGCGGTCTGCCAGGTGGTACCCTATGCTGTGCTGTACATCTGGGAACTGCTGGTGGTTGTCATCGCTGTTTTGCTTGTCTACGGGCTGCTGGGGGCAATCCTCGCTGTTCTCCTCTTCAGGGACGTGGTCGAGGTCTGCCATGTCCTTGGTGCTGCGTCCTGCTGGTGGGGGACGGGCACCCCTCTGCATCCCGTCTGGCGCAGGGCTGTGGCCTAACCCCTCGCCACGCTGGGGTCCTCTGCGGCCTAACCCCTCGCCGCGCAGGGGTCCATGGTGGCCTGTCCCCTCTCCGCACAGGGGCCTCCTCGGCTGTCTGGCTGGAGCCCTGCTTGGCACTCGCCCTGCTGCTTGTGGTCGCGGGCTGCGGCTCCTCACCTCTGGCTCAGTCACGCCCAGGATCTGCTCAGCCGTTGCTCTGCGCCGCTCTGCCTCCTTCGGGTCCTGCTGCTGGATCTGTCTGCGCGCCTCTCCGCTGTTGAGCCATGCCAGGCGGCAGATCTCCTCCGCCGCTCGGCGCTGGCTGCGCTGGCGGCTCGTCCCTGACACGTAGCTGAAAAGCCTCTGGTAGACTCCAGTCTGCAGCGCCCTCAGCACATGGGGCACGCACGCGGCCTGCCACGATGGCCAGCCCTGCTCGCCCTCTTTCTGGCTCCAACAGCCTGCCAGCGACTGCATGAGCTGCTCGAGCCTGTTCCTCTCGAGCCACGCCACCTCCTGCTCGGGGTCCTGGTCAGCTTCTCCTTTGTTGTGTCGAAGCCTTGGGTGGAGCAGGCCGGCCTCGTCGGCTTCGCTCACGAACTTCATCAGGTCGGGCCCCACTGGCTTGGTCAGCGTTACTGCCACCTGCACTGCCGTCTGCATCAGGCTGTTGGCGTCGTGCCTCTGATCAGGTCCCGCCATGGTCTCAATCTCCTGGCTGCTCGGCTCACCCTCCAGCTCTGGGGCTTCACTGTCTGGGGTCGAGTCATCATCGTCCAGGTTCTCTGGTGACCACTCTCGGCTGGCCTCCGCTGTTCTCGGCAGCGGCCTGCGCTCGCTGCTGGGGATGCTGTGCGCTAGGATGTTGTTCCTTCTGTTCTGGAAGGCGTCCATGTGCACTCTTGCTGCCTGCTGCCTTGTACCATACGGGAGGGTAAGCATCCTGGTCATGAGCCTCCGTCGCGTGCGGTGCGTGTTGCGCCAGACTTCTCCGCAGAAGTCCTTGATCTGCTGGAGCTCCTGCTCGGTGACGGCCCTGGTCTGCTCTTGCGTGTCCGTTCTGCCACCCACATTGGTGATGGCCAGGAGGTACGGTACGCAGTGCTCCATCCAGTCGTCCTTATCGTCCCAGACCTCTTGGTCGACCATGTTCATCCACTGCTCCGCGTAGCCCTCCATGTGGTCGACGAGCCTCCAGCTGGCGTGGACGACAGAGTGCGGATGGCTGGGTGGCTGCTGTGGAGCTGGCTGCGGGCCCCCTGCCTCTGAGCTGTCCCCGTCCAGATCGATCGCCTCGTGGTTACTCAGGCCGAGCTTGAAGTCTCCAGGCAAGGTGATCTCGTCGAGACCCTCATCAGCTGGGTCTGCTGCTGGCTTAGCTCCTCTTGGCAGCTTGCCCCTCTGCATGTCCTCCAAGACCCGCCGCCCTGCTGCTGTTGGGGGCTGACATGGCCTTGCCAGCTTCCTTGCCACTCCTGCCACGATCCTGCTCTTGTGGTCCCCAAGGTAGCTGGTGCCGCCACATTTCTCACACCAGAGCCAGCCATGGGTGAACTGCGTCTTGTGGGAGACGTGCACCACCTGTGTGCCGATCTGCACCGCCTTGAAGTCGAGCCTGACGTTGCCGTGCTGGTCCTGGTGGCCGCCGTACTTCCCGAGGCATTTTCCTGTCTCTGCCAACCAGTCTCTGATGCTTTGTCCTTTGGCTGGGCCACTGCGACACGTTGCACACCACCATCGCGGATGTAGCTTTCGCAGGTCGTGTCCCTGCTGGGCTGCCCTGTCCCTCGCCGTCTGCGGCTTTCGCCGCTTGGCCTTGGGACGCTGAGGGGCCTTGTTGGGGTCCTCCACCGTCACCGCCATGTTGATGGCCAGCAGCCGGTTCTGCACCGCCATGGTGATCTGGTCCCTGATCTGCTGCTGCGCGATGATGGCTGGATCCAGTGCTCCATGCTCCGCTCCCCAGCCTGCGTACTTGTCTGCCATCTCGTTTCCTATGACCCACCAGGTGGGGCCATTCCACCTCTCCAGCTCGGCTGGGTGCTCGATCAGGTGGCTCGGGATGTGGTGGCCCATGATGGTGTCCACCACTGCCCAGCCGCAGCGTCTGAGGCGGGGGTCCCTGGCCGTTTCCCCTGCACCACCTGAGCCGTCCGTGAAGACATAGTCTGCTCGAACCTTGTGCCCTGACTGGGCTGCAGCCTGAGCCTCTTCGCTGGTGCAGAAGATCTGCGCCGCCTTCGCCGCGTCCTCGTCTGGGTCGACCTTGGCTGCCCAGGCCGCTGGCGGGATGTCTCGGAGCCAGAGATGCAGGTCCTGCCGCTGGTCCAGCGCGTCCTTCGCCTTCTTCGCCAGGTCGGTGTCATTGCTGTGCCCTATCTCTGCGTTGGCAGGGCATGCGTAGTAGCGGTGTTCCTCTGTCTCTATCGCCTCGCCGCATCTCGCGCAGGTGTCATCGCCTTCTTGGTTGAGGTTGGCCGCCCTGCGACGCTCCCTGGTCCAGATGCCCGCCACCGCTATGGTCTCCAGCATGGCTGCCTCTGCATGCTGTCCTTTACGCCTCCTCCTCCTCAGGTGGCGCTGCAGCTGATAGAGGTCGCCTCCAGCCTGAAGTCCTTCTCCACTGCGATGGCCAGCTGCCTGCTGCCAGAGCTGCTGCTGCGCGCTCTGCTGGACTTCATGCAGGAGCGCGCCGAAGTGAGGAATGTCATCTGGCTTGTAGGCCCACTCGTCACCTGCTGGGCTGATCCAGCTGTCCAGGCGTCGCGGTATCCAGCCTAACCCAAGCAACTGCGCGATGACCCCTGCCATAGGCCCCTTGACCTGCTGCCACCTGCGGTTGGGTTCCAGGGCGCCCAGCTTGGCGTAGAGCAGGAGCCAGCCTCTCTGGTACCTCTTGAGTTCCGTCGGGTGGTCGACTACGGTGAGCCAGAACTGCTTGATCTGGTCGCCGATGGCTCGGGTTACTGCCTCTTGCATACCCGTCTGGATCAGGAGGATGGTGGACGTGCAGCGTCCGTCCAGCCTTGTGTCCGCCTGTGAGGAGCGCTGCATCCGTAGCCCTGACCAACTTCGCCTCCGTGGGCGTGATGCCATGCGCTGGTAAGTCCCAAGCCTGCTGGCAGTAGGCACCTGCTGAACAGACCTTTGCCGCGCCTCTGGCGTCCGTCTTCGCTAGGTCCTTGAGTTTGGCCACCCTCTGCTTGGCCTTGGCCTGGCGCGCGGCATGGGTGGGTCGCCGCAGCCGCTTGCCAAGGCTGGTGTCCACGCCGAGGTCGCGCACTACACCTGGTTGCTTGTTGGGGGTGCCCAGGCTGTCCAGGATGCTGGCGACTTCTGCCTGGAGGTCCTTGTCCGAGGCCACCACTGCCGTCTTGACAGAGATGGGTATCGCGAGCTGCTTGAATCCATCGTGCACCAGCGCTGCCACGTGCTTGATCTGGTCAATGACCTGCCGCCGCGCACCCTCTACCTGCAGGGCCAAGTCGTCCAGGTACTGCTGCATGACGACGAAGATGTGGTGCCTGTGCGCTGCACCCAGGATTCCATACAAAGCGGTCTGGTGAGGTCTACCGCTTGGCCACAGCCAGCTACCATGCTGTTGGCAGGCTCGAAGATGTCCGAGAAGAGGCTGTGGGCCATGATGGCCCTGGGCGCAAGGTACATCTGCACGGCCATTGCCAGCGGCAGCAACGGGTACTGGAGGGCACTGGCCTTCTCGATCAGCTGGTCGAGGCCTATGTTGTCGTAGAAGTTTGCCGCGTCGTAGAACACTCCTGCTGCATGAAAGCCCATCTCCGTGGCGGCTTCTGCCCTCATCAGTCTGTGCATTGCCACTCGTAGCGCTGAGGAGCCAGCTACTGCCGTATCCCAGAAACCCGCCGCTGCCTTGCTCCAGGTGGCTACGATGGGCCTCCTGGCTGCGCTCCAGATGCGGTACGGCATGGGCATGGGGCCGATGGGGCGCTCTCCGCCGATTCCTGGCTTCTTACCCAGCAGCAGCTCCAGCGCCAAGTAGAATTGCCACGGCCAAGCTGCCCGTTGCTCACAGCTGGTCAGGCACTGCACGAAATCTTCCAGCCCCTGGGCGCCCATGGCCTTGAGCTCTGGAGCCCTCCACCAGCCCGCTCCTTGGCCAGCATTGCGCTTCAGGTGCTGGATGATGGAGCCTATGATGTCCTTGCTGATGGGCTCGAGGGCATTCTCTTGGGCCAAGGCAGCCTGCCTCAGCTTGGCCAACGCCTCTTGGATCCTCTCGGCCTTCTGCGCATCTCGTGTCCACCTGCGTTGCCATGCTTCTTTGCGCAAGTCCACCAGCTGCTGCGGGTGGTTGATGACCTGGCCCTCGTGCTCTAGGATATCCTCCAGATGGCTGCGCTCCGCCGCCTTGGTGTAGGCGTGGGCCATCTTCGCACTGCCTGCCGTGGCGTCGTGCACCCAGTGGATGTACGCCTTCTTCACCGCCTTTGTGGGTAGCTTGGCCATGCTCTTTACCTCCTCTGCTACCCTGCTGATTGTCCCTGGGTCCACGAGGGCGCCCTCTGCTATCGCGTGCAGGTCTGCGAGGAGGGCCTGCTGCTGGTCCTTGGCTGCACCTTCTTCGTTCAGCCTGCCTGGGTCAGGCTGGTTGAGCTGCTGCGCAACGCTGCCGTCTTGTGTTGATATGCTGCTGCCCTCGCGTTCAGCCTGTCGGTCTCCCAGGGTATGGGTCCGCTCTGTTAGTTGCGAGGTCCTGTCTACCACACTGTTGGTCAAAAGGTCCGCGTTATGCTCGCTGGGCACGTCATAGGCTTCCGCCTCAAGCCTCTGCTTGCCTTTGGTCCTGCGGTCTACCCCCTCACCGCGCAGGGGATTGCCGTGGCCTAACCCCTCGCCACGCAGGGGTGCCTTGTGGTCTAACCCCTCACCGCGCTGTGGAGGGTCGCCGGAGATCTTCTCCAAGTCCCGCTGCAGGTCTGTGTCGTCGTAGTCTGCCGCCTTCTCAGGCTGCGCTGTTTTGTGGCCTAACCCCTCGCCACGCGGGGGAGCGCCGAGTCTCGCACTGTCCCCATCCTCGGTGCTGCTGCCCACTGGCTCAGGCGAAGTCCCCCGACTATGCCACTCGCTGTGTTCGCGGTTCACGTGGTATCCGCGGGCCAAGCCCTCCCCCTCGCGTTCAGTCTGTCGGTTTCCCAGGGCAAGGGTCCGCTCTGTTAGTTGCGAGGTCCTGTCTACCACACTGTTGGTCAAGACGTCCGCGTCATGCTCACTGGGCTCGTCAGGGACCTCCACCTCGATCCTCTGCTTGCCTTTGGTTCTGCGGTCTAACCCCTCACCGCGCTGGGGTCCTCCGTGGCCTAACCCCTCGCCACGCTGGGGTCCTCTGCGGTCTGCCAGGTGGTGCCCTATGCTGTGCTGTACATCTGGGAGCTGCTGGTGGTTGTCATCGCTGTTTTGCTTGTCTACGGGCTGCTGGGGGCAATCCTCGCTGTTCTCCTCTCCAGGGACGTGGTCGAGGTCTGCCATGTCCTTGGTGCTGCGTCCTGCTGGTGGGGGACGGGCACCCCTCTGCATCCCGTCTGGCGCAGGGCTGTGGCCTAACCCCTCGCCACGCTGGGGTCCTCTGCGGCCTAACCCCTCGCCGCGCAGGGGTCCATGGTGGCCTGTCCCCTCTCCGCACAGGGGCCTCCTCGGCTGTCTGGCTGGAGCCCTGCTTGGCACTCGCCCTGCTGCTTGTGGTCGCGGGCTGCGGCTCCTCACCTCTGGCTCAGTCACGCCCAGGATCTGCTCAGCCGATGCTCTGCGCCGCTCTGCCTCCTTCGGGTCGAGCTGCTGGATCTGTCTGCGCGCCTCTCCGCTGTTGAGCCATGCCAGGCGGCAGATCTCCTCCGCCGCTCGGCGCTGGCTGCGCTGGCGGCTCGTCCCTGCCTGAAAATGCCAGGCGGCAGATCTCCTCCGCCGCTCGGCGCTGGCTGCGCTGGCGGCTCGTCCCTGACACGTAGCTGAAAAGCCTCTGGTAGACTCCAGTCTGCAGCGCCCTCAGCACATGGGGCACGCACGGGGCCTGCCACGATGGCCAGCCCTGCTCGCCCTCTTTCTGGCTCCAACAGCCTGCCAGCGACTGCATGAGCTGCTCGAGCCTGTTCCTCTCGAGCCACGCCACCTCCTGCTCGGGGTCCTGGTCAGCTTCTCCTTTGTTGTGTCGAAGCCTTGGGTGGAGCAGGCCGGCCTCGTCGGCTTCGCTCACGAACTTCATCAGGTCGGGCCCCACTGGCTTGGTCAGCGTTACTGCCACCTGCACTGCCGTCTGCATCAGGCTGTTGGCGTCGCGCCTCTGATCAGGTCCCGCCATGGTCTCAATCTCCTGGCTGCTCGGCTCACCCTCCAGCTCTGGGGCTTCACTGTCTGGGGTCGAGTCATCATCGTCCAGGTTCTCTGGTGACCACTCTCGGCTGGCCTCCGCTGTTCTCGGCAGCGGCCTGCGCTCGCTGCTGGGGATGCTGTGCGCTAGGATGTTGCTCCTTCTGTTCTGGAAGGCGTCCATGTGCACTCTTGCTGCCTGCTGCCTTGCACCATACGGGAGGGTAAGCATCCTGGTCATGAGCCCCCGTCGCGTGCGGTGCGTGTTGCGCCAGACTTCTCCGCAGAAGTCCTTGATCTGCTGGAGCTCCTGCTCGGTGACGGCCCTGGTCTGCTCTTTCGTGTCCGTTCTGCCACCCACATTGGTGATGGCCAGGAGGTACGGTACGCAGTGCTCCATCCAGTCGTCCTTATCGTCCCAGACCTCTTGGTCGACCATGTTCATCCACTGCTCCGCGTAGCCCTCCATGTGGTCGACGAGCCTCCAGCTGGCGTGGACGACAGAGTGCGGATGGCTGGGTGGCTGCTGTGGAGCTGGCTGCGGGTCCCCTGCCTCTGAGCTGTCCCCGTCCAGATCGATCACCTCGTGGTTACTCAGGCCGAGCTTGAAGTCTCCAGGCAAGGTGATCTCGTCGAGACCCTCATCAGCTGGGTCTGCTGCTGGCTTAGCTCCTCTTGGCAGCTTGCCCCTCTGCATGTCCTCCAAGACCCGCCGCCCTGCTGCTGTTGGGGGCTGACATGGCCTTGCCAGCTTCCTTGCCACTCCTGCCACGATCCTGCTCTTGTGGTCCCCAAGGTAGCTGGTGCCGCCACATTTCTCGCACCAGAGCCAGCCATGGGTGAACTGCGTCTTGTGGGAGACGTGCACCACCTGCGTGCCGATCTGCACCGCCTTGAAGTCGAGCCTGACGTTGCCGTGCTGGTCCTGGTGGCCGCCGTACTTCCCGAGGCATTTTCCCGTCTCTGCCAACCAGTCTCTGATGCTTTGTGCCTGTGGCTGGGCCACTGCGACACGTTGCACACCACCATCGCGGATGTAGCTTTCGCAGGTCGTGTCCCTGCTGGGCTGCCCTCCCTGTCCCTCGCCGTCTGCGGCTTTCGCCGCTTGGCCTTGGGACGCTGAGGGGCCTTGTTGGGGTCCTCCACCGTCACCGCCATGTTGATGGCCAGCAGCCGGTTCTGCACCGCCATGGTGATCTGGTCCATGATCTGCTGCTGCGCGATGATGGCTGGATCCAGTGCTCCATGCTCCGCTCCCCAGCCTGCGTACTTGTCTGCCATCTCGTTTCCTATGACCCACCAGGTGGGGCCATTCCACCTCTCCAGCTCGGCTGGGTGCTCGATCAGGTGGCTCGGGATGTGGTGGCCCATGATGGTGTTCGTGCTGTTCTGCAGCTGCTGCTTCGTCTGGAGCCAGAGGTCGTAGTTCGTGCTCCTGTAGTCCAGATCCTCAGGGTCCTGGATCTGCTTGAGTGCGTCCAGGGCGTATTTGCAATCGCTGACTATGTTGAGCCCCCTGGCTGTCGCCGCCGTGGTGTACCCGATGGCTTTGCTCATGGCGGTGAGCTCTGCCCGTGGCACCGTGTGCGGTGCCCTGATTGTGCCGTACCAGGCAGCCACTTCCTGCGGACGTCCTTGTTCGTCGAACCTGAAAGCCACCACTGCCCAGCCGCAGCGTCTGAGGCGGGGGTCCCTGGCCGTTTCCCCTGCACCACCTGAGCCGTCCGTGAAGACATAGTCTGCTCGAACCTTGTGCCCTGACTGGGCTGCAGCCTGAGCCTCTTCGCTGGTGCAGAAGATCTGCGCCGCCTTCGCCGCGTCCTCGTCTGGGTCGACCTTGGCTGCCCAGGCCGCTGGCGGGATGTCTCGGAGCCAGAAATGCAGGTCCTGCCGCTGGTCCAGCGCGTCCTTCGCCTTCTTCGCCAGGTCGGTGTCATTGCTGTGCCCTATCTCTGCGTTGGCAGGGCATGCGTAGTAGCGGTGTTCCTCTGTCTCTATCGCCTCGCCGCATCTCGCGCAGGTGTCATCGCCTTCTTGGTTGAGGTTGGCCGCCCTGCGACGCTCCCTGGTCCAGATGCCCGCCACCGCTATGGTCTCCAGCATGGCTGCCTCTGCATGCTGTCCTTTACGCCTCCTCCTCCTCAGGTGGCGCTGCAGCTGATAGAGGTCGCCTCCAGCCTGAAGTCCTTCTCCACTGCGATGGCCAGCTGCCTGCTGCCAGAGCTGCTGCTGCGCGCTCTGCTGGACTTCATGCAGGAGCGCGCCGAAGTGAGGAATGTCATCTGGCTTGTAGGCCCACTCGTCACCTGCTGGGCTGATCCAGCTGTCCAGGCGTCGCGGTATCCAGCCTAACCCAAGCAACTGCGCGATGACCCCTGCCATAGGCCCCTTGACCTGCTGCCACCTGCGGTTGGGTTCCAGGGCGCCCAGCTTGGCGTAGAGCAGGAGCCAGCCTCTCTGGTACCTCTTGAGCTCCGTCGGGTGGTCGACTACGGTGAGCCAGAACTGCTTGATCTGGTCGCCGATGGCTCGGGTTACTGCCTCTTGCATACCCCTCTGGATCAGGAGGATGGTGGACGTGCAGCGTCCAGCCTTGTGTCCGCCTGTGAGGAGCGCTGCCTCCGTAGCCCTGACCAACTTCGCCTCCGTGGGCGTGGTGCCATGCGCTGGTAAGTCCCAAGCCTGCTGGCAGTAGGCACCTGCTGAATAGACCTTTGCCGCGCCTCTGGCGTCCGTCTTCGCTAGGTCCCTGAGCTTGGCCGCCCTCTGCTTGGCCTTGGCCTGGCGCGCGGCATGGGTGGGTCGCCGCAGCTGCTTGCCAAGGCTGGTGTCCACGCCGAGGTCGCGCACTACACCTGGTTGCTTGTTGGGGGTGCCCAGGCTGTCCAGGATTGGCGACTTCTGCCTGGAGGTCCTTGTCCGAGGCCACCACTGCCGTCTTGACAGAGATGGGTATCGCGAGCTGCTTGAATCCATCGTGCACCAGCGCTGCCACGTGCTTGATCTGGTCAATGACCTGCCGCCGCGCACCCTCTACCTGCAGGGCCAAGTCGTCCAGGTACTGCTGCATGACGGCGAAGATGTGGTGCCTGTGCGCTGCATCCAGGATTCCATACAAAAGCGGTCTGGTGAGGTCTACCGCTTGGCCACAGCCAGCTACCATGCTGTTGGCAGGCTCGAAGATGTCCGAGAAGAGGCTGTGGGCCATGATGGCCCTGGGCGCAAGGTACATCTGCACGGCCATTGCCAGCGGCAGCAACGGGTACTGGAGGGCAGTGGCCTTCTCGATCAGCCGGTCGAGGCCTATGTTGTCGTAGAAGTTTGCCGCGTCGTAGAACACTCCTGCTGCGTGAAAGCCCATCTCCGTGGCGGCTTCTGCCCTCATCAGTCTGTGCATTGCCACTCGTAGCGCTGAGGAGCCAGCTACTGCCGTATCCCAGAAACCCGCCGCTGCCTTGCTCCAGGTGGCTACTATGGGCCTCCTGGCTGCGCTCCAGATGCGGTACGGCATGGGCATGAGGCCGATGGGGCGCTCTCCGCCGATTCCTTGCTTCTTACCCAGCAGCAGCTCCAGCACCAAGTAGAATTGCCACGGCCAAGCTGCCCGTTGCTCACAGCTGGTCAGGCACTGCACGAAATCTTCCAGCCCCTGGGCGCTCATGGCCTTGAGCTCTGGAGCCCTCCACCAGTCCGCTCCTTGGCCAGCATTGCGCTTCAGGTGCTGGATGATGGGGCCTATGATGTCCTTGCTGATGGGCTCGAGGGCATTCTCTTGGGCCAAGGCAGCCTGCCTCAGCTTGGCCAGCGCCTCTTGGATCCTCTCGGTCTTCTGCGCATCTCGTGTCCACCTGCGTTGCCATGCTTCTTTGCGCAAGTCCACCAGCTGCTGCGGGTGGTTGATGACCTGGCCCTCGTGCTCTAGGATGTCCTCCAGATGGCTGCGCTCCGCCGCCTTGGTGTAGGCGTGGGCCATCTTCGCACTGCCTGCCGTGGCGTCGTGCACCCAGTGGATGTACGCCTTCTTCACCGCCTTTGTGAGTAGCTTGGCCATGCTCTTTACCTCCCCTGCTACCCTGCTGATTGTCCCTGGGTCCACGAGGGCGCCCTCTGCTATCGCGTGCAGGTCTGCGAGGAGGGCCTGCTGCTGGTCCTTGGCTGCACCTTCTGCTGCTGCGTCTGGCGGCCACTGTGGGTGCGGACCTGCAGCTCTCGGCGGCTACTCTGGCCACTGCCTGTACCTGGAGCATCATGTAGTTGTCTTCGCGCTGCTCCTTGTGGTGCTCGTTCGCCTATAACTTCTCGCATAAACCTCCGCAGGTTTGCAAGCTCCCCCCAATGCATCATTTCCAATTCGTGCCTCCTCGTCGGCTCCTCTCGCGTAAGTCCTTGGAGAAAGCCTCGGCGTCGTGGTTCTGCATGTCTCCATGCTCGCTCGCAGAGGTCCCTGATGATGTGGCTGAGGCCGGCCTGCTGGTACCTACGCCTGAGCAGTCTCACCATGTCATTGTTGCCTCCGCCTCCCAAGATGGTCTCCAGGAACGGCACGCAGATCTGCATCCAGTTGCTGTTGTCCGTGGGGAGCTGCACCAAGTTATCCATCCAGATGGCCGCCCAGTACTCCAGGTCGTCTCTCATGGCCACGTAGTCTTCCCGCTCCCGCTGGTGTTGGTCATCATTCCAGGGATCTGGTGGGGGCAGGCCCATATCTCGTTGCTCCTCTGCCTCTGGGCTTGGCGGCGCTTGGTTCTGACTCCCCAGGTGATCGGTGCCCTCTGCCTCCAGAGTGCCAGCTGGCAGAGGAGGTGAGCAGTGCGTGTCACCTGGGGCAGTTTCACCAAATCCAGCTGCATGACGACGAGCGGTCTGGCCGTAGCCGATGCTGTCCTGCTGCCCCTCGATGCGCTGGTGGTACCCATCGCAGTCCTCCTGGTCTGCGGTCTCCTGGCGGTACTGCAAGCAGTCCTCCTCCTCTTCGAAGGGGTCGTGGTCTTGGACGTCCATGGTGCTGCGTCCTGCTGGTGGGTGAGAAGCAGGTCCAGCTGCACGACGGCGAACGGTCTGGCTGAGTTCGAGGCTGGCCTGCTGCCCCTCGACGTGCTTGTGGTATCCATCGCTGTTTTCCTGGTCTGCGATCTCCTGGCGGTACTCCAAGTAGTTCTCCTCGTCCTCGAAGGGATCGTGATCTTGGATGTCCATGGTGTTGCGTCCTGCTGGTGGGGGAAGGGCACCCCTCTGCATCCCTTCTGGGCAGCTGTCTGCGCTGCTGTGGGTTTGTCCCACGTGGAGGTCTGGGACGCGTCCCGTGGCGGCGCACTCGGGGGACGGGAACCCCTGACCCGTCTCAGAGCAGGGGCCAGCTGCCTTCCCATGGTCCGCTGCGCTCGCCTGGACCTCAGCCTGAGGAGGGGGGGGCCTCCTCAAGCGCTGGCTGATTCGCGATGTCCTTGGTGCTACTGCCGCCGCCTCCTGCTGCGCCTCCACTGCCTGCACTCCGCTGCTGCAGCTCGGGGGGGGGGCCCTCACCCCGCTCGGTGGGGGCGCGATCCACCGAGCTTCCTCCCGAGCTCTTCGATGGGCTCATGGCTGGCGCGGGGACCCCGTCTTCGTGGCCTACCTGGCTGCCAGACATGACGGGGCCAAGCTCCGACTCCAGCGGGCCCTGTCCTCCTCCCGAGTCCTCATCGGGAAGTGCATGGGTCTTGCCCTGTCGACTTGCCGCTGCCTCCTGCGCTCGGGCATCATGGTGCGAGAGCTGCCGCACCAAGGAGGAGATCTCCGCCCACCACGCATGGATCTTCCTTTCGACCCCTGCCCATGGCGTAGAGGTGGCGGTGTCCTTGATGCTCGCGCTCTTGTAGCTCGGGGGCCTGCTGTGCCCGAGATGTCGTCCTCGCTCTTCCTCTGGGATGCCGATGCTCTCGCACAGGCTGAGCTCGAGGGTGCTTGCGAAGTGGTCGTGCTGTTGCCCCAGGTCCAGCAAGTCCCGCTCCATCAACTTACCGACGACAGTGCGCTGCAAGTGCTGGGGCAACTCGTCGTAGGCACGCAAGCTGCCCGCTCGGAGGTGGCCTGCCACAGCTCGTCAGGGATGACGTGCTGGACCTCCTTGTCGTAGTACAGCTGCGGCACTGGCTCCATGTCGTTCTCTTCCAGGTCGCATCCTGCCTCTGCCAGCGCTTGCTGACGTCGACGCATGGCCTCCTGGCCTCCTCGCGCCGCTCGTCTGCAAGCGGCTCTGGACTTCGGCATTCTCTCAACTGCGACTGGTGGCTTTATGGCTGCTGGCCTGCGAAGTACCCTGCCCTTGAGCATGAGAGGCCGCCCTTTCAACTTCAAGCGGATGCCGATGTGCGGCTTCCACGGCGCGGTCCTGAGCAGCTCTAGCTGGTCATAATACGGCGCCAGGCCCTGCGAGATCAGCGCGAAATCGATGCACCTGGCTTCACCTCCTGCTGGGAAACATGTGGGGGCGCCATCCTCCGCCGCAGCTACTTGAGCATTCAGCACCCTGGGCCAGATGCTGTTGTTGAGCTCCGACGGCGTCATGTTGAAGTCCCCAAGCGCTGCCCATGGCCCTCCCCAGACGGCCATCTTCTCCCGCAGGTCGCAGAGGATGTCGACGTTCCTCTCTCCAAAGCCCGTCCCACACTCGAGGTAGACGAAGGCCACTGCGAAGCGGACTTTGTGCAGGTTGGAGATCGCCACCGTGACGTCGCTGCCGTCCTCGTGCAGGTAGTGCTCGTCGAAACCCGCGATCCTGTCCTGGATGTCCAAGGATCCTCGCGTGATGGCACACGTTCCTCCTCGAGTGCCTTCTCCTTCTCCTGGCCGTGCCTTGGTCCAGTAGCTGTGCATGCCATTCCTCCTGAGCGCCGCTCTTGCCTTGCTTATCTGCGCAGGCTGGCGGAGGTGGTGCTCCGCGATGCCGATGATGCCCCTGTCCTTGGTGCCGTTGATCTCCATGGGGTAGCCCTGTGCCTGGGGGGCCCAGGTCGTGACATTGAAGAAGTCGATGTGGTAAGGGCGGCGAGCCTTCTTCGCGCTCGCCGTGGGGCGGCTACCCTGCTGAGTGGTCACCTTGCCCTTCTGCGTCGACGACTGTCTCGGCGCGCCTGGCCTGCGAGACCTTCTCTCGCGCCTCCTGGATGTGGGCCTCCACTCTGGCTCGGCGTTCCTCAGCTTTGTCATGTGCTGCTGCACCTGCTTCTGGTTGGGCAGCTGCTGCGGCGCCGTTAGGCGCAGCCGCGGCAGCTGACCCTGCTGCCTCAGCGCCTGTGGTGGCACCTCGCTGAGGGGCTGGGCTGGCGGCGCAGACACGCTTGCCTGGTGGGGCTTCTGCTGCTTCTGGGTCTTGCTCTCCGCTCTTTGACAGGCGCTTGGTGCGGGCCTGCTCGAGCTGGCGCAGCTGCTCCTGGTGCCCGGCCGTCTCTTCCTCCAGAAGTCGCAGGTGCTTCGCCGTCTCCTCCTCGTGCTCCTTGACCGTCTGGGCCATACGCTCGCCCTTGGCCTTTGCTGCTCGCCAGACCTCCTTGTCGGGCTCGGACCACTTGTGGAAGTCGTCAGGCTCATGCTCGAACTGCTCCAGGAGTGCTGCCAGAGTTGGCTTCTCGGCTGCTGGTTCAGCTGGTGCCTCTTGCTTGCCGACTGTGGCCTTGAGCTTGTCGAACTCATCTTCAGCTGCAATGGAGGCTTCCATAGCTTCACGAAGCTTGCGTTCACTCTCAGCCAAGTACTGCTGGGCACTCTCCACTTGCTCCCCTGCCGATCGTACCTTCTTCTGGAGTTTGTCCAAGCGTCGAGCTGCTGCCTCCACTGCCTTGAATCCAACAACTGGTTGTTCTGCTGGTGGCTTGGCTGCGGCGAGCTCTGGCCAGAGGGCCTCATTGTGCTGCCTGTGCGGGTCGTCCTTGCTGAGCTTGCTGTATGCTGCTGCGGCGGCGGCCTTGAGATCGACGGTCTTGTCGTGAGGTGGCGGCTGGCGTTGGCCTCCTTGCCCTTTCCCGCCTGCACCACCTCCTGGCTGCCAACCATCTGCCCAGCTGATCCTGGGCGAGGTTCCTCCTTGGGGCTGTGCTGCCAGCCACCCACCATCCTCGTCACGGAAGACATGTCCGTCAGGGACGAGGCAGGCGAGATTCTTGCCGCAGATGCAGAGGTCGCCCCTGCTGGTGATATTCTTGCAGTAGCGCCATCTGCTGCACCCGTCACACACCACGTAGCTGCTGCGAAGAGGGCGACTGCCACTGCTGCTCCTCTTCCACGGGGGCACCCTCTGGCGATTCGGGGTCCCCGACCAGGCGCTGCCCGCCCCGCGTCCGCCGCCGCCACTCCCCATGGCTGCAGCAGTGCCGCGCGCGCGCCCGACGCCCGTCTGGGAACTGTCCTCGGTCCAGAGGTCTCCCTTCGGCCTGGAGGCTGGACAGCCCCCCAGGTCGCCATCTTGAGCCAAAATGGTTTGAGCCAAAATGGCTACGGGGAGGAGGAGGAGGAGGAGGAGGAGGAGGAGGAGGAGGAGGAGGAGGAGGAGGAGGAGGAGGAGGAGGAGGAGGAGGAGGAGGAGGGGTAGGGGGCAACGATACATGTCCCAGGCATGATCGTGGCGTGACAAATGCGGGGCGGGATGTTTTTTTGCCATTTTCGGCCTCGGGAGACCCTCGCCGAAGTTCGGGGCCGTCAAACAACGACGCAGGATGAGAAACCGGTCCCGGGGAAAGGGTCGGGACTTCCGGGGATCCCGCACCGACTAAAATCAGGACGTCGCAGGTCTGGGGTCGGACCTAAGGCAGAAAAGCATCCTTCAAGAGCATGAGACCCTCCGCCGGCCCGAACTGAAGAATCTTCGAGGGTGCCCTCCTCTGGGATGCACAAGAGTATGTCCAGGAAAGACGACGAACATCAGGGTACCCTCCCCGAGGCGGCCTTGATTGCAGGGGGACTGGCACAGGGCGGGAAACAGCGAGCTGGAATCGGCGATATATCGCCGATAGATCGGCGATCGGCCCCCGATCGTGAATCCGCACGTTCCTGGGCGGGATGGGACTATCCGGCGCCTATCGGCGACCTGTGGGCGATTGTAGAGGGCAGAAAATCCACCCCGATAGTAAGCACACCGACAAGCGAAGCCGTTTAGTAAACGTGCCCAAGAAATACGTCGAACAGGACAAGGGCTGTTTGGTAAACGCCCAGGGCCGATCAGTAAATGCCAATCTGGGTGGCTTTTCCTCCCTTGGGGATCGGGGCTCGAGGTGCCCTCCCCCCCTCTATGCCTATCCCCCCCTGTCGCTGCCCTTGAGCGCACCCCCGGCGAAAAGGCGCCGAGGCCCCCTCCGCCACCGCGAGCGCCGCGGCCGCTGGCGCGGGGCGCGGGCCGCCGCCCAGCGCCTCCGCCTCCCGCAGCAGCTGTGCCGAGGCGGCGGCGGCCGCCGCCGACGAGCCCGCGCGCACGGCGCCGCCCGCCGCCGAGGCAGCGGGGGCCCTCCTGGCGAGCGCGCGCATGTCGCGCGGCCGCCGCGGCGGGAAGGCCCGGCGCCCCGGCGGGGAGGCCAGGCTGGAACGGAGGGCGGGGGAGGCGCCGCGGAGCGGGGGCGCGGCGGCGAGCGGCTGCTTCGGTCCTCCTCCTCCTGCTCCTCCTTCTCTTCCTCCTGCTGCTGCGGCTCTTCCTTCTCCTCCCTGCGCCGCCCCCTCCTCCCTCCTCCTCCTCGTCCTCCTCCTCCTCCTCCTCCTCCTCCTCCTCCTCCTCCCGCTGCTGCGGCTCTTCCTTCTCCTCCCAGCGCTCGCATCCGTGCATTCTGGAGGCGGCGAGGCCCAAAGCCAAGCATAGGCTACTCGGAGCGGAAACGCAGGCGCGCCGTGCTCTCTGGAAGCGGCAAGGCCCAGCGCCAGGCAGGTCCAGACTGCGCGGAACGATCGGCAGTACAGGACGCGCCTCTCGCAAAACAAGGCCACGAGGTACGTCAGAGATGCTCAAAGGGCCATGGTTCACGACAGCCGGTGCGCCATTGCGACACTCCACGCAAGCCCAAGGCGCCGTTATGACGGCCGCGCCGTTGCGGCAAAAATGATCAACATGCAACGAAACCGCGATATTCGCCAAATCTCTGGAAGTCGGCAATGAACCAAGGAGAATCAGCGTCATGTGCGCTCTTGCCTTCCGTTCACGGCGGCCGACACACGGCGCTCAAGGCGCAGAAAGCGCTGTGGCTTCCCCCTTTTAGTTACACCCGGGCGGCAAGGCACACTACACAACGCAATCGGACAGTAAAGAAGGCATTCCACTGCACTGTGCGTGCTAGGGACCAAAGGGGAGAACATAAACATGTGGGGGGCCAGGAGACGATAGATGGGAGAACGAGTGGCCGTAAGCGTGGGGTGATGAAACGTGCGCCTCTCCCCGTGCACCAGCAGTGGTACAAGCGGGTGCAAACCGGTAGAGCGGACCGCAAGCGACAGCCCGCCGCATGCGAGTGAAAGCGAGCAGAAGTACAAATTGATCCAGTGATCATCCGTAACGGGGCAATGCCAAGATACATGGAGGTTTTCGTACATATCATATGTAACGTTTTGCAGAGGAGATCGATGTTGACGGAGGTGAGGGAGGGATCGATCATACGTGCACGCCGCAGAGGAGCATCACGCATAGGCTCCGGGCGCTGGAGAACACGAAAGGCAAGGTACAACTGATCCTGTAGTTTCTCCGTGCCTGAGTGTAGGGACAGGGAAAGGCCAAAACAACAGTCTTCCATACGACGAGCGTGCCCAAGGAAAGAGGTCTGGTTCCACCCAATGTGCCATCGAAAAGGGATATGCTCCAGATCGTCCCGAGAAGCTTCCAGGTCATCCAAGACACCATAATAGGTACGAGACCGCAACATGTACCGTACCAACGCAGCCCGGGAAACCGCAATAATGTCCACACATTCCGTTCCAAATCCCAAAGACTGCAGGTGAGTAGCGATGTTGTAGGAGATCGCATTACGCGGGCCAGAAGTTAATCTCATCGCAGCTTCCTTAAACTGATGAATAAGGTTCTTGTCAGGGGGGTACAGTTGCATACGGTACAGAGGCTTAGATACACACATGACGCGAAAGGCAGCAGCACTCTGGGCAACACCTAAGCCGAGTTGGCGAGTTTGGAGAACGCGGTCCCAAAAAGCAGGCAGAATCGGGGCCCAAACCTCCGAGGCGGCACCAGGACCGATCGGAAAACCAAGGTAAACAGCCGAAGACACGACGCGGATCTTGTCAATGTTGCCTCCAGCGTGCGTCGGGGAGGCCCCACACCGGCTCGAGGTGGCCAGGAAGCTAGCTCCCCAATGATAGCGTACCCGAGAAGCCAACATCGTGCTAACGCATTTTGGTTGGGAACTTTTTGCTGATCAACTTTCTCTGCATGTGATGGTTCTGGGAGTGCTAAAGAGGCCCCAGGACGGCCCAATAACACCCGAAGAGGGCACCAAGACGGGCTAAGACAGCCCCTGGCGGCTCCCAAGACGGCCTAAGAAGGACTCCGGAGAGACCCACGACGGTCCAAGAGGGTGCCGAGATGGCCAAACAGAGACCCCTAAAGAACCCAAGACGCGCCAGTACTGCCAAATGAGGCCCAACACGCCCTCAAAAGGCCCCCGGAGCCCTAGACGCCCCCAGTGCAGGCCAAGACGGCCCACTGTGCCCTTTTGGGGATGGTTTCGGACTTCACATTTGCTCGACAATAGTCACGAGCCTTCAACGACAACGCACACGACCACAAAGGCGCGCGACGGGACAAGAGGAGAGGCATCCGTTTCCCCCAAGGGGTCGGCGAAGGCGGCGTAACCCGACGAGAGATTGGGAGGTCGAGTTTGATGACCCATCGCTAATGATAAGGATGATGATGATGATGCTGATGATGATGATGATGATGATGATGATGATGGCGATGCTGATGATGATGATGATGATGATGATGATGATGATGATGATGATGACGATGACGATGACGATGACGATGATGATGATGATGATGATGATGATGATGATGATGATGATGATGAAAGAAGGGCCTGAGCATGAATATGAAGATGAAGCTGCTGCTGATGACGACGACGATGATGCTGATGCTGGTGATGAGTGGGGGGAGGGTTATTAATTGGGGAAGGCAATGAGGACAGATGTCTTATTTCGATCTCGCCGCTACGCATGTGTACGAGCCTCACATTTCACACAGCGCATGTGCACGCATGTGTCTGTGTCACATCGCAAGCGGATGTTGCATCTTGCCATGACAACCGCAAAGGGTGCCAGTGAAACAACCCACGTAAATTTCTAGGGCGGCCCGCGCATGGAACCTGCCAGTGAGACGTACATATTCTGCGAGGGAACCACAACTCCCCGTTCCCAATCCTCATTCCTTCTTGGTGTGCACTCCTACTCTGCCAGATCGCCGGCCGATCACGACCCGATCCGGGCACATCCCGTGCGAAAGGCCGAAGTGTTGCTCTCGCCTCTCGCCTCGCCGCGCTCCCTTTTCTAGAGTATGGAGCTCCCGCTCGGGCGCGGCGCGCCGTTGTCGCACGCAACTCCGTCGACGCGCGAGCGGCCGAGAGGTGTCGCCCTCGCCTCGGCGCCGTGCAGACTTCGCCTGGAGAGTGGCGCTCTGGCGCGGTGCATCTTCTTCACGCGCCGATGCCTTGGGCCAGCGCGAGCGGGCGACTCGTCGCCCTCGCCCGAGCTCTGCTCCGTACGCAGTGCGCTCGAGGTGGTGTTCCCGCGCCGGCGCGGCGCATGCTTCGTCTTCGCCGCGCCCGCTCTGCTGTCCTGGCTAAGCAGCAAGGGGCCACAACCATTGGGGACAGAGGGAAGCAGCATCGTCCCAACAAACACCCACCACCATCTTGCCCACGGCACGACCACGACGACACGGAAGCATCTCAGGGGCGATGTGTTGCCCCAGTACGGGGGAGCATCCCACCATGCGTAGTAGCCAAGTGCTTCCGCCCATCGGAAGCGGGGCCGCGCGCGCGCCTTCCGTTTGCGAGGTAGGAACGCGTTCCAGTCCCAATATCAAGTTGTCCTACAGCTGGTTCTCATGTTGTAGGGAGGGACGGTGGGAATAGGCGGAACCCTCTGCTGAACTGCTACTCTTACTCCTCGTCCTCCTCTATCTCCTCCTCCCTTTTCTCGTGACCCTGGAACCTGATTAACAAGCATCAGGAGGAGCTGAGCGTGGAGCTCAAACAATGATTCCACGGAGATGTTCATTTTTGCATCCCAGTTCCTGGCACTCCCGTCTGTGAGCGTCTGAGGGAAATCATACTAGCCTATGGCGACAGACCGTATCCTGGCAGCCCCCCTCATAAGCGCCCAGACTCCATGCCTGCTACGTCGGAATGGTCCTGTCTCTCTGAAAAGAAAGGGGTCGGGGGTGTCCAAACCAGCGCTTCGCCTGAGAGGTCCCACGATGTGGGCGCGAACTGGCAAGTGTAACACCCCTTAAGCCATGCTTGCTACATGGTTGTGATCATGGGGCTCTCATGAAAAAGTCTGAGGCGCCGAAACAGGCGAACCGCTTGAAACAGCGCCTCGCTCGAGACATCCGCACATTCTGCGATGGGAGCAAACAGCTCCAAGCCGCCAAACACGCAAACCGCCGGAGACATCACCACACTCTCGGCACGGGCCCGTGAAGTACTATCTGGCGTGCCCCCTTTTGGGTGCTGAAACCAGCGCCTCGCTCGAGACGTCCTCACCCTTTGTTTTGACAAGCGCCGGCTTCTAAGCCAAGCGCGCAAACCGCCTGAGATCCGCCGCCGTGCCTCTGGGCACGGAGTGGGCGCGTCCTCGGGTCCTTTGCCAAATCCCTGGAGCCTGCCCTCAGTTCTGAAGAGTCTCCAGCGGGCCCAGAGCCAAATTCTCCAACCTCCGGGGGCCTGGCGTGGGTCCCCTGGGCTCCCCCGCGTCTTGTCGCCTAACTGCTTTCTTTGGGCGCCCCGAGGGCGCTACGGGGCCGTCAAGACAGCCCACGAGGGCCCTGAGACGCCCGGAGATCGCTCCAAGACGCCCATGACGTCCCCAGGATGGCCCAGGAGGCCACCAAGACGCCCCAAGAGACCTCCAAGAGGCCTCCCAAGAGGGCCCTAGGAGGCAACCTTGCTTTTCTCTTCTCCGATGGCTTTTGTGGAATTTTGGCGCTCTCGCCTTTTCAGCTTTTCCACGCTCCAAGACGGCCCAAAGGGCCCCCAAGACCATCCCAAAACGGCCCAAGAGGCCTCTAAGAGGGCCCCAAGACGCCCTAAGAGCGCCCCGAGACGGCCCAAGAGGCGCCCAAGACGGCCGTAAGCAGGCCCCAAAAGGGGCCCACGAGAGGGAACACAAATTGAAAATCCGAGCCTTCAGCCCCAAGAGGCCCCCAGGAGACCCCAAGAGGCGCCCAGGAGGCTCTAAGACGCACACAAAAGGCCCCCAAGAGGCCTCAAGAGGCCCCCAAGATGCCCAATAGGCCCCAAGAGGATTCAAAACGGTCCCCAAGAGACCTCCTAACTGCCTCCAAGGAGGCCTCCCACGAGATCCCACCGAACATCCAATAGGCTTCATACCCACGACCCAGGCACGGTGGCGGGATGGGCCGAATGCCATTAGGTCCGCCGCCCCCTTTTGATTCATCAAAGGGGTACCTGGCGTGTTAAATCATCTCGGTTTTGGTATTGGCTCTTTTTCCACTTGAACTCCCCCTGGGGCTCCGGCGCGTCCCGCCGGCCACCCGGAAAGGCGCTCAAAACGCATCCGTCGTGCCTCTGTTTCCTCCAGTTGGCCCATGGCGTCCCAGACGGCCAAGATGGCCCAGGATGGTCTCTCAGACGTCTCCACCCAAGATGTCGTCCAAGACGGCTAAGATAGCTCCAAGATGCCTCCAAGACTGCCTAAAATGGCCTCGAGATGGCCCAAAACAGCCCAAGAGGCTCTCAAGAGGCCTCCAAGACGGCCCAAGAGGCCTCCAAGAGGTCCTCTAGGAAGGCCCGATGAAGCGAAAATCATTGATTTCCCTACGGTTTTTTAAAGGATTTTGGCATTTGCGCCTTTTCGGCTTTCCGACAGCCCAAGAGGCCCCCGAGGTCGCCCCAAGATCGCCCAAGAGGCCTCCAAGATGGCCCCCTGACGGCCCAAGAGGCCCCTCAAGACGGCCCCAAGAGGGCCCCAAGCGCCCAAAATGGCCTCCAAGACGGCCCTGGAGCACTCCAAGTGGGCCCCAAGTCGGCCTAGAAAGGCCCCCCAGACGGCTTTCGACGGCGTCAAACGGGCCCGGAGCCCACCAAGATGGCCGAAGGTGGCTCGCAGCTGGCCCAAGACGGCCCAAGAGGCCTCCAAGAGGGCCTCCAGGAAAGCCACAAACGGCCCAAAAGAGTGACTTCCCGTAGGTTTTTGGAGGATTTTGACACTCGCTTCGTTTCGGCCTTCCGACGGCCCGATAAGGCCCAAGAGCCCCCAAAGATCGCCCAAGGATCGCCCAAGAGGCCTCCAAGATGGCCCCAGAACGGCCCAAGAGACGCCCAAAACGGCCCCAAGAGGCCCCCAAGACGGCCGAAGAGGCCTCCAAGACGCTCAAGATGGCCTCCAAGACGGCCTACGAGCCCTCCAAGACGTCCTCCAAGAAGGCCCGGAAGGGTCAAAATGGCCTCCTGGCGGCCAAGATGACCTTCAAGATGCCCACGTGTTCCCCGAAGGTTTTTCAAACCGATTCGGGGAACACATGGTCCGATAGCTTGGCAGGTCTGGCCTCAACGTTCGGCCACTTAGGCGCTTCCACAAAGGCAGGGGGCGGCGGTGATTCGCCGTAGGCGTCTTCGGTCCGTCGCCCCCTGTTGACTTCTCACAAGGGTGCCTGGCGTGCTAGATTCTACAGCTTGTGTTTTTTCTTCTTCGAAGAGCTCTCCCTGCGGCTTCGGTCCGTGCCCCCGGCCACCTGGAAGGCCCCGCCGCTGCGCAACCAACGCCTCCAAGCCTGCCTCGATGGCCTCCAAGACGGCCAAGATGGCCTCCAAGTTCGCCCAAGATGGCGCCCAAGACGGCGTCCAAGACGGCCCAAGAGGGTCCCAGATGCCTCCAAGTCCGCCCAAGAAGTCACCCAGATGGCCCAAGATGGCTCCAAGAGGCCTTCAAGAGGGCCCAAGTGGCCTCCAAGAGGTCTTCCAGGCATTCCCGAAGATACCAACTTCATTGGTTTCCTTGAGGTTTTTGGAGAATTTTGGCATTTGCTTCTCTTCGGCCTTCCGACAGCCCAAGACGGCCCAAGATGCCCCGAAGATGGTCCCAAAGGCCTTCAAGATGACCTCATGACGGCCCAAGAAGCCTCCAAGACGGCCCCAAGAGGGCCTCCAAGTTCGCCAAATATTGTCCAAGATGGCCTCCAAGATGGCCCGCCCAGGAGGATCCAAGATGGCGTCCAAGACGGCCTCCAAGTCCGCCCAAGAAGCCTCCAAGACGGCCCAAGAAGCCCACAAGAGGCCTCCGAGGCTGCCCAAGAGGTCTCCAAGAGGTTCCCAGGATGGCCTGACGAGGCCAACACTCATTGATTGTCCCCAGGTTGCTGATCGATTTGTGAGTTGCTTCTTTCGGCCTTCGACGGACCGAGGCGGCCTAAGAGCCCCCCAAAATCGCCCCCAGAGCGCCCCAGAGGCCTCCAAGATGGTCCCAAACCTGCCTAAGAGGCCCCCAAGATGACCCTCAGAGGGTTCCAAGACGGCCCAAGATGCCTCCAAGACGCCAAATGTAGCCTCCAAGACGGCCCTGGATCATCCCAAGAGGGCCCCAAGTCGGTTCAGAGAGGTCACCAAGACGGCTTTCGACGGCGTCAGACGGGCTAGGAACGCCCTCAGGCGGCCAACAAGGCCCCCAAGAAGCCCCCAAAGGCCCCCAAGAGGCCAAAGGAGGCCTCCAAGATGCATCCAAGAGGCCTCCAGGAAGCTCCCAGGAGGCCCAAAGAGTGCCCCCAGATGCTCACAGGATGTCCCCTCCTCCTCCTCCTCCTCCTCCTCCTCCTCCTCCTCCTCCTCCTCGTCCTCCTCCTCGTCCTCCTCCTGATGTCCCCCGCCATCCTCCCTCGAGTGTTCCCCGAAAGGTTTCCACCACGGCGGGGGGAACGCATGGTCCGACAGCGTGGCAGAGCTCTGGCCACAACCTGTGGCCACCTGGGCAATTCCAAAAAGGCAGGGGAGCGGCGGTGATTCGCCGTAGGCGTCTTCGATATATATATATATATATATATATATATATATATGTACATATATACATATATATAGGTATAGATCTACAGGTGTATCACCACAATCTGGGCGCGAAGCGGGCCCGCGAAATATCCCCCTGGCGGCTCCCCCTTGGGGTGCAGAAGGCGGCGCCTTGCTCGAGACATCCTCACCGTCTGTTCTGAGAACGCCGAGGTCCGAGCCAGCAGACAGGCAAACCGCTGGAGACATCCTCACAATTTGGGCGCGAACGGGCCAACGACGTTCACCCCGGCGGCCCCTCGTTGGGGTGCAGAAGCCGGCGGCTCGCTCGAGACATGCTCACACTCTGCAATTCTGACTGTGAGTAGGACTGAGTGTCAGTGAGTCTGAATGTGAGTGAACATGCAAGCGATTGAATATGAGTATGAGTGGGTCTGAGTATGAGTGAGTCTAAGTGTGAGCAAGTCTGCGTATGAGTGAGGAAAGGGAAGAGGGAGGACGGGAGGGGAGGAGAGGCGGAGACGTCGCACTCATAACAAGAACCCCGGACTTGTAAAACATGGGGGACAAATCCCAGTACCTCTCGCCCTCCTCGTTTTCCTCTCGCATCTTTCCTTCCTTCCCCTCCCCTGCCTCCTCCGCCATCCTCGACCCCTCCTTTCCCTTGCTCCTCCGCAGCTCTAGGACAATGCAACTGCGGAAAAAAACAAGCGGAGCGACCAGCGTTGGCCGACATGGCAATCTGGCGACCTTCAGGCGCTCTGGTTGGTTCTACGGGGGCGCGAATGAGTGGCAGGATGGGGGGGCGGATGGAGGAGCAGGAGGAAGGAGGACGAGGACGGAGGACGACGAGGAGAAATGAGAGGCCGATACCAACACACATTTCGGCGGCAAGCTCAGATGGGAAGTGATAAGGGGCGGGCCTTCTTAGACGGCTCGGAGGGTCTTGAGCCTTCTGAGAAATTTTCTAAGCCTTCCCCGAACACATATATACATTCGGAGGAGGCCTGCCCCCTTTCGCTTCCCCCCCCCCCCGGACTCGCCACCGAATCTATTGGACACGCGCCGCCACCGTGAGATAACTTGAGGCAGGAGGGGGGAGGGGGGGGAGGGAGGAGAGGGGCCGACATCAAGCCTTCGGTGGCAACTCATGGGAACCTCCCACACCATCTTACTGGCTCTTGCAAATCTACGCAAAGCGACGCACATCGACGCTAATCGATGCTAGATCGACGCTGGATCGACGCTAATCGACGCTAGCCGACGCTGCATCGGCGATGTCTCGTCGACTCCCAGACGCCAGTCGACGCTTATCGGCGCCAAAAACAGATTTGCGAGGGTACACAAGGCTCCCATGATTCGGCTACACGCAAGGCTGACCCTAGGCAAGAGTGACCTTTGGTGCGCGACTTTCGGGGGCCGCGGGGAGGCCAAACCCGAGCGCGCAAGACGCTGCTTTCGCATCGCGTTCAGTCATCTGGGGACCCCGGTATGTCCGCACCAGAGGTCACTCCGGCGACCGGTCACTCCTGCGTGCAGCCGGAATGATCTGCCACCGGACAATCCGCGGGTGACACCAAACAAATACACGCGCCAGCGCGGCCGGGTCCTCGGGCCTCAGAATCCGCCTGGAGACCACGGCCAAGCGGCACGAGCCGCACGGGCGGAAGCTCCCTGCGCCCCGCCTTCTCCAGGGTAGCCCGGGCGTGCACCGCTGTCCCGCACGCCGCAGGAAGGCAACGAGCGCGCAAACCGAGACGGCCGCTGTCGTGGTGTTTTCAAGTGAGCGCTTTGTTATTCGGCGTTTCGACATTGAGCGAAGAGGGGGGGAGGGGGGGGTCTGGCTCTGGACTTTTGCTTAGTGGCGACTGTTTGCAGCAGTGCGTCCATTATGTGAGAGGGACTCCACCTGCTCGAAACAGGCGCCAGAAACAGCCTAGATCTACTCCGGGGGGGGGGTGGAGGAGGGGGTGCGAGGGCCCGCGCCGATCGGCAAAACAACGAATAAGACAACGATCACCAACGAGTGCGCAAACCGAGACGGCCGCTGTCGTGGCGTTTTCAATCCAGGCGTTTTGCTTTCCGTCGCGGGCTCCGGGGCCGTCCAAAACGATCCGGGGCAAGAATCTGTCACGCGGGGTCAGGAGCTCCGAGGCCCCTGGACGGACCAAACACTTTATTTAGATCGGAGGCTTGGGAATACCGCTGGAGCACAGGCTCCGCACAATTCATCTAAGTTGCAAACCACTCGTATGCCTTTCCCTGTTCACTCGAACTGCGTACTCCTGGTCTCCAGCCGGTGACCCTGACAGTGACCCGAAGAGTGTGGCTCCGCGCTAGCAGTCAAACCAAACCAAATGAAAAAAACGCACACAGTTGTTTTGTTGTTTCTTTTCTTTTTTGTTCCCCCCACAAAGAGTGAACCAACTGCATTTGTAGCAGAAGCGCGGGCGCCTTGTCCTCGACGTTGCCGCATGCGCTGCAGGAGTTGTGCGCGGCGCGCAGCCTGCATACCCCCTGACATTGCGAATCCGCTTGGGCGCGGGGCACATGTTCCTTTTGCCATGTCGCCAAAGCGGGGCCGCTCGCGAGAGAAAGAAATCGGTCTTTCGCCGCAGCGTCGCGCAACATCTGGAAATAAACCCGCCTGCTTGCGCGGCGCACGTTTGTCGCTCACTAGCTCTATTGGGTGCTGGACCGCACGTGTTTAATACCATTATCGGGGCTGCCCAAATGGGCGACTTCGGAAACCCTGAACCCAACACGTTTTCATGTCTTGGGGGCGCATCTTTTAGTTCCGCCGCCTTCCGCCGCCCTTCCGCCGGCTTCCGCCGGCGGAGGTGGCCTCGTTTTACTTCCGCCGTTCTTCCGCTGCCCCTCCGCCGCCTTCCGTGGCTGAAGAGATGACAGTGCCTTCGATTCTCGAAGGCAAGGCCTTTTTTTGGAACGCCCCACATATCAGAACCTTCCTTGGGAGTTGCGTTCCCGCTTGGGCGTGGCACGAGTTCGTTCCCTTATGTATTTTTGTCGGGTGCAGCATCACGAGGCGCTTATCACTCGTGGTCATCATCATCATGACCACGATCTTGACCATGGTCAGTCTTATTATCGTTATCATCATCATTAGCACCTGCGCCATAATCATGGTCATCATCACCATCATCATCTGCGTAATGGCTCCCTGCACCCCTTGGCTCCCACAGACCTTGTGCTTTCGCTCGCGCGATACACAAGAACATACACACACGCACACACACGCGCACACACGCTCACACACACACACACACTCGCACACGCACACGCGTACATACGCACACGCACACGCATACGCAGACGCACACACACACATACGCACACGCACACTCACGAACAGACGCACAAGCGCACACACACACACACCAACACGCACACACACACACATACACACGCACACGCACGCACGCACACAGGCACACACACACACACGCAAGCACACACGCACTCACACACGCACACAGGCACACACACACACACGCACACGCACACGCGCATTCACACACACACACACACGCACGCGCACACGCACACCCAAACGCACACGCACACGTACGTACACGCATGCAGACACACACACACACACGAAAACACACACGCACACACACACACACACACGCGCGCAAACACACACAGACACGCACAGACGCACACGCACACACACACACACACACGCGCACACACACAGACCCGCACAGACGCACATGCACACACACACACACACGCATGCACAATCACGCGCGCACGCACGCACGCGAGCACACACGCACGCGCACACGCACACCCAAAGGCACACGCAAACGTACGCACACGCATGCACGCACATACACACACACACACGCAAACACACGCACACACACACACGCGCAGACACACACAGACACGCACAGACGCACACGCACACACACACACACGCACACACACACACACACACACACGCCCGCGCACGCACGAACTCGAGCAAAGACGCTCGCGCAAACGCATACCCAAAGGCACGCGCACACGTACGCACACGCATGCACACACACACACACACGCAACCACACACGCACACACACACACACACGCGCTCTCGCAAACATACAGACACGCACAGACGCACACGTACAAACAGACGCGCACACACACACACACGCGCGCGCACGCACGCACGCGAGCACACACGCACTCTCGCGCGCACGCACAACCAAACACACACACGCACACACACACGCACGCACACACGCACACGCACACGAACCCACATACACACACCACACACACACACACACACGCACGCGCACACACACACACGCACACGCACAAACGCACACACGCAACCACACACGCACACACACACACACGCACACACACACACGCACACACAAGCACGCACATCCACACACACACACACCCGCAACCACACGCACGCACACACACACACACGCATACAAACACGCACATACGCACACACAGGCACACGCACGCGCACGCACGGACGCACGCACGCAGGCGCAGACATCCACAGACACCCATACCAACACCCAACACCAACACACACCACAACAACACCCAACACCAACACACCCATGTGTGTTGGCGCACGCCAACACACACATACCAACACCCACAGACACGCACACGCACACGACCACCCATACGCACACACCCGCACCCGCACCCACACGCACAGACACACGCCCTCACACACACACACACACCCACACAAACACGCATTCGCACACACACACACGCACACACACAGACACACACACACACACATACGCACGCACACAACCGCACACACACACACACACGTGCACACACGCAAACACCACACACACACGCACACAAGCACGCACAAGCGCGCACACACAGACACGCACACACACACACACACACGCCCACGCACGCACATGCACACGATCACACACACACACACACGCACAGACGCACACGCATGCAAACGCACACACAAACGCACAGACACACACACACACACGAACACGCACACGCACTCGCACACACGCACACGCACACGTACACACCCGCACACACTCGCACACACACAAGACAGAGACACGCGCATAGATACACACACGCACCCGCGCATACACGCACCCACGCACACATCCGCACACAGACAAAAACGCACACACACACCAACACCCGCACACATCCACCCAAACACGCGCAGCCACACACACACACACACGCAACCTCGCATGCACACGACACGCACTCACGCACACGTACGCCCACACGCACACGCACACGCACGCACACTCACACGCACACACACATACACACACACACGCACACACACACATGCGGACGCACGCACGCACGCACGCACACGCACACAAACACACACACACACACACACGCACCCACACGCACGCACGCACGCACGCACACACACAACACACACACCACACACACAAGACACACAAGACACACGAAACACTCAAGACAAACAAGACACACACGCACACACAAGACACACACGACACACATGACACACAAGACACACAAGACACACATGACACACACACACACGGCACACAAGACACACAAGACACACAAGACACACATGACACACACGCACACACAAGACACACACACGACACACATGACACACAAGACACACACACACACACAAAACACACAAGACACACAATATACACACTCACACACACACACTCACACACACACACACACGCACGCACGCACGCACGCACACACGCACACACACACACACTCACACACACAAGACACACAATATACACACTCACACACACACTCACACACTCACACACACACACACGCACGCACGCACGCACGCACGCACGCACGCACGCACGCACGCACGCACGCACACACACACACACACACACACACACACACACACACACACACACACACGCACGCACGCACACACACACACACACACACACGCACACACACACACACACACGCACACTTTTGCGTCGGCTGCTAGGCAGAGTCGCTGCGCTGGCGAATGAAGCGTGGTGGGGTGCTGCACGGAACGCGAATTAGGCCACCATGCAGGAGGAGCGGCGGCGGCGGGGGGAGAGGGAGAAGCCGGGCCCGCTCACAGCAGGGCCAGGAACGTGGCAGGGGCGGCGCTGGGGGTGAGCCAGATGCCCCCAAGACGGCCCAAGACGGCCCCAGGACGGCCCAAGATGGCCCCAAGAGGGCCCCAAAAAACACTCCCAAGACGCCCCAAGAGGGCCCCAAGAGGACCCCCAGGAGTGCCTCCAGCGGCCAAAATCATAGATTTCCCATAGGGTTTTGAAGATTTGTGTGTTCTCGCTTATTTCGATTCTCACAGGCCCAGGGCGACCCAAGCAGCCTCCAAAATCGTCCCAGAACTGCCCAAGAAGTCCCCAAGAGGGCCCCAATACAGCCAAAGAGGACTCCAAGACGGCCCAAAGAGGCCCCCAAGACGGTCGAAGAGGCCCCCCAAACAGCTCAAGAAGACCTCAAGATTGCCCCAAGGCGTCCGCGAGAGCCCCCCAAGACGGCCTCCGAAGGGGCGAAATGGCGCAAAAGCGCCTCAAGACGGCTCAAGACGCCCCCAAGAGGCCCCAAGAGGCCCCTTAAAAGCCCCCGAGTAGCGCCCAAGAGGCCCCCAGGAGGCCCCCAAGAAGCTCCTAAAAGACCCCACAACGATTGGACTGAGCGGCCACTTGACGGTCCCTCCGAAAGATCGGAAATGGAAGATCGAAGATCGAGTAGCGTCGACAAAACTGAAAAGTAAGAATGAGAGCAGACGATACTGGATGAGAGGGAAGATGAGGATGAGAAGATGAAGGGGGGGAGAATGGGAAGGAGGGGAATGTTCGCTGACCGCCGATAGAACGAAGAAGGAGTCAGAGGAGGCGTCAGAGGAGAGGGAAAAGGAAGAAGAGGAGGACGAGGAGGCGGAGGAGAAGAAGGAAAAGAAGCGTGCACCTGCTGGACGAACCGGCGGGCATTTTCGCCTTTTCCGGTACTCGGGGGCCCACAACAGCCCAAAACACCCACAAGAGGCCCCAACGCGACTCCCAAAAGGCCCGAAGAGGCCCCCCAGAAGCCTCCATGAACCCCCCAAGAGGCTTCACCAAGAGTCCCCATAACGACTGGACTGCACGCGGTCCGAACGCTTGAATTCAACGTATCCAACGTATCCAATGATTACCAAATTGCCACATGTTGTATTGTGTTGCATTCTTATGTCTCCACCCCCCCCAGGGGCCACCCCACATCCGTCGACCCAAAGGTGGAAGACCCCTTCTGGGCCTCAAAACCTCAAACAACTTACGGAAAATACATTATTTCGCCTTCTGGGGCCTCTTGGAGGTCTATAAAGCCGTCAAGACGGCTCAGGATGGCCTCAGTACGGGCCAGGACGGTTCCAGGACGGCCCGAAGTGGCCCCAAGATGGCCCAAAAAGCCCCCAAGACGGCCCCAGAGGGCCCCAAAAGCACGCCCAAGAGCGCCTCCAGAGACCCATACCAATGATATCTCCATTCTTTTTGAAGGATTTTAACGCTCTCGCTTATTTCGACTCTCAGAAAGCCCTGACGGCCCAAGCAGCCTCCAAAATGGCCCAAAAACTGCCCAAGAAATTTCCAAGAGGGCCCCCCAACGGGCTAAAAAACTTGCAACAGAGCCCAAAGATGCCCCCAAAACATCCAAGAGGCCGCCGAGACGGCCCAAGAGGACCCCAAGAGTGCCCCAAGGGAGCCCCGAGTGGCCCTTAAGACAGCCCCCGCAGGGGCCAAACCGCGCAAGAACGCACCAAGACGGCCCAAGACGCCCCGCAGAGACACCAAGAGACCCCAAAGAAGCCCCCTGGAGGCCCCAAGAGGCCCCCAAGAGGCCTCCAAGAAGCCGCCAACAGGCTCCCAAGAGGCCCCACAACGACTGGACTGTACGTGCTCCGGACGTGCACCCCGCGAAGCGAGAGGAATCATCCATAGCGAGAAGGAGCGGAGGCGCCCACGCGCGTAGGCGCCGGCTCGCGGGGCCGCGCCGCTGCGCCGCCGCTCCGCCGCCGCGGGAGGCGCTTCCCGCGGCCGGTGCGGCTGAGAAGGGCAGCGAGGGCGCGGCCGCCAGCATCTCTTCTTCTTCCTTCTCCTCCTCCTCCTCCTCGATATTGTTTTCCTCCTCCCCCTCCTCCTCCTCCTCCTCCTCCTCCTCCTCCGCCGCCTCCCCAGGCGGGGCGGGCGTCCGTCATCTCGGCGCGCCGCGGGGCGACCTGCCCCCGCGCGCGGCCCGCACCATGCCCTGGAGCCTCCCGAACGGGCAGCTGAAGCAGGCCTGCTCGGGTCGGGAGGGGAGGGGAGGGGAGGGTCAGTGGGGAGAGGTCGGGGGAGAGCAGGTTCAGGGGGAGGGGAGGGGGGCCTGGGACGCACAGAGGCACAACAACAATATTATGTCCTTCCTGGAGGCGCGCGTCCGACCCGACCATGTAGTATACCCATCTTGTAGTATATCGTTTCCCGAGCGGTGTGGCCAGAAAGCGTCCGCCACGACGCACATACTATAAGATCTCTCAGTGTGCGCGTCGCTCCTGGGGGGGCGACGCACACATAGTATAAGTATGTCGGGGTGGCGCCGAGGGGAGGGGGGAGGAGGAAGAGGAGGAGGAGGAGGAGGAGGAGGAGGAGGAGGAGGAGGAGGAGGAGGAGGAGAAGGAGGAGGAGGAGGAGGAGGAGGAGGAGGGGCAACGCTAGGCGTGCCGCGCAACCGAGGGCAGGAGCGCGTGCCACCCTGCTGGGGCCGCCGTCGGCCTCGCACCAGGGAGGGGGCGGCGCACGGGGAGGAGGGCCCCGGGGGGCGGGGAGGGAACGATAGGGGGTTGGCGGGGACGGCGGCGGAGGCAGGGGACTGGGGGTGGAGGAGCGGCAGCGGGACGGTGGAGCGGCTTTCTGCGCCGTCTGGAAAAAATCGGCGACTTCCCCGAAGGCACAAACACTTCACGGAAGGCTTGGGGCCTTCCGAGAAGCCCCGTCGCCTCCTGAGAAGGCCTTCTCCTCTCACTTCCCCCCCTCGCTCGCCGCCGGCAGGAGAGAGGAGGTGAGTGAAGGTGGAAAACGACCCAAACCTCCAAAGTCTTGACGTCTTCGCAGAGCTGGAACCCCAGAAGCCTCGACCTGCTCCCTGTGGCCAGGTTCTCATCACCAATCGTGTTTGACAGTCTTGGGGCCCATCAAGGGCCCCAGGCAGGCCGAAACTCCTACTAGCCCTTTGGGCGTAGGTGGTTGAATGAATTAATTATTCCAGCCTCATTTCTCGCTTCTGGGGGAAAGGTTCACCCTAGCTCTATATTACAATAGGACCTATGCAATTATGACATCCTTCAAGCACATGAGACCCTCCGCCGCCCAAAACAAAGATAACATCCAAATATACCCTCCCCATGATGCACAAAAACATCGAACAAACACGAACAACATTAGGGTACCCTTCCCGAGCGGACCTTTATCTAATACTTCGGTCCGGTTGTAATGAACACCTCTTCCCCGCCCGACTGGCGACAAACCAGGGACAATGCCACCCCGAAGAAAAAAACGCCAACAAACACAATACAACATGTCTGGATCATGTTCGTGCGTGCCGCGATCACTTTACAATGTGCTCTGACCTACTTATGTGGCGGGCGGGCGGGGAGTTGAGCTCGACCTCTCCCCTGTTTCTTCCCTAGGTCGGGAGGAGGCGTTCCGCGGGTCGTTGGAGCGTCCATGGTGGCCCAGGACGTCCCCAAGAGGCCCCAAGTAACCCAAGATGGCCTCCACTAGTTTCCAACATGCAATACGGCTCCAGGTAGCCCCAAAGCCTCACAATGACCCCCCGAGAGAACGCAAGCCTTGAAAAACGCAAGGCGACTCAATGTTTTCAGTTTTTCTGTATTTTCGCCTCTGGGGGCTCTTACAGTGGGACCACAAGAAACCTTCCACAAGAAAACCCAACCCTGAGACCCCAGGATGTCCATCGAAATTTGGTGTGGGAGCGTCGCGCTTTCCACCGCAAATTACTGAAACCTAAGAAGCCCAAGGCACCCTGGAGGCGAGCAGAGTGTTTCTTGGCATGGGCCTCCACTGAATGGCCTCAAGATTGTTGCAAGATGGCCCAAAAAAAGAAAGTCCTAATAGGGGCCCGAAGTGACAAGAGCGCCCGGCAGAGTTCCAGGAACGCCTCAAGAGCCAATCGTTTGGCCTCCGACGAGGGGGGACCAACTGGCGCCGCCATCTTTTGTTGAACGACGGCACCCAAAAGGTTCCCAACAGGCCCCTGAAGGACCCCAAGAGGGCCCGAAGAGATCCTAATATGGCCCCCGCCGCATCCAACATGTCACCCAAAGGTCCCCACTGCTACGCGATGGCTCAAATATGTGTCTGGGAGTCTCCCGGTGCGTAGCTGCATGTTGCTGCGCACGTCCCTCATCGAGGCAGCCTGGTGCTTATTTCTGGGTTGGCTGGCGTTTTTTTTTTTGTTCGCGAGCGCAAGCGGGAGAGCCGCGCGCCGTCAGGAAGATGCCAAGGAGCAAAGAGCTAAACTACAGCGGCCAGGAACGAGGCCAAGCGCGTGCAGCGAACGAGCGGCCGACAATTGCAAGCTACGTGCCGGGGCTCGCCCGCCGCTCAGAAGACGAGGACAGCCGAGCCCAAGTGGCGGAGGGCTCGACAGCGCCCAACTGCGACGACGTCACCCTCGACGAACTTCTCCTCGGCTACGACACTGCATGTGCCGAATGTGGAGCTAGAACACAACCGGAGCCGCCAGGAACGATATCGCACAACCACATCACGTAGGCGGGCGAAACTCCAAATAAGTGCCAACAGGAATCCTGCATCCGGAGGAACCCCAATCGGCGATGCGCGCCGTCCGAGCAAGCGACGCATCGCGAACCATGGCCTCCGAGCGGAACCAGCGTAGAGCGACGGGTGCCGAGGCCACGGTGGCGCCGCGGTGGGCCCGAGCACCTCCTGCGGGGGGGCAGCCGCAGGGAGAGGGACGGCCTGGTGTCTGCTGGCCTTGGCCCCAGCGCCCCGGGGGGATCGCCGAGGGCCACGTGCGCACTGCGGGTGGCGGTCGCAGCTAACAGCCGCAGAAATAAGTAGCGGGTGGGCCCGTGCACCTCCTGCGCGGGGACAGCCGCAGGAGGAGGGACGGGCCAGACAGTCCAGGACGGCCATCGATGCACCTACTGGCACCAGCGCCCCGGAGGGGACGCCGAGGGCCACGGTCGCACTGCGGGTGCTGGTCCTAGCTAACAGCCGCAGAGATAATGAAAACAGTGGGCGGGCCCGCGCACCTCCTGCGGGGGGACAGCCGCAGGAGGAGGACGGGTCAGACGGTCCAGGAAATTCATTATCTGCTGGCCCCAGCGCCCCCGGGGGGGGCGCCGACGGCCACGGGCGCACTGTGGGTGGCGGTCGCAGCTAACAGCCGCAAAACTAGCAAAGTCAGCGGATGCCCGGGAAACTCCTGCGGGGGGGCAGCCACAGGAGGAAGGGGCGGGCTGGGCGGATCAGGGCGGCTGACCGCCGCAAGAGCCTGGGGTCACACAGGGTGGGTTCGAACACCATCTGCGGGGGGGCAGCCGCAGGAGGAACGACTGACCAGGACGGACCAGGGACACCACTGACCATCGCGAAAGCCTGGAACCATGAGGCGACGGCGCGTGGAGGGCGGGGGGCAAAGGGGCGGGCGGGGGGCGGGTGTGGGGATGCAACTCAACAGCCGCAGCGTCAGTGAAGAGCCCAGGGGGCAGTAGACCAGAGACGGGGGGGCGTGGGGACGGGGGCCGGGGGCGAGGGGGAGCAGCTAACAGCCGCGGTCAGAGCGATGCTTATGCGTGGGGGAAGGGGGCGAAGGGGCGGACGGAAGGTGAGGGGGGGGGGGAGTTTCACAGCCGCAGCGCGCGCGAGGAGCCCGGGGGGCAGCAGCCGCAGCGTGGACCGAGGGCGGGGGGGGGCGGAGGGGCGGGGGGCGGGGGCGTGGGGGGGCAGCTTACAGCTGCGGTCAAAGTGATGCGCCTGGGACGGGGCCCGCAACGGGCAAGGTCCGTAGAGGCGGGGGGGCCGCCAGGGCGGGGGTCGGCAGTGTGCGGGCCCTCGCTGCCGGATGGGCGAAGAGAGCCAAGCGCCGATATGCAGGGCAGCGCGGGGCTGCAAGTGGCGCCGCAGGGGCTCTAGCACTGTTGGAAGCCCGCCCGGGGGGGGGGGGGGGGGAGCAACACCCGGGATCGCCTAAGGCGTGTCAGGGGGGGCCGGCAGTCATCCAGGGGGAGAGGGACCGAAAACTGGTGTCCCAGGAGGAGCTCTGAGGCCTGGGACGAGCCAACAGCCCCAGCTGGGCGCGTTCGAGGCGGTGTTGGCGCACGACATAGGTAGTGCGCTGGAGGAGCCGACCAGCCCCGCCTGGTCGGGGAGGGGGGGCTCCGCGAGGCACACTGATATACAGTGTGGGGCGTCCATGGCCAGGAGAGAGTCGTGGCGTGCCTTCGCCTGTGTGGGTGGCCTGGACAGGGACTCAGGGGTGCGCCTGGGGTTGGCGCGAGCCCACGGACCGCCGTGGCTCCACCGTCCTCGTCCAGCGGGGGTCGCTGTCCTCCCGGGGCCCCTTGCCTTTGGCCTTGCCTGGGGTGCCCTTGCCCCTGGTCCTATCGTTGAACCGAGTGCGGACTGCAGCCCAGTTGACGCCCAGTCGAAGCGAATCGTCCATCTTCATGGCATCACAACCGTGACTGGTCCATTCTTTGAGGAAGCGCAAGCATGATTCGGGCTCCTGGCTCGTGGGATCGGCGCAGACGTGGCCGGACCGTGTGGGATTCCTGGTCGTCCACTGGTGCCTTACCCCGTTGAAGTACTCTCCGAGGTTACTCTGAAGTTGCTTCACGGTCTCGGCCGGAGTCTCGCCAGGGGTGTTGATAAGGTCGATTCGCTCCAGTGGGGTCGTGTAGATGTAGAGGCCGGTGGCTCACTGCTACGCGATGGCTCAAATATGTGTCTGGGAGTCTCCCAGTGCGTAGCTGCATGTTGCTGCGCACGTTCCTCATCGAGGCAGCCCGGTGCTTATTTCTGGGCTGACTGGCTTTTTTTTTGTTCGCGAGCGCAAGCGGGAGAGCCGCGCGCCGTCAGGAAGATGCCAAGGAGCAAAGAGCTAAACTACAGCGGCCAGGAACGAGGCCAAGCGCGTGCAGCGAACGAGCGGCCGACAATTGCAAGCTACGTGCTGGGGCTCACCCGCCGCTCAGAAGTCGAGGGCAGCCGAGCCCAAGTGGCGGAGGGCTCGACAGCGCCCAACTGCGACGACGTCACCCTCGACGAACTTCTCCTCGGCTACGACACTGCATGTGCCGAATGTGGAGCTAGAACACAACCGGAGCCGCCAGGAACGATATCGCAGAACCACATCACGTAGGCGGGCGAACCTCCAAATAAGTGCCAACAGGAATCCTGCATCCGGAGGAACCCCAATCGGCGATGCGCGCCGTCCGAGCAAGCGACGTATCGCGAACCATGGCCTCCGAGCGGAACCAGCGTAAGAGCGACGGGTGCCGAGGTCACGGCGGCACCGCGGTGGGCCCGAGCACCTCCTGCGGGGGGACAGCCGCAGGGAGAGGGACGGCCTGGTGTCTGCTGGCCTTGGCCCCAGCGCCCCGGGGGGATCGCCGAGGGCCACGTGCGCGCTGCGGGTGGCGGTCGCAGCTAACAGCCGCAGAAATAAGTAGTGGGTAGGCCCGTGCACCTCCTGCGCGGGGACAGCCGCAGGAGGAGGGACGGGCCAGACAGTCCAGGACAGCCATCGATGTACCTACTGGCACCAGCGCCCCGGAGGGAACGCCGAGGGCCACGGTCGCACTGCGGGTGCTGGTCCTAGCTAACAGCCGCAGAGATAATGAAAACAATGGGCGGGCCCGTGCACCTCCTGCGGGGGGGCAGCCGCAGGAGGAGGACGGGTCAGACGGTCCAGGAAATTCATTATCTGCTGGCCCCGGCGCCCCCGGGGGGGCGCCGACGGCCACGGGCGCACTGTGGGCGGCGGTCGCAGCTAACAGCCGCAAAACTAGCAAAGTCAGCGGATGCCCGGGAACTCCTGCGGGGGGACAGCCACAGGAGGAGGGGCGGGCTGGACGGATCAGGGCGGCTGACCGCCGCAAGAGCCTGGGGTCACACAGGGTGGGTTCGAACACCATCTGCGGGGGGGCAGCCGCAGGAGGAGCGACTGACCAGGACGGACCAGGGAGGGACACCACTGACCATCGCGAAAGCCTGGAACCATGAGGCGACGGCGCGTGGAGGGCGGGGGGCAAAGGGGCGGGCGGGGTGCGGGTGTGGGGATGCAACTCAACAGCCGCAGCGTCAGTGAAGAGCCCAAGGGGGCAGTGGACCAGAGACGGGGGGGCGTGGGGACGGGGGCCGGGGGCGAGGGGGAGCAGCTAACAGCCGCGGTCAGAGTGATGCTTATGCGTGGGGGAAGGGGGCGAAGGGGCGGACGGAAGGTGAGGGAGGGGGAGGAGCTTCACAGCCGCAGCGTGCGTGAGGAGCCCGGGGGGCAGCAGCCGCAGCGTGGACCGAGGACGGGAGGGGCGGAGGGGCGGGGGGCGGGGACGTGGGGGGGCAGCTATTACAGCTGCGGTCAGAGTGATGCGCCTGGGAAGGGGCCCGCAACGGGCAAGGTCCGTAGAGACGGGGGGGCCGCCAGGGCGGGGGTCGGCAGTGTGCGGGCCCTCGCTGCCGGATGGGCGAAGAGAGCCAAGCGCCGATATGCAGGGCAGCGCGGGGCTGCAAGTGGCGCCGCAGGGGCTCTAGCACTGTTGGAAGCCCGCCCGGGGGGGGGGGGGGGGGGCAACTCCCGGGATCGCCTAAGGCGTGTCAGGGGGGGCCGGCAGTCATCCAGGGGGAGAGGGACCGAAAACTGGTGTCCCAGGAGGAGCTCTGAGGCCTGGGACGAGCCAACAGCCCCAGCTGGGCGCGTTCGAGGCGGTGTTGGCGCACGACATAGGTAGTGCGCTGGAGGAGCCGACCAGCCCCGCCTGGTCGGGGAGGGAGGGCTCCGCGAGGCACACTGATATACAGTGTGGGGCGTCCATGGCCAGGAGAGAGTCGTGGCGTGCCTTCGCCTGTGTGGGTGGCCTGGACAGGGACTCAGGGGTGCGCCCGGGGTTGGCGCGAGCCCACGGACCGCCGTGGCTCCACCGTCCTCGTCCAGCGGGAGTCGCTGTCCTCCCGGGGCCCCTTGCCTTTGGCCTTGCCTGGGGTGCCCTTGCCCCTGGTCCTATCGTTGAACCGAGTGCGGACTGCAGCCCAGTTGACGCCCAGCCGAAGCGAATCGTCCATCTTCATGGTATCACAACCGTGACTGGTCCATTCTTTGAGGAAGCGCAAGCATGATTCGGGCTCCTGGCTCGTGGGATCGGCGCAGATGTGGCCGGACCGTGTGGGATTCCTGGTCGTCCACTGGTGCCTTACCCCGTTGAAGTACTCTCCGAGGTTACTCTGAAGTTGCTTCACGGTCTCGGCCGGAGTCTCGCCAGGGGTGTTGATAAGGTCGATTCGCTCCAGTGGGGTCGTGTAGATGTAGAGGCCGGTGACTGCGTCGGTTAGGTCTTGTGTGAGGTCGGCTTGTGCACGTTCGTAGGAGCGCCAAGGGCCCGACCTAGATGTAGCAAGGTCACCGAAGACGGGGAGTGTGCGGGTACGCGCAGACCGACTCCAGCGGTCGCCGGCCTCCCAGCTGGACCACCCTGCCCATCCTGTCCAGTGGCCGCTGTAGGGGCCGCTGCGGCTGGCCTCATGATGCTGGCGTGGGCGGCGCTCACCCCACCCCTCGCCCCAGTCGAACTCATCCCGCGTCGTATTGGCTGCCGGGGCATGCTAGGGGATGGCGTTGCCCTGCGCTCAGGAAGGCGCGTCAGGTTTCTGTCGCCTTGCCCAGCCAGCACTGGAGAGGCTGGCGGTGATGTGCGAAGTGTCAAGAATTACTGCACGTTCGCGCTCACAAAGCCCCCCCCACCCTGTAAATTACGACGCGCTCGCGCTCCCGAGGCTACAATCCATCGTAAACTACGTCGTGTTTGCGCCCCCCGAAGCTGCAATCCTTTTTGCATTATGACGGTTTCGCACTTCCGAGGCCACAGCCCCTTGTAAAGTAAGTCGCGTTCGCGCTCCCGAGGACACAATCCATTGTAAATTCTACCAGCCCTCTTGGCGGAGGTGGTCTACAGCGGTTCCTCGTCCAACTCGATTCTTCCTCTCCGGGGAAAAGTAAACCACTTTTCCTTCTTCACATGCACCTCTCTCCCACCTGGCTGGGGGCAACCCGGGAAGCATGACGACCCCCCCACACAGTCCTTGTCATCACCAAGACAAAGTGCACCTTGCGGCAAACTGTGGATCGTGTGCGGGCACCAAGAAGCGACCACTTCGCAATGTGTTTTTGATACGGGCGAGGGGGAGGGCTGGCATATCGCCAGCTGCGCGCAGGCCCATCACCCATATGAATACCATTGGACAGGCGTGCTCCACTACTCGCAAATCAACTACTCGCAAATTGCCTGGATCCGCCGCGGGGGATTTACGATATATTACATGGAGGAAGACCTGTACATGTCGGACGTTTGCGAGCAGGCACTTTGCGAGTAGTGGAACGCGCTCGGCGAATCATACGAACTGCACTTTGCGGCAACATCTGGATCATGCGCAGGCGCCCTCGGGATGCGCCAGGGATGACGGGTGTGCCATGGCACGCGCGGCGTGCCTCGTCGGCGTCGCGCACCTGGCTGGCGCCTACACCGGTTGCCGATGACTGTCGGCGGCGGCTCCTGCTCGCGGCGGGGCCTCGGTTGCTTCTGACGAGGCGGGAAGGGGGGGCGGGAGGGAGTGTCCGAGACGGCCGTCCTTCTGGGGGGGGGAAGACTTGACTCCTCCCCCTCCCACTGGGTCTAGGCGAGGGCCGGGGGGGGGGTCGCGACCCGTTGAAACGTCCAGGAAGGCCTCAAGATGGCTCCAAGAGGGCCCAGCTAGTCCAAGATGGCTTCAGGTACATCAAGATGGCCACCCCTATGCCTCTGGGAGGCCCAAAGACCGCTGCACGACGGCTCCAAAAGGCCACGGATCTCCCCAAAGAGGCGGCCAAGGGGGCCCCAAGATAGCCCCCCCCCAAAAAGGCGCCCCAAGAGAGGGGGAATTGGGGGCATCCCCTTCTTTAATCGATGTACTTCAAGATGGCCCGCCCCAAGAGGGCCCCCGGGTCCCCCCAAGAGGGCCCCGAAGACGCTCCAAGTGCGGCTTCAAAGTCCCCCAAACGGCTCCAATGGGACACCAAGATGATTCCAAGAGGCTCTCAGAGCAAAGGTCCACACATTCTTTTTATGCTTGAATCGTCGTCGTCGTCGTCGTCGTCGTCGTCGTCGTCGTCGTCGTCGTCGTCGTCGTCGTCGTCGTCGTCATGGTCACCATCGCCTCCTCCCCCACCCCTTCCTCATCCACCTCCTCCTCCTCCTCCTCCTCCTCCTCCTCCTCTCTACTCCTCCTCCTCCTCCTCCTCCTCCTCCTCCTCCTCCTCCTCTACTCCTCCTCCAAACTAGGATAAACCACGTTGATGGAGAATGTGTTCAATGAAACTCTTCCTGTTCCTTCCACTCCTCCTCCTCCTCCTCCTCATTTCATTTCATTTCGCAGCGGCTTTGAGCTCATACGTCTCGCCTGTGATACCCAAGGATAGAATCAACTACATGAAACAATTGCGGATTGCCACACATGTCCGTCGTTTGCGCATTGCGTGGGCTGCCATCCGGCACTCCACCGGCGATTAAATCACGAACGAAATCCCAAAGTGAACGCATACCTAAGCATTCTACTTCTAAGCTGCTCTGGGCCTTCACTGGATAATACTTGGCGCATGCCGCGACGAGAACCATTGAGGAATCAGCCCGCTGGCCCTTGAGAATCCAAGCGTATGAAGACACATGTTGTCCGCTGCGACATCCCCCATCGCTCCACCCCAACAATCTGAGATCCGAATCGGCCGTAATCTTGATACCACCGTAATTCCAAACATCGTCCTTCTCCTCTTCCTCTTCCTCCTCCTCCCCTCCTACTCCTCCTCCTCCTGCTCCTCCTCCTCCTCCTCCTCCTCCTCCTCCTCCTCATCCTCCTCCTCTACTCCTCCTCCTCCTCCCTCCTCTCCTCCTCCTCCTCCTCCTCCTCCTCCTCCAAACCAGAATAAGCCACGTTGATGGAGAATGTGTTCAATGAAACTCTTCTTGTTCCTTCCACTCCTTCATCATCATTCCTCCTCCTCCTCCTCCTCCTCCTCTTTCTCTGCCTTCTCCTCCTCCTCCTCCTACTGCTCCTTCTCCTCCTCATCCTCCCCCTACGCTTCCTCCTCCTCCTTCTCCTCATCCTTCTTCTCCGCTACCACGTTCGACAGGTCGGAAATTGCATGTGCGCTTCACTGATGGGCCTGCTCCAGGCGATCCCAAGCCTCGGTCTGACGGCTTCCCCAGTTCTCTGCTCCACTGTGTGTTCCCCAACTCACCTGATCACGGCAATTCGCCGCCAGACCTTCTTAGGGCGATCCCAAACTTCGGGTTGGCGGCTTCCCCAGCTCTCTGTTCCACTGTGTGCTCCCCAGCTCCCCCGATTACAGCAATTCGCTTGGGCATCGTTGATGCGCGGGCTGGTGGGGATAGCGTAAAACGTCGAAAGCCCACCGAAACCCCTCCGCCGTGACCTGTGCCACGACGCGAAAACGTCCAGGAAGATTCCTGGTCAAGGGGGCGCGCGCCTGAGCGGGCGGTGTTTCCCCCTCGTTCCTCGCCCTTCTCCTCCTCATCCTCCGCCTCCTCCTCCTCCTCCTCCTCCACCTCCTCCCTCCTCCTCCCCGTTCTCCACGCCCGCTCCCCCTTCCTCTCCTCCTCATCCTGTCCCTCCTCCTCCTCCTCCTCCTCATCCTCCTCGTCCTGGGTGGGAGCGGGCCCCCCCGCCCCGATGGTCCAGGCCGAAGGTAGAATGGTGGATGAGGGCGAGAAGAAGGAAGAGGAGGAAGAGGAGGAGGAGGAGGAGGAGGAGGAGGAGGAGGAGGAGGAGGAGGAGGAGGAGGAGGAGGAGGAGGAGGAGGAACAGGAGGAGGAGGGCGTCGGGGGACAAACGCCTGAGCGGGCGTTGTGTTCTGTTCCTCGAACACGTCGGGGAGGCTCATCTTCTTGCCCGCGCCGCTGGGCCTTCTCAACGCGCTCCGCCTGCTGGTGGGGCTCGCGTCCGTGAGCGCGGCTTCTTGGAAAGCGCGCTGCGCCGTCGAGTGTGCCTCGAAGATTTGTTTTGTTCGTGCGGCAGGGAGAGGGGGAGGGGGTTGGGGTGAGATCCAGATTCCCTCCCCGCCCGCAAGCCGTCCCGCTCACTCCCACCCGCCTTCCCAACGCATACGTAGCACCCGAGCCTGGCCCGAGCCGCAAGATATTCAGCAGTCGTCTTTGGATGGGCAACTACTGGGGGCGAATCCGCAACCGCCGCCGCTGCCGCCGCCTCCGCCGCCGCCGCCGCCGCCGCCCGCCGCCGCCGCCGCCGCCGAGCCGCCGCCGCAGCCGCCGCTGTCCGCCGCCGCCGCCGCCGCCGCGCCGCCCGCCGCCGCCGTCCGCCGGCGCCGCGCCGCCCGCCACCGCCGGCGCCGGCGCCGGCGCCGCCGTCGCCCCCGCTGCCGAATCGCCGCCGCCGCAGCCGCTGCCGCCACCGCCGCAGCCGCCGCAGCCGCTGCCCCCGCCGCAGCCGCCGCTGCCTCCAAGTGTACTCTGTATTGTTTTTTTGGACAGGGATGGTGGGGGGAGGCCGCATCGGGTTCGCTGCGCATGCCCCGAACTTGGAGGCAGAATGTGTTTAGTATTGTTTTTGTTACAGGGGATGGTGGATGGGGGGGTCCCTCATTGCCCCTGGTTGGCTCCCAATCGCCTGGGGGAGAGGGTGTATATCAATAGGGAACAGTGGTTTAAGACTATGTGGCGTGCGCTGCTTTTTCGCGCGATTTTTGTTTCTTCGCTCGGCATCTCACCGCTGTGAGCCTGCTCGCGTGCACAATTGCGCCACGCGCATTCGAATATTTCAAATCTATCAGTAGGGACCGTGCTTGTATGGATGTAACTACCACTGTAATGCTTAGTTCAAGCTAATGCGTCTGCCCATTGTCTTGCACGTACTCATGATTCTACCCAGTCGATATCGTCGACGATTCTCTCTTTCGTGCTCATTGGTTTCACGCCGAAGGAATTGGCCCTGAAACGGCAGCAGCAAACGTTCAGCAGGCAGGAAGGAGCGACAGCGGCAATGAATGCAGCGCGGGAGGCGTCATGTTTTGTTGTTCACCTAAACGATACAGCGTCCATCCGCAACAATCCCAAAACGAGAACTTGGACCCCTTGTCACAAGGTCCTCGCGGCCTGCCCTACACGGGCCATCCTAGACCGCCCTAGATACGTTGGACCACGCGCGGCGCGCGCGCCGCGGTGATCAAGTGCCCCCCGGCGGACGCAAAGCGGGCCGCCTGGTCGGAGTCGGGAGGCGTACTGTCGATGTCGCTGGCAAGCAAGTACATATACCGGACCGCGACCCTGGGGGGGATGCGGGGGATATTGCTGCAGGCCTCTGGCGACGCCGTCGAAGCGCTCGCATTGGTGGCGCGACCCAGTCACTCCTCGGTCGCCGTGCCGACCGCGCAGCGGCCAGATGCCGCGTTCGAAGCCGGAGCGGCGCTCCGAGGAACGACTCGGGTCAGCCGCCGATGCGATCGCTTCGACGGCAAGCCGGGTGCCTCCAAGGGGTGTTGGAGCGCCGCCAACAGCCGCCGGGCGACCTGCTGGCCCGACAGACACTCGCTCGCTTTGGTGCGATGGCAGCGGAGCTACGAGCGAAACGGACGTCGACCATCGATGGGGCGGCAAGGCGAACGACGTGCATGACTGTCTGACTTGCATGCGTTGCCCAAAACTCCTGACATCGACCGCCTGCGGGAGCCAAACTTCCGAGAGAAGTGGCGACTGGGCCATGGGCGAAGGCGTTGCCGCGGGTGTCGAGGGGCCCCCATGTCCGCGCTTCCGCGAACGGCGCGAAGTTGCACAGGGAAGCGTGCAGCATGCCATCGGCGGCGGCCATGGTGGCTGGAAGCGAAGAGAAAACCGGGAGACAGGGTTGCGTCCTTTCATGAAGCCTGGGGCGGAACGCCTGTAGGTTGGTCGCCGGACCGCTTGGCTGCGCTCGAGGCGAGAGTGGAACGCGCGGCGAGCCGATCGGCCGCGCCCCCGCTGCGTCTTGCAACGGTCTCGACTACCGAATGTGGACCTGGCAAATGTTGTCGAACATGCCCCTGGAGGCTCTCGAAATTTTGAGCCGGGAGGGGGCTGGCTCGACGTTGCAGGTCGCCCAGGATTCGAGGCGCGCGACCCGCCCCGCTTAGATCGATCGCTGAAGCACTAGCCAAATCTAAGCGCGGCCCTTCGCGCGGGGCCCAGGGCGCCCGCTCTATCCGCGACGCAGCTCTTGCGCCGAGGGCACTGGTTGGTGACTACCATTATCCTCGAGGGGGGGGGGGGGGGGGGCTCCACGGGCATCTCGGCGGCGCGCGATGAGACCTGCTGCGCTCGAGGGCCTCCTGCCGCAGGGCGTTTTTTTTTTGGGGGGGGGGTCCCATTCCCTCCTCCTCCTCCTACTTCGCGCGGTCGCACCAGCAGGGCTTATAATGCTCCTCCACCGTCTGCCCCCCCCCGCCCGCGTTGCCCCCCGCCCCCCCGCGCCTCTCGATGGCGGTTCAGTGCGGCGGGGCGGTTTTCAAGAAGAGCTCGTTCTCTTGGGTGCCGTGTCGCGGCGAGCTGATGTCGTCGCTTCTTTCATGGTGCCATTCGGCGAACTCGGGGTCGACAGGCGCTAATGGGCCGAAATCGACAACGCGAATCGCGGCGCGCTCGAAGGTCGGATGAAAAGCGGAGAGACCTGGTCCATCCATGCAGCGCCGAATGCGGCTGCCACCGCCGCCTGGTGATCATCGAAGTAGCTTGCCCAACGGAAGTAGCTGTGGATGCGTCTAACTCTTAACTGCGTAGCGCAACCTGGGATCTTCCAAGTTCTGAGCGCAATTTTTCGATCTGCAACGTTTTGCCCCTGCCTTCGCCCCCCAGCTCGCCTCTCCCTTAGACGACGCCCTCAAAAACTTGCACGGGGCCTGATCTAGGACGCCGACGGACTTCGCAGGGATGACAAACGCCGGTGGGCCACTTAACGCTGCCTCGACAGCGAAGGCCTGGAACGTCAAGCGGCGGGTGCATTTCGCAATGGAAAACGCCCAGATGCACCCGCGTATCCTCCACGCCTGACGGGCTGCCCGACAACGACGTAGGACCTCGCTCAACATGCCCTGATCGCTATGTAAATAAAGCCCAAAAGCGCGCATGTCTCTCAGCGCCTGAGCGTTCAACTCTCGTCGCCGCCACATCGGCGCTCGATTCGGATTTTTTACAAAGCACCCAACTTTTTGTTCGATGGGGGTCAAACGCACGACCAACCCACAATCGCAGCATAAGCCTCGAAGATGAAGGGCGACCCCAAAATATCGGCGCGGACGAGCATCATTCCTGCTGTTCAGAGATGCCACGCGAGCCACGTTTTTTTCACTCCGGCGCCCGAACACGCGCATGAAGACGCAACGCCAGAGTGGCATCTGCGTTGTGGTTTATGGCGGGGCGGTGTCCCGCAGTATCTGGCTTCCTGCCCGTTGATAAACACACGTGTAATCTAGTTGAGGAAACCGGCGCCCTTTGCAGGCTGCACGCGCGCCCTTTTGCGCCCTCGAGGAACTTGCGATTCCCATTCCCGCAGGGACTCGCGGGATCAACAGTCGCGCCGGCCCGAGGGCAATGTGACGATGGTGACAGCCATCGCCGCCAATATTGTGCGCCGTGGTTTCACACCAACACCAGCGTGGGCTTGCAGGAAAAATCCTCATCATCCTTGCTGCTGCTGCTCCTCCTCCCTCCCCTCCTTCCTCGCCTGTCCTGCCCCTCCGTAGCCATTTTGGCTCAAGCCTGCCTTGGGCGCCAGGCGGGCGAGGCGCGCGCCTTGTCTCTCTCCGTAGAGTCCCGTCGCCTCGGCGGGCAAAGAGAGCGGCTCTGTCTCAGTCCCCTCGCCCTGCGGCCCTGGCAATGGCTGCGGTCCCCTCGCCCCCGAGCGCGGGTCTGGTGGAGGCCCTCGCCCCGCTGGCTCGGGCGGCGGCGGCAGGCGCGGCGGAGGGCGGGGGCGGGCGGCAGAGTGCGGCTGCGGCCGTGGCTGCTGCCCTCCGCACTGGCGCCTCCCTGCTGGGCCTGCAGCAGGACGTCCAGCAGACGCCGCTCGACGAGGCGGGCGAGCAGGAGGTGGCGACGCGGCCCCTGGCGATCGAGCGGGCGCTCTCGCTCCAGGTCGCGGGACAGCCCGTCCCAGGCGCGGTCCGCCTGGGCCGCAACCTCGCCGCCCACGCCGAGATTGGCAAGGGCGCCGGCGTCCTTGGCCTGCCGGTCGCGGAGAAGCGGCGCCGGCAGCGCGGCCGCAGGCGCGGGCGCAAGCAATCCGGGCTGTCCGACACGGCGGGCCCCTCGGATGAGAAAGACGAGCACTGGTCCAACCTTGTCTGCACGGACTCGGACCAGGGCTGCGACAATCCACGCTACAAGTACGGGGATGGGGACAAGGAGAAGATCGAGAAGGTGGTGCACGATACCTTCAACCTGATGGACCAGCGGACCTCCACCCTCCTGAGTTTCGAGGGCAAGCAGAAGGAGCTGGAGACCATCGACAACCCCATTCCCAAGAAGGCGCTCGAGACTGACCAGGCGGTGCAGGACACAGACGTTGCACGAGAGTCGCAGCACAAGGGCGTGCTCAAGGAGTACAACTCGTCGGCTGCTTCCGCTCCACTCGAGTGCATGAAGAACGAGCCCAGCCTGGGCAAGGGTGGCAAGAGTAAGCCCCGCGGCTCCTACGCCATGGTCAACATTGGCGCGGGCAAGTCGGGCTTCGAGCCGCCTGGGCGCGTCGGCAAGGGCAAGGACAAGGGCATCGGCCTCTGATTCGCCTGCCGTTCGCACACCTGCAGATTTATAGGCTGCAGGGTATCGGCGCTAGCCACGTCAGAAGGCTATCGCTTCTGCCCTCGAGCAAAAAAAAAAAACCTGTCCTGCCCCCGCCGCCCCCGCCCCCTCGCCGCCCCCGGGGGCCGTCGGCAAGGCGAAGGGGGGAGGGGGGGGGGGAAAGGGGGCGGGGGGGGGGGCGGAGGGGGGCGAGAAGGAAAGGATATGGCGGGGTATCAACACACTTCGCACGCCGTGGACGGGGGCACGCTGCGCGCGAAGCCATGCTGAACGACGACAACTCGCGCCGATTATGGATCGCAAGGCAAACCATGCATGACACAGAAGCGTGAACGTCAAAAGTATCTGTCGGTGCCGCCGCTGTTTTTTTCGAGCGGCCGCAACTGGCCCCGCCAGTTGTGTCTCTGGGAAATCGACCCCGCGGCCAGGTCGAGCGTGCCGCGAGGGGCGCCGTGGGTTTCAAAGTGGGGCCAATTGCGCGCTGCCGCGCGCAATCGCCTAGTGTCGGCAGGTAGGCTCCTGGAAGTAAGCGCGTGCGCTGCGAAGAGACGGCCCCGAGGTGAGTCTACCTTTCGCGACGAGCTGGCGAGCGAGTGCTACTCATCACACTTGAGACGCCATTGCATTAAGGCAAGAACGGAAAACGACGAAAGGGGGCCGGGATGGGGCAATGCAGGGGGGGGGGGCAGGGAGGTGGGAAACGCGAGCAGAAACAGGGGGGAGGAGGATTGGATTGAACTCGGAATCGCTGCTGGATTCGGCAGTGTGGCAATGAACCATTTTGGGGCCTATCTTGGCCTACGGAGACACCGCTGGGGCAGGCAAATCCGGCCCCCCCCCCCCCCCCCCTCGCACTGCGCGCAGATACGGCGTCCAGACTGTCGCCCTTCGACCGCGCCAGGGGCGACGAAACCGCAGGCGGCCCCGGGATATGTGATCGCGCCAATGGAGATCGTGCAAACGCTGTTCGTACCATAGCGGATCGCAAGGAAGACGATCGCGCCAATGGGGGCGCACCGCAAGTGACTTTACCGAAGGCGGTCGGGCCGAGGGGGGTCCTGCTACCACTGAGCGTGCCAAAACATCGCACCAACGAGACAGATCATCGTGTTCATTGTGGGGGATCAGAGGAAAAACCATTGTCTTTTCCGATGGGGGCCAGAAGAAAAATCATCGTTGTGATTATTCGGGACCTGCCATAAATCGTCGTTTTGATTATTGTGGTTTCCGATTTCCATTAGAGGCCGGTCGTTGAAAAAGTTACTTAGCAGAAACAAACACGACATGAAGACACACAAGTTTACGTTTATGTCGCTTTCGGTTCTTCGATGAGGGGGCCGCGGTTCGGCTGCGCGGCGCATGCCGGCGAATCAACTGCGATGAGTAGCGTTGCCGGGAGCCGCGTGCCAGGCGCCCTCGACGACGTCCTCGCTGCAGCGCGCCACCCCCTTAGGAACGGCCACCTCGTGCAGCGCAGGACAAACGCGCTGGCAACGCGCGCGCCCCCGTGAGAACGAGCGCCCTCCGCGGCCCCCGCGGCGGCGAGGCCCCAGAGGGGAGGAGAGGTAAGGAGGAAGGATCATCGTTTTCATTATGGGGGCCCCAGAGGAATAGCATCGTTTGTATATTGGGGGGGGGGGGGGGGGGGGCACAATAAAAGCGCCGCTTTCATTGTGGAGGCCAGAGGTAAAACCGTCGTTTTGATTATTGTTTTTTAATGTGGGGCGGGGGCCGGAGAGGGGGCCTCTGACACCACGCGGGCATCTCAGGCGCCCTCCTGCTTCTTCAAGAAGACGCTGGCCACCCGAGCTATCTTGGCACGCCTCTCGGCGCCCGTCGAGCTCGCGCTCCCCTCGAACATGGGCCCGGCCGGCACCGCGCTGAGCATCTCCTTCGGGTGCATCCGCGGGGCGTCGACGACGCCGAGGGACTCCGCGACCTGCATGGTGGCCGCGTCCACCACTCCAGCCGCCGACTGCTCCCGAAGCAGCCTCGTCGCCTCCTTGGTGATCCTCAGCCTGAGCTTCTGGTCGTCTTCGTCCAACACGTAGTTCAGCACCTTCAGCGGCATGGTGTCGTTCGCGCTGATGTTGTCGCCCTGCGCCACCTTCTGCTGCAAGGCGCCGAGCAGGTGCTTCAGCGCCTTCGCCCCGGTGAGCGTCGCAGTCATGCCGTTCGCGTCGTTCGTGACCTCCTTGTGGTGCAGATGGCTGATGCGCTCGAGGGCCTCTCGCTTCTTGGCGGCGTCGGCGATGTTCGCGGTCTCCGGCGTGATGCGCTCGTCCTTCACGCACTGCTGGATGGCATCGATGATCGTCTTCACCTCGGATTTCGGCGCCCTCCCATGTCCCACAGAAGCCAGCCACGCGGCTCTCGTGGAAATCCCGCAGGGGGGCGAGGATGGCCGGGGCATCGTTCGGGTAACCCGGGTGCGGGAGCTTCGTCTTCGTGATGAGCCACATTGGGTCGGCGCCGGCCTGCCCCGCAAACTTGCGCAACCACGCCACGTCGCACATCCCACTCGGGTCGTGGGTGAGCCACCGGCTGCTCCGAGACAGGAGGAACCGGTTGACGGCTGCTCCGTCCAGCGTCGGAGACAGGCTCTCCGCGAGCTCGTTCATGATGCCGCGCCACGTGTTGTACCCGGCGAGCTCGGTCTCGCCCGCGCTGGAGCCGTCGTCCTCGCGCCCCTGCGCGACGAGGCCGGCCTCGAGCCACAGCGCCGCCGAGCCCTTGCCCGAGCTGCGGTTCTTCTTCCCGCAATGGGGCGCCAACTCCACCTCCTGCCCGAAAGTCGCCGCGGCCATCTGGATGTCCTGGCCCGCGAGCACCGGGTCCACCTTGCGCTCTGGGACTGGATCAGACGCGGCCGTCCCCGGGCGCTTCCGGGGAAGCCCGGGTCAGTCCAAAGACGTCCAGGTACCTCTGGCAGATGCCTCACCAGACCTCCGTAGACCTCTGGAGACTCCAGCGAGACGATCCAGCACGACCTCCGGAGGTCTCCGGAGATATCTCCGGAAACCTCCGGAGACCTCCGGGAGCTTCCACAGACCTCCTGAGACCTCCGAAGACCTCCAGAGACCTCGGAGCCCGGCACGACCGCCGGAGACCCCAGCCAGAACGTCGGGCAGAACTCCGGCACGACCCCCCGACCTCCGCAGACCTCCGGAGACCTCCGGAGACCTCCGGAGACCCCCGGATTGCGCGGTTCTCCAGGCCCGGGGCGCCAGGGAAGGGGTCGAGATGTCCGCGGCCAGGCGACTCGAAAAAAGGACATGCGGCGGGCCTGAAGGCCTACAGGGTGCTCGGAAGACGGTTCGCGCACGGGGGCGGCGCGGGGGGGCGGCGAGACCCCGGAGGGGAGGGAGGGGGACTGAAAACAAACATCAAAATTACAAGCATGGGAAATCTCGGTTTCGGTCGGAAGAGAAAACCTCGTAACAGTGGGGGGAGGGCGAAGACCAGGAGGAGGTCCTGCGAACGACGGGTTCTGCGCAGGTGACACCGGGCGCCTCCTGCAGGCACGCCTCCCGCGCCCTGTCCACGACCGCCTTCGTGACGCGGTGGCTGTCCCACGTCTTCGCCTCCTGCCTCGCGAACGCCGAGAGGTGCGCGACGACGACGTCGTTCTTCGTGGCCTTGAAAGCCTGCTCTGCCGTCGAATGCACTGGCCGGAGAGCAAAGCCACGTGCCCGATATGCCTGGCCATGTCCGTCTGCTCGTCGATGATCGCCCACGCCATGTCCACGTCCATGAGCAGGCCAAGGCGAGAGCCCTCCGCCTGGAAGAGGCTCCGGAGGCCGCACTTGTCGCGCTGCGACATGCCGAGCAGCTGCAGGAGAACCAAGTCGAATATGCCCATCATGTCAATGAAGCTCTCCAAGTACCGGGTGGTCCGGAGCCCCACCCGGTTCACCAAGTCCTCACCTTCAGCGTAGCCCCCTTGTCCAGGGTCACCGCCATCGGGGTCAAGCCCCTCGCGAACTTGGCGAGCTCCGCGAAAGTCGCCGGGTTCACGGTCTGCGCCGTGTCGAACCACGTGAACAGCACGTTGGAGCTCCTCTTGCCCGTCGACGCCCCGTGCGACTCGATGCCCTTCAAGAGCTCCAGATCCACGGTGGCCCCTGGGTGAACAAGAGGGGTGGGCACGCCGCCGCCCCGCGGGGGCGGCGCCGCAAAAGGCCCCCTTCGGGCCGCCGGCCCGGCGCCCCCCCCCCCCCCCCCCCTGAACACCCAAAGACACGGAGCAGCGCCCGAAGCTGGACGATTGGACTCGCGCAGCCCCGGCCGGGCAGCCTGCGGCCCAGCGCCCTCGATCTTCCCCGGCATCAGGTACATGCTCTTCAAGGTAGGCCAGTACCCCGGCCCGTGCTTCTTCTTCCCCTTGCTCTCCCGTTGCGCCCAATCGTCACACGCCTCCACGCGGCAGGTAGACAGGCCCGATCCCCCTCGGCCGTGTCCCCGTCGAGCCCCGGCTCCGCCGCGACCCCGGCGGCGGGGGCGCGGACGGGGCCGCGGCCCAGGAAGACGCGGCGCCGTCTGGGGGAAAACTGGCACGGGCAAGAGCAAGATCGGGCTGAGAGTGAGACAGAGGCAGAGAGGAGGACAACGGCATGCCGCGCGGCCCCAAGGATGAACGGCCCTCGACACGCTGCCCGCCGCCAGTTTGACACCCACTGGGGGAAAAGAGTACGACTTTCTGCGGGGCGTGCACCCGCTGCCACAAGTTCTTGTCCTGCCGCGCGACCCCGTAGAGCGCGTCGTCCTCGATCTTGCCAAAGTGGGCCTTGATCGCGGCGAAATTGGCGGCGTCGCCGGCGCCTCTCCCGACCTGAGAGCGCGCTCTCGCCGAGGAGCGCGAGGACTTGCCGAGCTCGGCCTGCAGCTCGGCCCGCTCGAACAAGCTCCGCTTGTCCGGCGTGGTGCCTGGAGGGCCGGGCTGCGCCTTCGCCGGCGTCGACAGCGCGGCCGCGCCTGCCGCTTGCTGCTCCTGAGGCCTCAGCCCAGTCTGGCTTCGGGCCACAATGGCTTCAGCCTTCATGGATGCGGAATGGGCCGGAGAGGGTAGTGCACGCAAGGCATGGTGCACACTGGGAAGGGCAGGCGGTGCGCACTGGGGATGTGCACGCTGGCGGCGCACGCCGGGGAAATTCACGCTGGAAAGGCCAGGTGGTGCGCGCTCGGAAGGCTCGGTTGTGCGCGCGCGGGATGGTGCACACTGGTGCACACTGACAAGACGGCCGCGGACCAACTGGTGCACACGGGGAAGTTCCATGCGACAAGTCACAGCGAACGCGCCGGTGTGCACCACCTTGGAGAGGTCCGCTGTGCACCGCGCGAGACTCAAAACGCTGGCCGATTTGGCATGCCAAGTTGGTGGCTCACATCGCACCGCCAGGCCAATGTGCACCACGCGCAGAACCGCTGGAGCTGCCCCCCGGGGCGCCCAGGCAACATGTGGAGACGAGGGGGGGCAGGGGGGGGGGGCGCGAGGGGGCAAGCTTGGAAGGAAATACGGGAGACGATTGGCGAGAGGGGAGAGGGCCGGGCAAGGGAGGACGGGGGAAAGGGGCGACGAAGGGAAGGGGGAGGAGGGAAGAAGGGGCAGAGGGAGGGGAAGAAAAGGAGGTCAGGCGAGAAGACATGGGGGAGGGAAAGACGAAAGAGGCGAAAACATGGGAGGCTGATCGGGGGAAGCGGGGTTGACTTGGAACGGCCCCAGGAGGAGGAGGGCGCTGGGCGGGGGCTCCGGGGAGGCGGAAGAGAACCCAGCCAGGAGGAACAAAGGGGAGAAAGACACCCAGGGGGAGGCCAGCCGGAAGCAGGGGGAGAGACAACAGCCACGATACGGGAGGGTAGGGGGACGCAGGAGAGCAGGAGCCAGGAGGAGCCATGGGAGGAGGAACCAAGCCGATAGCGGAAGAGGCCAACGAGAAGAAGAGGCAGGGAGGAGAGAGGAAGGAGGAAGGAGCCTCGAAGAGCGTGCCCTTGCGTGAACGCCCGGTGCCCCAGAGGCCAACGGTTTCCTCGGAATTCGCCCGGGGCCCCGGCGCAAGCGGCCCCCCGGGGCCAATCGACGCCGGGGCCTCCTGCCGAGCAGGACTGAGCCGCGCTCCCGGCCGCGCCCCGGCCCTTGCGGGCCTGGTTGCATCCCCTGGGCCCCGGGGCCCGCCCGCCCCGAGGAAAACAAGGGAAAAATCTGGTTCGCAGTGCGCCCAGCTTTTTTTGTGTGTCTGGGTCTTCGTCTGCGTGTTCGTCTTTGCGTCTACCTGTTTGTTGTGTCTACCTGCTTGTTTGTTCGTTGTGTTTACCTGTTTGGTTTCTGTTGTTGTTTGTTCGTGTCTGCCTTTTTCGGTCGACCGGAGAAACGGGATTCGACGGCGCAGCGCAACGAGCTACGCGATCCTCCGCACCTGCTCAATGCGCCCCCAATGGGGAGCCCCGTCGGCCAGTTGCCGGATGAGCTCGGTGAGAATGTCTGGGTCCTTGACGGCGCCCCCCTTATCGTGGTTCGAGGCCAGATCGCACCCCCGGCGAGCGTCGAACAGATACTGCATCCTGTAGCACCAGAACTGACAGAGAGCGATCGACTCCAATTCGCCGAACTGCCGCCATGAAGCGTCGAAGGTTCTAATGCTTGCCCGATCCTGCAACCATTTGTCGGCCTCGGGCGCGCCTCCTTGCCCCCTGGCAAAGTCGATGGGCAGGCCGGTCTTTCCAAGGGCCGTCTTCCCCTTCATCAAGATGACCGCGAAGTCGGGGGCCCGCGGCGCGAGAGCCACAACGTGCTCCAGCTGTTTGTCCATGATGTACTTGAAAATGTCGCCCACCTTCGGCTCCGCCCTGGCTGCAGCAGCGCGCGGGGGTGCAGGAGCTGGCGGCCCCCCTACGCCCTCGCTGCCCCCCCCCGGCCTTCCGCGCCAAGTGCTCAATCAACCAAGGCCGCTTAACGAAGTCGTGCGGGGTGATCCACTCTGGCAACGCATCATCAGTCTCCTCGGTGTCCCGCCGCAGAAGCGCAGGCATCTGAGCGAACCGTTCTTCAAGGGGCATTTCCACGAAATCGCTGAAGCATCTGCCGGTCGAAGCGAATGTCAAGAAAGGTACAGCAGAAATGTGAGAAGGATCCACTGCCCTGAAACCAATGTCGCGACGGTAGATAAACTGGCTGTTCCAAACGAAAGCATGAGATGTTAGTTCACGCTGCTCTGCTTGCGCACCCGCCACCACCCTCTTTGGTGGCTCCTCTGGCAGACGCGTCATCTCGCAGAAGCTGGCGTATGAGGTCGCTGCCTGGCGCGCGTGAACGCGAGCCACCTGTCCGACGCTGGCGCGCGCGCGCGCAAAGCCGTGCATCGCATGTGATGTCGATGCCTCGCCAACATCTTCCCCCAAGCAGGCGCGTCCTTGCATTGATCAGGGAACTGCGGTGGCGTTGGGACCCTCCGGTACTTATCCTTCAGGTCAGGCGGTTGAACAACGACTGGCGCCAGCGCTGCCTGTCGCAGAGATGCCACTTCTGAGGCCGTCGCCTCGCAACCTTCCCACATTAAGTATACGCTCTGCAACTCGTCGTCGGTGAGCCTGCAATCAGTTAAACGATGCATGATGCCCACGTCCCGCTGCTCGGCGCCCCCCCTGGCCGGGTGCAGGCTGAGCAGGCCCCCCCAAAGAGGCAAGTCGTCATCGATGTCTGCCCTCGCCTGTGCCTGCGCAACTATCGCCTTCTGATCATAGTGCGCCCGCGTGCCTGCGTCAGCCATGCCCCGCCAATGCCCGTGAGTTCTCATGGCGGCAGTTTCTTCTTCCTGTGTCAGTTTCCGCGCAACCTCAGCGGTCTGCGCAAGGACTGCTGTCTTGGAAAACTCGCACCTGCCGTCGTCGTTATCAGGCCGTCTCCTCCTGAGTTTGGCTATCTTGTCACGGAGCTTCACCTCGAGCGCATCCTCCTCCGGGCGGAAGACGAGCGGGGCGATGGCGATCAAAAAAACACAGCGCTGCCATCATCTCTTTGCCATAACGGTTGTGGAACCGTTGCAGAGTAGTCAGAATCGCGTGCAGCTGTTCGGCACATGCCGAAGTCCAGTTGAGACTTTGGATAAGAAGGGGGGCGCGCCGAACCTTCCCGCGCGGGTGGGCGTCTCGCTTCAGGAGGGTTTGGATTTTGTAGGCGACTTCAGAATCCACGATAACTGGCGCTTGTGCCAACTCGTCCACGTTCTTGTCCAGATCCCCCACTGCCAATTTAAACGGGTAGCGTGTTGGGAGCCGAAGGAATCGATCGCACATGAAGCTGGCCGCCACGTGGGCGGACCCGAGACAGCCACTTCGAAGTTGTGGAACGCCCATGCTCCCGTCGCCGGTCAAGTGGAGCAGCAAACACCAAACGTCTACTGGGACCGAATTCAAAAAGCGAAGCTCGTCCGATATCTCATTGGTGATGTCATTGAACCTGAACAACAAACGGCCGTCAGCGAGAAGGGAACGCAGAGCGGCATCGCACTGCCAGCTTGCCATTGCAATCACTACAAGCCACAATGTCAGCTCGGGCGTTGGACGCCGGACCCCACTCAAATAAACTGCCCCTTTCTTGCTGCGGAAAACTCTGCCGAACAATATTTCCAAACCTACTCCGACAGCAGCTAATATCCGCTGCGCGGTCCTCCCGCGGGTAGCCCAACGGGAACCTGAAAAAAGCCTGTCCACTGGAGCACGGCCATGACGAGGGTCGCCACCCGCTCCTGCCAATTGGCGTCCTGAAGGACGCGCGGGTGGAGGTGCAGCCGCTTTCCAGCCACTCGAGGCGCCGCCCAAGTGAGCTCGTCAACGAGCTCTGGGTCGAGGCCGAGCGTCTTCCAGCGAGCCTGGACGTCGTTTTCCTCGGCGCCCAGATCATGAAACTCGACCTCGTTGAGCGCTGACGGGATCCAAGATTTCAGGGCGGCACTGGAATTTTTAAGGCTGTGCACAACGATCCACAGTTCCTTGCTCATGGCCTGGGGGTCCGCCACGAACCGTTCCGTGGCCCAGCGCAGAGCCATGTGCGCGTCGTGGGCGGCGCACGGCGCGCCCGCGTCCCACGTGGGCAGGTCCGGCAGGTGGCGGGCGCCATCGCCCACGACGCTGGCATTGTCCACGACGTGTCGGGCCCTCATCCACTTCGCCTGGGTGTCGTGCTCGCCGCGATCCCAGCAGCAGTGGTTAACGACGACGCCCGTGGCTCCGCGCGACCGCAGAGTTTCGAGGAAGCCGCGCGCCACGCTGAACCGCGCCCAGTGCTCCTTGCGAGGTCCCAGACTGACACTATTACTAAAATGAACATGTGAGGGGGAGGCATTATGGCGAAGGCGGCGTGGCATGTTTTGTAACCTGTTCCTCGACAGGGAATGCTGAAGGGTTCTTTTTGCGTGGCTGCGCTGCGGGGAGGAAAAAAAGCCCGCGTGCACCCCCCCTCCCGCGGCGCCCGCGCTTGCACGCAGCGCCCCCCCCCCCCCCCCCCCCCCAGCGCGCCATTCGGCCTGCCCGTGCACTTACGCACGCAGTTTAAGGTCTCTTTAACGCGGTGCAACAATGACGCGCGCCACTGCCACTGTTTTGGTTTAGCTCCTTGTTTGGCAGCGCCGCGGGGTCTCGCAGCAGGCGACGCACGTGCCATCTGCCATCAGTATCCACAGTGCTGACAGTAGCCTTCATGACGTACCATTCGTCGCGTTCCTGAATCTCCCGGCTGCACCTCCGGATGATATAAATCAGCTTGCGCTCCCACGTATTCCCCCCGCCCCTTCCCCCTTCCTCCCTGGCCTGGCCCCCCCCCCCCCCCCCCCCCCCCCCCCCCCCCCCGAGCCCCCGTCGCGCCCCCTCCAGCGCCGCCCCCGCCGCCCCTGTCCATTCCCCCGCCTTTCCCCGTCAACTGCCCCCTCCCCCCCCCCCCCCCCCCCCCGCCCCCCTTCAAAGCCGCCCTGCCCCCCCCCCCGCTCGCCCCCCCCTCTTTCTCCCCGTCTTCCCGCCACTGATTTTGCCCACCCCACCCACCGCCCCACCTTGCCACCACCCGAATAACCGCCCCCGCCACCTGTGCCACCGCCCCTCCTGCACCCCTGCCCCACATGTCCCCGCCTTTGCCCTTTTTTTCACGTTCCGCCTCCCACATGCCCGCTTTCCCCCCTTTGTTCTACTATGCTCTGCGTGCATATCCCGTGGCGTGATCAACTATACATTAGCGCAGGGAACTGAGAATTGTGCTTGGCTTCTCGCGCCAGGTACCTCGCCAATCCAATGGCGCCGAACCATCTGACCCGTTGCGACGAGGCGGTGGCATCTCCCTGGTAGCTCTGTCGCAGTGGCTGGTCGCTGGGTTCGGTGACGAAGGCTTGCAGTCTATCCTCCATGAGCGCTTTGAAAATTTCTGTTGCCTTGTCCAAGACCGGTCGAGTGGCCGAGCACGCAAACAAAGAAGCTTTCCTCAACCTGGTGACGGGATCGGTGAAAGACTCCATGGTGATTCAGGGAAGATTGCGCGCGAACAATTGACGACCTGAACGATCTTGCTTGACGAAGCAAGAAGACATAAACGTAAATTGTCGGAGGCCCGCGCGGATGTTTGCGTCGGCGCTGGACCCCCTTGGCGGCGCCTCGGGCGCCGCCCCTGGCGCGCTCCGCGCGCCAGGGAGGGGGCCCAGCGCCGATCCAAAAAATCTGCGCGGGCCTCCGAACATTTACGATCAAGCGTTTTTCTTTCTCCTCGGCTTGCTAGAGCCAAAACGGCTGCGGAACGGAAAGGGGATGCAAGGAGGGGGGGAGGGAGGGAGGTGCTGGAGGATCGAAGTGGGGCAACGAATGCGCCCTTCCGAAGCGCGGAGACGAATGCTTGCACCCCTGCGACGTGTTTCCCGCCTCGAGTACTACCTGGCTGCGCCCCCTGTCTTCGCGGGTCAAGCTCTGGCGGGTCTCCTCGGGGGGGTCCGCGGACAAACCCGCCGGGCCGGCAAGGGGCAGGGGGGCGGCGGGGGGCAGAGGAGGAAGAAAAGGAGAGGCATGAATCGGGGAGCGAGGAGGGGGGCCAAGTGGAGGCGGACAAGGAAGGATGGCGAGCAAGACGACAAAGGATAGGGGAGGGGAGGAAGAGCGATGATGATGATGATTTTATGGTCGGCTCAACGCAAGAAAATCAAAATTGCCCTCGCTCGGCCGCGACTGAGACCCATCGCAGCGCGCGCGCTGCGCACCGACCGAAAGAAGGGCGCGTGGCCCACGCGACAAAAGGCGGCGGGCCCGTCGCAAACAACCGCCGCCGGGAGGCAGGAGAAAGGGCAACCGCGCACCTGCTCATATCTGTACAAAACGGGCAACGACAACAAACTCAAAAAAGCATGAACATTTTAACGCGAAAACGACTGAAAACGAATCCTCAGCGTGACTGCCGGCGCCTCCGTAGCGAGCAACTCTCGAGATCTTCTCAATCGGCGCGTCGTCTGGTGATGCCGGGCTCCCCGAAGATCAACTATGCGATTCGTTTTGCGCGGGGTGAGCGTCCGCTGCCCTTTGGCCAGGCAGCTTTCCAATCTCGCTGTGTTACTGTTCAGGATATCCGTGGCTTTGCCCGCTGAAGGCCCCGCTGCAGTAGCTGAGCTTTTACCCGCGTCGCCCGCGAACGCGCCCCGCTCCGCGTCGAAGGGGGGGGGGGTCTGGATGGCGAGGGTTTATAGTCAAAAAAAACATGCGTGCTCTCCGTGTTTTCGCCGCCCCCCCCCTCCTCCGCTCCTCCGCCTACTTGTTATTCATGTATATATATATATATGTGTGATTGTATGCGTAAAAAATCTCTCGGGGCTGTGGGCTGCCCCATCTGCGATCCTGACGTCGATCGCATATCGAGCGGGCCGTCTGGCGTCTCTATGGGCGCCGTCTGCCGGTGCGCCGTGGCGACGGCGACGGGCGCGCCCTCGGGGCACGCATGCCCTCGGGGCATGCGTGCTCTTCTGCCTGGACTTCGAAGCGATGCTTCTCTGCGGCTGCACGTGAGTTGGCGCGGTCATAGTTGCTCGCGGTGAGGCTTTTCTTGTTGCGCTCAGCCCTCCATTTATTGCGCGCGATGATGGTGATGATGCTCTCTCTCTCTCTCTCTCTCTCTCTCTCTCTTTTTTTTTCTCTCTCTCTCTCTCTCTCTCTCTCTCTCTCTCTCTCTCTCTCTCTCTCTCTCTCTCTCTCTCTCTCTCTCTCTCTCTCTCTTCTCTCTCTCTCTCTCTCTCTCTCTCTCTCTCTCTCTCTCTCTCTCTCTCTCTCTCTCTCTTTCTCTTTCTCTTTCTCTTTCTCTCTCTCTCTCTCTCTGCTGCGACGCGCCGCGCCGCTCTGGGCCCGCGATGGAATCCAAGCGCCTGCGGGGCCAGGAAGGGGCCCCGAGTGCCAATCCATGGAAAATCGCCGTAACAATGAACGATGCGCATGCCACCTTTGTCGCTCTTGCCGCTCGCTGCCGCTCGCGAAGCTCATGGGCCTGCGACTGTCGAGGGGGTGGCCTGGCACCTGCGAATGCGCGCGAGATGGTCCTGCAATGCTTTCTCGAACCCGTGCGTCGCTTCATTCGCCGCCGCGGTCCCAGCCGCTGCCCCCCCCCTTTCTTTTGAACTGCCGCGCGTCTCCCGCCGGCGGCGCCGCGGCCGGCCGCGCGGCGCCATCTGGCCCGCTAGCCCCGAGCCCCTTTCTCTCCCCTTGTCCACCCTATCCCCCCCGCCAGCCCCCTGCCCATCCTGTGCGCGCACCGCGTCGCGCGCTTTCCATCTCCTCCTCCTCCTCCGTGAATAACTGCCCGAATTTCCGCCCCAATTCCTCCGTTTGTCCCATCGTCTTTCGTTCAACTATCTCGCTCGTCTTGTTCTTCGGGGACTCGAGGTTGACGGTTGGCTGCAGGATTGGCCGGGCTGCCTCTGCGAATAGGCCCCAGCTGGGGCAAGCGCGTTTCTCTGCCGCCCCGCAGCAATATCGTAGAATCGCACGTCGGTCTTTCTGGGCAAGACGGAGGAGATCCGCGTCGAGGTGAGCGAGCTCGAAATCCTCGCAATCAAACCTATGCTGCTGCTAATCCTCCGCCCTCTGCCGCCCCGCCCAACTCCTCTCCTGGGTTTCTGAATTGAAATTGGTCCTCGGGCTGAAATATGACCGGCGCTCGGGGCTCCTGCGTAGCTCCGCATAAGCGTTCCAGATTTGTCCTGCTAGATCTGCGTTCTCGCCGACAAGGTAATGCTTTCGGGCATGTTCTTATGCTGGCTGTGATCTCCTTCAAATCCTCGCAGGCGCTCGGGAACTCATCCCCCCTTTTTCTCCGCCGTCCGCCCCCTCATCCCCCCCCCCCCCGCCCGGCGCGCGCGCTCGCTCGCGCGCGTCCCAAGATGTTCTGCTCAATGCGTTCGGAAAGCTCTTTTCTCTTGCGGCGTCTTGTCTGGCATCTCATGGGGGCGCTTCGGGCAGGTCGTGGCCCCCGCTGTCTTCTGGCCCCGTGGTGGCAGAGGCTGGTGTCCAGGTCGACGCCCGCGGGCGCGTGGCCCCTATGTCCGCGGGCTTTGATGCTTTGTAGCTCCTTCCCCGCAGTAGTGAGTGATGCGCGGGCCCGTAGTTGCAGTCGAGCATTCACTGGGGGTGTTATGTGAAGGGTTCGGCCCTGGCCTCCGGTCGGCCCGAAGTATGTGTCGGTTACTCTACTACTCGCTGATGCGATGAAGAGCTGGCTACGCTCGCACAACTTTCTGAACTCAAGGCCATCCTGATTTCCTAATTGGGGCGATGTCCACCAAGGCTGATGCGCTAACTCGTTTGGACGCTGCCGTCTCTATCTCGAAACAGACCAAAATCAAAGTTGATGTCGCCTCCTGCAATAATGTTGGTCCTAATGCCCAGCTTGTCAATCTGGTCGTCCAGCCACTTCGTGATTTTGCGGGCTATCCCTCCGTGTCTCTGCGCCGAGGCCGGCGCGAAGTAGACCCCGACAATCTTAATGTATGTTGTTTGCAACCGGATGCCCCTACTAACCCTTGGAGCTCTGAATGGGAGTCTCGTTGCCGCGTGGAGGGGCTGTGTGGGGAGGTTTCTTTTGACGAGAGAACTGCCCCCGCGTGCCGCGCTGGTGGGCCTTTTCTTGCATCCCAACTGGGTGCCCCAGTGGTGTCCGAAATGGTGTTGTTGGGCGGATTGTTCATCGAGAGCACGGTCACTGGTGCCAGACAAGATAGTTACGTTCTGGTCTTTCAGCCCTGTGCTGAGATGTGTATGATCCTATCGTGGTACGGGGCGCGCATTGGGATTATACGTGACGACGCGAATGATGATGTAGATGCTGCTCGCCACGCCGTGCGCGCGCGCCGCCCATGCCGCCCCTCTCCTCCCCGCGGTCCTCCGCCCTGCTGCGGCCCCGCGTCTGGACGCGGTGCACGTCGGGCTCGCCCCGCGCGCCGAAGCCCATCCCCGCGCTGGGAAACGGCGGCCAAAAGGGAGGAGGGGGAGGAGGAGTGGTCCTTCGCGCGATTTTTAATTTGAGCCCTCACAAGCTCTATTCGCTTTCAAGTGGATATAGTTTTTCAATGACAATGACAGGTTGCCTTGCCTTTCGAACCACGGACCCTGTACGGTCCTCCTATTAAAAAACAAAACAACGCTGTGAGGGCTTCCGAACAACAGGCAATCAATGCTTTCCGGGACTTCAATCTGCCTGGGTGGATCTGGTCTGGAGGGGCCCAGAAGAAGTCCGAAGTCCCGAAAACCATTGACTGTTTTCTTTTGATCCATCATGTTTTGGGAACCCTCACAGGGCTCGTGGGCCCAAGACGTTATCTTCTTGTTTGTGATGGAACGAAAGTATCATTGTCTTTGTTTGCATGTATTTCTTATCGTTCTGAATTATATGGTTTTCTTACCCTTTTTGCTGGCATTGATTTCGAACTGTTTTTGGTTGTGTGGATTTCTGCTTGTTTTTGAATGTCTGAATTTCTGATTGTTTTCGATTGTGCGGGTTTCTGATTGTTTTGATTGTTTGGTTTCCGTACCGTTCTGTTATATATATATATATATGAATACACATATATACACATTTATGTATGTAGGATAATGATGCTGCTGCTGCTGATGATGATGATGATGATGGTGGTGATGATGATGATGATGATGATGATGATGATGAAAAACACCCCACGCCACATAGTCTTAAATCTTACCCTTACAAGGGGGGAGGGGAGATGGAGGCGGGATGAAAAGGGGGGGAGAGAGCGGGGGGAGAAGGGGGCACAACCCTCCCGATGAACGTCCCCCGTGTCGTTCGTGGCGGGCGGACCTCCAGCTGATACGCCTGGCCCTGGCAGACACCAGACCTAAGATGGGTCTGGTGCCAGGGCCGCGGATGGGGGCGGAGGAGGAGGAGGGGTAGGCGAAGGAGCAGGAGGGCGAGGAGGAAAGGAGGAGACAAAGCGGGAGCAAGCGTTGACACCTTGAAGTGCAGCATCCTGTTCACCGACCAATCAATCTCCGACTCCAGGCTGATCTTCTTGACCTGACCGTCCTGGGTGCTGTTCTTCTGGAGGACCCATACACTGCCACCTGGGCGACGATCAAAACGCGGGTCTTACGCGAGATGGCACAGCGACCTTGCGCGGTAGCTTGCGCGGGCCGCAGGCGCGTCACGCTACGCTGGAAGCAAAAGCGGTTACGCGCGACTTTACGCGGGCAACTTGCGTGCCAATGTCGGCACATTCGACCACGTTTTTTTGCTTAGCGGCGCGCGCAATGGGGGTTAGGGAGAGGGGGGAGGCTCACCAAACGGAGGCTGCTTCTTCGAAGGCGCCGGTCTTCCATCTATAGATATAGAAAAAGCCCGCGCCTTCTATGAAGCAGGGGTGCCTCCAAGAAGCCCTCCCCCCTCCCCCTACCCCCCTCTGCGCGTTGCCGGGAAGCGCGAAGCGCAAATAGCTTGGCGCCCTCGAGGATGAAGAGGAGGAGGAGGAGGAGGAAGAGGAGGAGGAGGGAGAGGATGAGGAGGTCGAAGAGGAGGAGGAAGAGGAGCACGAGGAGGAGTCGGAACCCACCTGGCATGGTGACCAGGTCGTCCAGGTTGGCATCCTTTCCGGCGGCGCGCGCGCGCAGGGGTGCGGGGCGAGATGGGCCGGCCCTCGCAGAGAGCACGCGGCTCCTCGGAAGCGAGCGGCCTCGGCTGCAGAGGCTTCCACCTTGGCCCCCAAAAGGCCCCCAAGAAGCCCAAGAGAGGCCCCCGAGAGTCCCCAAAACGGCCCCCAAGAGGCCCCCTAAACTGCCCCTAAGAGGCAACCCCCGAGAGGCCTCCCACGAGCTCCCAACGAACATCCAATAGGCTTTATACCCACAACCCAAGCACGATGGCGGGATGGGCCAGCAGCCATAATATAGAGGCTTCCCCCGAGACAGGAGGGATTTTCAGAGTCGGGGTGCGTTCTCAGAAGGCCGCCACCCCTTTTGCGCCGCCCTCCTCCAAGCCCCGCGGGTCCTTGATGGCCTCTATCCGCACGATCACCGTGGTGGATACCGCCGAATCCGACTCCTCGATCGGCCACAGCACCCGCGCCTGCCGCAACACCTCGGCCATCACTCTCATCGCGCTAGCTGGGCAGGTGGTGCAGTGCTTCTGCATCAAGGCGGGGCCGTAGTAGACGAGGAAGGCGGGCCCCGCCTTGCGTGGTACGGAGTGACGAGCAAGCGCAGTCTGCTCCTTCCTCCCTCCCCTCTCTCAGGAAGGCCTCGCCTGGGGTGGGGCGAAATTCACAACGCGCCCAATATGATCCTGCCTCTCTCCTTCTTCCCTCTTTCCCCCTCCTCCTTCTCCTCCTGCTCCTCCTCATCTTTCTCCTCCTCTTCTTCATCATTATCATCATCATCATCAGCATCAGCATCATCAGCATCAGCATCAGCATCAACATCATCACCACCATCATCATCATCGCCCCGCGGGCAACGCTCGTTGCCGCCATCGCTGGGGCCAGGAGCGCCGCCCGCCCGAGGCGCGACGGGAGCGCCGCGAGGTTCCCGCAGGCAGCGGCGCCGGCGCGGCAGGAGGCGCCCGAGGCGGCCCCTGCGGCGGGGCTGAAGACGAAGGCCGACCGTGCGGGGGCGGTGGGGCAGCCGGCGAGCGACGCCAAGGCGGGGTGGGCGAGGTTGCCAGCGCAGCGGGCGCCGCTGGCACCGCGGGCACCAGGAAGGCAGCCGGCGGGGCAACACCCCAGGCGACTGAATGCTGCAACGAGGGTTTCTTCCCACATGGGCGGGAGACCCCCTTCGGGGAGCAGCGTGAAGGCGACTGCATCCGCCAGTGCAAGGGGGCGGCCCATCCCCTGGACCAGCGTGGCGGCAGCAAGGTCTGCGGTGGCAGCCGGGCCCAGCACGGCGGACAGTAATATTCCGTGGATGTGTGCAACATCCGACGAAGGCAGGGGTCCCGTACGCCCAAGGTCGGGGTGTTCCTGCCACGTGGCACGAGTGCCTGCGGGGAGCAGGCCAGCCGAGGTAAGCAAGGCAGGCGAGAGCACCCAGGAGTGCGCGGCCGAAGCCCGTCGCGCAAGGGCAGCCGCAGGCCTCCCGGCACAGGGGCGTGGAGCTCTATAGGGCGCCACGGTGCGGTCGGTCTGGGGGGTCCCTGCCCTTCCCGGGGTTGCTGGGCACCGCGGGGGGCACCGCGGGGGGCACCGCCGCTGGCGCTGACGGGGAGACTGGAGAGCCAACGCGGGAACTGGCGCTCTAGGGAGACGAGGGAGAGGACGAGCTCGAGGACGAACCCGTGCAAAGCTGGGCCTGCGCCCGTGTCACAATCTCACTGGCGCCAGAGAGCAGCGGCAATCGTCCCGCAGTAGAGCACGGCGGTGGCGGGGGTGGCACTGGGGCGCGCGCACTGCCGCAGGCGTTGGTGGGTCCGCGCTAGCGGCGGGGGGCGGGAAAGCCCCTGCGCCTCCCACGCTCGCACTCAGCGCGTCCATGCTGGCAGCGCTCCTCCTCCTCCTCCTCCTCCTCCTCCTC
>CAUYUJ010020238.1:83981-138981 GCA_963575745.1 Prorocentrum cordatum
CGACTCGAACGACTGGTTCGCCAACCCGGTGCGAGTCATCTCCTCGTCGAGGATGTCCCGGTCCACCAAGACGAGGTTATCGTAGGCCTTCGAAGAGATGGAAGAAACACAGAAGGAGGGAGAGGGGAGCGGGCGGAGCGGGCGGGGAGGATCATCAAGCTCGCTGTAGGCTCAAGCGGTGCCATCACCCATTTGTAAGGATGGAGAAATACTGGAGGCCGTGGCACGGCAGAAAGCACAAGGGGGAGAAGCGGCCCCCTATATGTGTTACCCACGCCAGCGGCCGTGAAGGAACTAGCCCATGAGGCGATCTGTAGTCCGTGACACCACAGGAAGGTTTCGTCTACAGGTGGGGATGCGACTCCAAATTCTTTGGTGGGGATTTGGAATAATCGTAGTTCCGAACGAGTGGTCTGGGGGTCCATTGTCGGAGCCCCTCTTGACATCGAAACGGGCAGGCTGGCGCGCGGTTCTAGGGAGGTGGACGTGGTAGGGAAGGGAAGGCCTTTCTGGGCCACAGGCGGGGGAGGAGGAAGAGGAGGAGGATGAGGAGGGAGGATGCGGAGGGAAATGGAGTAGTAGGAGGGAAGGCGAAACGGGGGACGGAGGGAGAAGGGAAAGGAGAAAGAGAAGGAGGAGGAGGATGAGAAAAAAGAAGAGGAGGAGGAGGAGGAGGAGCAGCAGGAGCAGGAACAGGAGGAGGAGGAATAGGAGGACGAGGGAGGAGGAAGAGGGAGGAGTGGGAGGAGGGAGGACGAGACAGGGAAGGAGAAGAAAAGGGAAAAGGAAAAGGGGAAGGAAAAGGAGAAGGCACGAACGTCGCCTTGCGGGGGCGTCCGACGGCCCTAGCACGGCCGCGCGCGCGAGGCGGGCGGGGCGGTGCAGCAGCCGACTTTCATCATGTAGGAGGTGCGGCAGCCGGAAGTGGGGAAGTCGCTACTTTCGGAGTCGCTGGTGGCGAAGAGCTCAGCGTCTGCCTCCATGTGCGCTTGGGACCAGTCCGGCGTGGTGGAGCCGCCATCAATACCGCCGCAGCACATTGCGGTACTGATGAGGCCCTCCAACGATGCGCAACCGAACGAGGCCTGAACTCCGATCATGTCCTGCGTCCGTTATGCGGGGTGCTCAGCAGTTCGTTGTAGCGGCTCTGCGTGTTGATCGACAGCAGGTCGTCGGAGACAGTGGCGTAGTTGAGCGCAGGCTCCGTGCTCGCGAACCTGGCGAAGGCCGATTCCTCACGCTTGCTGGCGATGGCGTCGAGCATGGAAATCACGCGAGAGGCGGAACTGATGATGGAATGTAAGCTCTTCTTGTCGAGTGGGGCCCCTTCTCCAGCAAGTCGGATTCGGCTGATTCTTGAACTTCGAATGTGTGCAGCGAGCCGTCGTGCGGGACGTTCGTCAGGTCGTCGTAGCGGTTCGGAATGCTAATCGGCGACCAGGTCGTTAAAGTCGGTGGCGCGGTTGAGCGCGGGCCCGGCGTTCACAGGCATGGCGATGGCAGAAATCTTGCGCTTGTCGGCGATGACGTCGGACTCTGGTATCGCGCTGTAGGCAGCCGCGATGATGGACTGCAGGTTCTTCTCGTCGGGCGGGCGGCCCTTCTGGTTGACGCTCTGCGTCTGGATGCTGTTCGGCGCTGAGTCGGCGAAGGCGGGCGCGCTGAACAGCGCGGCGTCGGCGTCCGCAGGCGCGGCATAATCAGACACGGCATGCATGTCGGGCAAGGGGTTCGCGGCGAGGACGGCCGTCACCGCGCTCTGCGACAACGGGTCGCCTTCGTACTTGTTGTTGGTAGTGTGGCAATGGACTCGCAAATCAGCGCGACCTGCTTCAGCGGCTGCTTGCGCTTGTCCAAGATGTGGGTGAAGTGGAGCTCGGCCGCGGCGATGGCCGCGGGCGGGCCCTGCTTGAACTCTATGTTATGGTCGCTGACCTGCTTGACGAGGCCATCGGGGGTACGTTGGTCATCCCGTCGTTGTTGCTCGCTTGCGTCAAGTGCGGGCTCCAGCTTCTCCAGATCCGATCGCAACTTAGCCATGGTGGAAGACGAGTGAAGCGCAGCGTCTGCGCGAGGGAGGCCACCTCCAAAACCAACACTCTGCGCAGACTTGCCAACGGATGCGACCTCCTGCGCCGCGTCCTGCAAGCTACTGTTGAAACCTCGACGCGCGGGCGTGGGAAAACCGAGGAGGTTCCGTTGCCCGGAGCACGGGCAGCAGGCTGAGCTTGAGCTTGAGTCGCCTTTGAGCTTGCATTTCATGGTGGTGGTCCAGGCCTTGTGCGAGCTGGCATTGCGGTTCTTGGCGATGTCCCGCATGAGATGGCACTCCTGCGGCCAGAAGCGTCCTCGACAATGCCTGGGAGTGCGTCCTGATGTGGGAGCTGATGAAGAACTTCGAGGTCGTAATGAAGGCAAACGCTACGAGCAGCGTGTTGCGCACGACTCTCGACAGCTGGGTGGTCTTACTCCTTGACGTGACCAACCGGACCGCATCGTGAATAACGACCGCATATTTGATGGCCATGGCGTAAGCCGAGGAGTTGCCCACGGACAAGCCGCGCTTGCGGCGCAAGACACGCGGGGCAGCGAGGCGAGCATCACCAATCGGGGTGGGAATGGCTATGGAGAAAAGTCGAGCCGGCTTCCCTGACATACTATGGCTACGAAGGAGGAGGAGAAGGAGGAGAAGGAGGAGGAGAAGGAGTGAACGTACCTTGAGGCGAACTCGTCTGTCAGCCCCGCACACGCACACGCCTGACTAGAGAGAGGCGGCGCGTGAGAAACGGCGGACAACGGCTCGGCGCCACAGGAGAGATTTCGCTGCGGCCACCGCTTCAGCAATATTTGCTGGCGACGGCGCTGCGTACTGCTTCATTTTGTTGTAAATGTGAAAAGCCAGCGCGATCCTGCGAATCGTCTGCCGCAACGAGAGGTCGCTGGCAGGCTCGGAAGGGTACGCGGCTGCGGGGCCCAAGCCCCAGGTTGTATATGTGCTGAGGAGAGGAGCAGAGTCGGGGGACCACAGGAGGCTCAGGAGGACAGGACAGGAGAGGTAGCGGGGAAATGAATCGGGTGCGTTCGGGCACCCGGACACGCACTGGCGCGGGGCGAGCACATGCATGCGGTGGGTGGTGGTCCACACTCCACTGAGCGATTTGAAAACCGCCCAGCGCCAGCTAGGACGGACCTCTCCGAGCGCTTTTGTGAGAGCGGACCAGCGGCTGGAAAGCTCTGGGGGAGGCGGCGGCTGCTGTAGTCCCCAGGCTTCGATGCGCTTCGTGAGAATGACAGTGAACGGCGAAGAGAAAAAAGGCACGCCGCAGAGCGAGCGCGACCACCCTTTGCACCTTCGGGCGACGCGGCGGCTCTGCAGCAGGCGCCTCGCGAATTTCGGCTCGTGCAGCGCGATTCGCCAGGGCCGCGGCTGCTGCCGAAAAGGGCGGGGCGCGCTGCCCGCAAGACAGGGCGTGGTAGAACTGCACGATGGACGAGGCCTCTTCCCAGAAGGGGGGAGACCAGCGCCCTGCTTCCCACCGAGGGAAGGAATGGACCGCGCTCTCCTCCCAGGCGGTGTCTCGCAGACGGTGGAAGAAAGGTTCCCATTCTCCGCGGGGTGTGACAGTAGCTGAACGGATGGCGGCGGCGGCAGATGCGACTTGAGCTGAGCGAGGGACAGGTGGCGGACTCCATTCCGCCATCGAAATGAAATCTACCTTCCGAAAAGAGTTGGGCGGCATACTGAGCATTTTGTGGAAGACGTAAAGTTCACGGCGAGCAATCTTATAATCGAGCGGGAAAAACTGAGCAACGTAGCTGAGCGTGGACAAGACGGAAGTGTTATATAAGCGAACGGTGGCATCACTGCCAGACTGGACGAGGTTGAGCATATTACCGCGCTGCCACCACTTTTGCCCTGGGGCGAGCCATTGAAGGGCGAGGGAGGCGGAGGGTCCGAGGAAGGTCCCGAGGTACTTGGCTCGCCCCGAAATCGTGAGACCGCCCCAGGAAGGACAAAGGTCGGCCAGGAGCGCTTTCGTTTGGGCAGTGGTGGCAGGAGAGACAGGCGCCCACAGGGGCACGACTACACACTTGCGGGGTTTGAGGGAGAGAAGCGCGAGCTCCTCTGCGGCAGAAAAGGGCTCAGATGCCTTGCGCAGCGTGTCGAACGAGCATGTGAGCAGGCCAGTGTCGTCCGCGCATACGCCGAAGTAGCCTTTGTCGTAGTCGGGCGTGCCGTCGGGGTGCTCGATGAAGGAGGCGATGTGGCGGACGAGCGGGTCCATCGCGATGGCCCATGCCGAGCCACTGGCGGGGCAGCCCTGCGCGACGCCCGACTCGATGGCGAACATGAAGAGGCGGACCCCGTCGACCTTGAGGAAGCTGTCCGGCGCGTGGTACAGGTTGCGAAAGAGGCTCATGAGGCCGATGGGGACCCCGAAGCGCTCAAGTGCCGCAAAGAGCCAGGCCCGTCCCAGAGACGGGAACGCCGCCGCGAAGTCGAAGCTGGTGAAGACAGGGTGGTGATCAGCAGCATCAGGACGTATCCCAGCGCGGCGCATTTCGGCGTCAAGAATGACGATGTGATTGGTGAAGTTGCGGCCGACTACGAAACCCTGCTGCGCCTTGTGGGTCCGCTCTGCCACAGCGGATTTGAGGAGGAAGTTGGCTGCGCCTGCGATGGCCTTGATATCAGTGTTCTTGAGCGAGAGCGGGCGCGTGTCCTCAGGCGCCCTGTCGGTCTGCAGCTCGCCGACGAGGTTGTCCCCTTTTCGGCAGGAAGGCGAAGTCAGAATCGTTCAGGAGGAGAAGGAGGAGGAGGAGGAGGAGGAGGAGGAGGAGGAAAAAGAGGAGGAGGAGAACGAGGAGGAGGAGAAGGATTACCAAACCCGCGGTCACTCTTCCTTCTCCTTCTTTATATATATTGATATATTATGTATATATATATATATATATCTTATTATACTATATATATATATATATATATATATTTCGGGCCTTTCCCTTCCTCTGCCTCTGCCTCCCCCACCATCCCTGCTTTCGCGTTCCTTCCTCTCCCCCTCCGCCCCCCGTTTGGCCTCGCCGCCGTGCTCCCCCGAAACGGTGCGGTGCCCAGAGGCGCGGGCCGCACGAACGGCAGGTGGCAGGGCGCCGCGTCGCCACGAGAACCGAACGGAGCATCCCAACCACCAGGGTGGATACCGCCCCGGGACCTCCTTAAAGCCCTGGGTGAGGTACAGGAGGGGAAGAGGAGGAGGAGGGGAGGAGGAAGAGGAGGAGGAGGAGGATGACGAGGACGAGGAGGAGGAGGAGGAGGAGGAGGAAGAGGAGGAGGAGGAGGAGGTGAGGAGAGGAGGAGGAGGAGGAGGGAGGAAGGAGGAGGAGAAGGGATGATAGGGGGGGGGTAAGGAGGAGGGAGGAGGAGGAGGAGGAGGGAGGAGGAGGAGGAGGAGGAGGTGGAAGGAGGGGGAGGAGGAGGGGGAGGAGAAGCAGGAGGAGGAGGAGGAGGAGGAGAAAGAGGAGGAGGAGGAGGAAGAGGAGGAGGAGGAGGGAGGAAGAGGAGGAGGAGGAGGCGGAGGAGGAGGAGCAGGAGGAGGAGGATGTTTTGTATCCACGATGCCGCAACCCAACATACACCCCAGAAGGTGGGTGAAACCGACTGGGGGAGATCAAGGTGCTGGGGGACCAGCAACCCGATCGGTGAGCGTCCAGCACTGCACTGTGCAGGCAGAAAACAAAACGCTTTATATGGCAAAACGTGTCTACATCGACAATGAACCCAGCCTTTTTCGGATTGATTTTTTTTATATATATATAAAAAATCAGCGGATTGCTGTGTGAGGCAACTTTGTGTGGCTCACACTGTTTGTCGAGGTTGCGAACCTGCCCCCCCGACGTCATATACGAACACTTGTGGCAAATACACAAAAAGGGGCCAGCTGAGCAATCGAGCAGCACGCACCGATGGCCCAACGCTCTGAGCTGAGCAGGTTGCACACGCAAAACAGACGAGCCCGTCCCAGGAGGGGGCTGGACCGAAGGCATTCCTCGCCTTCCTCTCAAACAAGCAACACAGTGCCAATAATTGCCCATCCATCCCCGTTGGTGCACAGTCTTGTCCAAGGGTGGCTTGGCTACGGGTGGGGCGGGGGCGCGTTGGACATCGGGGCCTAAGTCCCAGCAGCTTTGACCCCAGGCGTCCGACAACACGGGCAACGGCACAGGATTTATCAAGACCCTCACGCAGCTCGACGAGCGGCTCAGGATGCAAGGGCGCCGCTTCATTGGCGGCCTGGTCGGCCTAGTCATTGCCTTGCCGCCTATAGCGGTCCCCCTCGCCAACGGCATCATCGACCACTAAATGGGCCCGGACTTTCTCGAGTCTCCCTCGCGCTCTGCTTTGATGGACAAGCTGGGCCGTACCACTAAACGCCCTTTTCGCCGAGATCTGCTCTGACCAGGGCAGCGCAACCCTGACAGTCCGAAAGAATAGTTCTGGGCCCCGTAGCCCATCGACACGCGACAGACAAAGCGTGGAATTCAGCCGCCTGAGGCGTCTGGGGCCCGCGCAGGCCCTCGCGCCCGCACAGTGACTTTTCCCGTCGCCCGAAAGACCCGAATAAGGGACCAACCAGCCCTGTTCAGTTCCGTGATAAGATAACGAATGCAGGAGCCGTCAACAAAAATATCTCCTTCGAACAAAACATCGTGCCCCCCCCCCCCCCCACCCCCTCACCCCCTCCCCCCCCCCCCCCCCCCCCTCCCCCACCCCCACCCCCCTCCCCCCCCCCCCCCCCTCCCCCCACTCCAGCTCGATGCCCCCCCTGGGAGAGCGGCCTGACGGGAAGAAGAGCCAGCGGAATGGTCGAAATCGCCTAGCAGGCCCAGGTTTTGTCGGCGACCTTGCGGCCCGTTTTGCCGACTTCCCTCTTCTGGGGCGGCAGACAGAGGAGTTTCCTGATCTCCAGAACTTCAGGGTCCAGACGTCCCAAACTCATGCCTGCGGGCACCCGCCCCGATTGGGGCAGAGCGTCGAAGGCAAATCAGAACCTAGCGGTTTTCGGCTCTCGGTCTTTTTCGCGTTGTTGTGCTCCGTGTTGTCGTTGTGTAAATCGCATTGCAGAACAGAGCCCTCAGACAACCCCTTCTGGTAAGGGGTGTACTTGGAACTGCGAAGGTAACTGGACACAGGCTCCACGCATGCCCGAGCTTTCATGTTGAATCTGGTCCATAAATCCCATTCATACCCCCCCCCCAAAAAAAAAAACAGCCTCACGCAGCAGCTTGCGGACGAGGTGTGGGGGGGGGGGGCTCCGTGGCTTCGTAACTTGCAAGGCCTCGATCAGTAACCGGACCCGCGAAACTAGACTAAGTCCAGGAGATCCGCTCGCACGCTTGACGAAGAGCCGTCGCAGGGCCCGAGACACTTCGCCGCAGCGGGGTTTCACCCTCGAAGCCCGCCTCCCAGGCGGCCCTAAGCTCCGTGAGCTGAAGGGTGTGCTGATAAGAATTGTGGCAAGCCCACCGCACCTCCTTCGCCCATCTGCACATCGGCGAGACAGCAGCGCACCAGCACGGGTCGCCGCGCGCCAACAGAAGCGCCGTGAGCGAGCGGCCCTTCGCCGACGGCTGCATGCACCTCAAAGGTTCAAAATCGCTGACACCATGGACCTCCGACCCGAAAAGCTCGGGCGCCAGGGCCCCAGTCGCAAACGCCTCGCTCGCAACCTTGCCCCCGACCGTGGGCTTCAGCTTCTGGGGGCGGCCCGCGACGGCCTGTGATTGTGCATCTCTCTTCTTGTGCTTGCTGCCCCCCCCTTTCACCCTCCGCGGCTTGCCCGCGCAGTCGTCGCGCCCGAGACTCGGCAACGAGCTGGCGAGCGGGCCCGCCAGCTCCCCAAGCGCGGCGGCCAACTCCTTGCCCAACGACCGATCATAACACATGAGCGACCGCCTGTCCTCGCCCGCGCTAAAGTTAGCTGCCGCCCCCCCCCCCCCCCCCCCCCCCCCCCCCCCCCCCCCCCCCCCCCCCCCCCCCCCCCCCCCCCCCCCCCCCCCCCACCCCCCCCCCCCCCCCCCCCCCCCCCCCCCCCCTTCAGAACGGCGCGGGGCAACTCGGCAGCAGGCGGCAAGTGGCGCGCAATATAATCCTTAGAGCCCGCGGCGCTCAGGCTCGAGTCATCGATGTACAACTTGAAATGTATAGGTGGGGGCAGTTGCATGCTGTCCAAGTCCTGGATCGCGCGTGCACGGACGAGCGAAGTCGCGAACGTGCACCCCGCAATAGTGCCCCCCAAGGCCCAATGGGGCCCGTCCAGGAACCCGCTGAGGACGAAACACCGAGCCTGGAGGTGCATGTGCAACCGCCATGGGGAACTGCATCCGACTACAGCGGTGCAACAGAAGCTGGAGACTGATCGTCTCATAATATGTGTATAAGTCAGGCAGCACCGCGTCAACTTCATCCTTACACGAAGTAGAGGTCTCCGCTCGAACTGCCTGCCTCAGAACCGCATCCTGGGCCCCCTTTCGAACGGTCCAGCAGCAACGGTCTCTCGCAAAACGGTGCTCTCAGGCATGCGCCATTTGCTTTCTCGCCTTACCGTGCGCGCCGCAAAGGGCGCGAGAACTCCCGGCGGGCCTGAAATCAGCGGGAGGCTTCGGGGGCAACGCGAGCAACGTCGCGGTCGCCCGCCTCGGAACCCGCGCCGCGGGCTCCATCGCGGCAGAAAAGGGCCGAGGCAATGCGCGAGAGGCAGTCGCGCATGACACTGAAATGCCCCATGTAAAAACCGCCCACGCTCACCGAGGCATTGCCCTTGAATGTCCTAGGGAACTCCCTGATGGCTTCCGCGGGCACGGGATTTAACTCAGGGGCCAATTCACCTAACTCGAACCAGGGCGAGGGACTGGCACCCCCCCGCAGGCTCGAGAATCGCCTGGCCTCAGCCTTCAGGAGGGGCGAGGTGTCCGCCACCACCGCCCCCTCCAAGGAGAGGGCGGTGGTGGGATTCCAGGGGGTAGCTCCTTTACTCGCAAGGTGGACTTACGAGCCCCTCGATCAGCCCTGTAGAGCAACCATTCAGGCCACTCTTGGTTAGCTCGCTTGCGAGCCTCCAACTCAACATTGGCTAAGACCCCCCGGGGATCTTCAACCGACCGCTTGGGGCCATCGAAATGCGATCCGCCCTGCTCCTCATGCATGGGGGGCTCTTCGATGAAGGCCACGGGCGATGGGGGGGGAGAGGCAGACGCGCCAGGGTGATGGTAAAGCTGGGGGGGGGGGGGGGGGCGACTGCAGGGCGCCCATGGCGCCGTGGGTGCCCGCCTGGGAGCCAGCCGCCCAGTGCCTTCCAAGGCGCAGGACATGTTGGCCAGCCACCTGCAAGAGAAAAGCCCATCGTTACACTTGGCGATATGTTTCGCGAATTTGTCTCTCCAGTGCATCTGGGGCGGCTTGCCCCGATCGCCCCGAGACGGGAGGACCTTGCCGGTGGCGGCGCGGACCTCGCGCTCGGCAGCATTCGCCCATCCTTTGCAGGCCTTGCCGAGAAACTCCCGGGCCGCATCCCACCCCCCCTCAATCGCGGCAGCTCGAGCCGAGTCCAGCACTTCCAAGCGCCGCCGCGGCTGGCGACGCGGCTCGAAAACGCGCGCAGGTTCGAGGGGGGCGGTGGGGATTGGCGGGGGCGGCGGAAGGCGAGAGCTTTCAACTTCCCAAACTTCGGATGCAACGCGATCCTCGCAAGCGAATGCGGGGTCGCATCGGTTTCGCGAATCACCTGGGCCGCGCTGACAGCCTTAGCGATATCCGCCGAGGCCAAACAACAATCGTGCTGCTCTAACCCAGCCGTCGACTTACACGCGCGTCCTTCAGGGGCCAAGAACTGAAGGGCGTGGGAAGTGGGCGCCGGCCCAGGCGACAACGGGGCGCGCGGTTCCAGATTGAAACCCGGCCCAAGAAAAAAAACGCCCCCCCCTCCAGGGCCCCCCCGCCCCTCCCCGCGGACAAACAGGAGCGCAGGATATCAATATTTTCGTGCGAAAGGTCCTGGTAGTCGTGGAAATAGGCCGACATGGCCGACGGGGCTGGCTGGCCAGGGATCTCGACGGTGCCGGCCGCCGCCCTCGATGCCGCGATGATGCGACCACTCGCAGGTACATGGGGGCCGAGCGCGTCGCGCGCGCAGATCGCAACGCCAGCAGAAGGCCCCTGCCCAGCTCCAGGCACCTGCTGCGCCCCGCAAACTCTTCCATCCGCGCCGTCGAGCCCGCGACGACCCAGACGCAGCCGGGCTCTCCACGTGCTCATGCTCCTGCATAACCACCGCCTTAGCGCCCGTCTTCAGAAGCCAGAGCTGACCAGACCCCCGCCCTGACGCGTTGCAGCTCTCAGCGCGCGGCGCGAAGGGGTCCTGAGGGGAACTCCGGGCCTCGAGAGGCCCCATGGGCTGAACGCCCTGGGGCGGGCAATCCGCGGGCAAAACTGGGCCGCGGAGAATCGCGGGCAGAGAAGCGGAGGTCGGGCGAGCTTCACAACCTGGGGCCCCCTTAGCCCGGAGAAGAGTGCGCCTCGCCGCCCTCGAAAGAGCCCTGCAAACCTTCGGGCGCGAAGGCGCGGGCCTGGGAGATCCGCGACAGGCGAGCCGTGCTAAAATGGCCTGCAAGAGAAGCCCCAGGACGCCCATGGCCAACTCTCGCTCGCTCCACCCCAGGCGCCCTGAAAAGCGTTTTCCGAATCCGAAGTGGCGCCAGCGGGGGAAGATGGAGATCGGCCGGGGCCCCGCCCCAGGATCGTCCGAGCGCATCGGAACCCAAGGAAGACCCAGCGGGCGGGTCGGGCCGACGTGGCCCAGGTCCTGTTTAACAGCTCCCCCGACTGAGCGCTCTGGTGAGGCAATCAGATGTGCGCGTGCAGATCGATGATCCACTCCAGCGACGCGCCCAAGTATATTCTGAAACTGATGACGCGGCCACCCTTCAAGCTGCGGGGGGGGGGGGGGCTGCTGAAGGGCGCGTAGAGCGCGGGCTCGCGCGTCGCCATCGCCAGGGGAAGGAGACGCGGAGGCACCCGTCGTACTCGCATCTGGGGGCACAGCTGGTTCGCACTGCTCCATCACCAGGTGCATCCTCGGGCTTGGCGTCGCTCGCAAGGGCGTGGGCTGCGGCATCATCCGCGTGCCCAGCAGGCTGAGTCGCTGCTTCGACGACGCGCCGCCTCTTGCCCGCAAGCCCCGCCAACTGCTTCCTCTGCTCCTCGCGGAACATGGCAGTCTGCTCGGCCGCTGTGCATAGAGCTGCTGCACCAGTGCCGTGATTGACTTCTGCAATGCCTTGAGACCAGCCTCCGCCTCTGCCTTGTCTTCAGCCGAAAGATCGTACTCCTCCCCAGGCGCCAGCAGAGAGTCCAAGTTGATGGGCAGCTCTTTACCCTGCAAAGTGTCCTCGGTAGAGATCCTCACAGATGAAGCCTGCTGCTCAGTCGAGGCCTGCGAGGGAGCGAGAACCCCACCCACCTGCATGGCCAACTCCTGAATCAACTTTGTGTCGACCTTCAGCTTGAGTGAGATCGTCCGTGAGAGATTGAATCACCTGGCGCTGGGCATCCAAGTCCATCTGGGGTCGCTCGTAGTAGGATACCGCCTTGCTGAATTTGCCCTCCAGCGCCCGCAACTCCGCGAAAGCCGTCCCCACCCGCTGCTGCAACGGGGGCTCGACCTTCTGCTCCGAGCGCTTGGCGTCCAGCAACTTTTGGTACTTGGCGGAACCCTCGGTGTCGCCCATGGGGCGCAGCGTGGCGACCAGATCGCACAGACGACATGTCTCCGATGCCGCCCTCCTGACAGCTGGCACAAAAGGGCCTGGCTGGACAGGAAGCTCAGCAAACCAAGTACCAGGAGGAGGCAAAGACCTGGGAACCCCATCAGTCGGCGGCCACCCCCGCCGTACGCTACGCGGCTGGGGAGGACGGGTGAACGAAGGGGAACTCCGCCAATACCAACAATTTTTGTACTGCTGCCACAACTGCTTATTCTTCTTGCACCCGCATGCCGTGCACGTCCACGTCGAAGGTGTGTTGCCACTAAAGCCACGGTGGCCAGATCCCGTGCCACCGTCCGCCTGCCACGGCCAGCCGTCGTTCCAGCGCGGAGCACGAAAGGCCGCAGGAGCCATGACAACTCACTGACAACGGGAGAAATCCTGGTGTCACGCAAATTGGCTCGCAGAAGCGCGTGCCCCTTTGAAGAACTGTTCCTGCAACGCTGCTAGAGCGCAAGGGGGCTAGGAGAAGGAGGAGGAGGAGGACAAGGAAAAGGAAAGGAGGAGGAGGAGGAAGTAGGAGGAGAGGAGGGAGGAGGAGAGAAGGAGGAGGCAGAGCAGGAGGAGAAGGAGGAGGAGGGAGGAGGAGTGAGGTGGAGGAGGAGGAGGAGGAGGAGGAGGAGGAGGAGCGAGGAGGAGAGGAGGAGGAGGAGGAGGAGTGGGAGGAGGAGGACGAGGGGGAAGGAGGAGGAGTAGGAGGAGGGAGGTGGAGAGGGGAGGAGGAGGATGAGGAGGAGGAGGAGAAGAGGAGGAGGACGAGGAGGAGGAGGAGGAGGACGAGGAGTAGGAGGAGGACGAGGAGGAGGGGGAGAGGAAGGAGGAGGAGGAGGGGGCGCCTGGGGCCTCACGGCTGAACCTCGCCCGCGGCCCTCGCCGGCGCGGTGCCTGCCGTTGTTGCGAGGTCGGCTAACGAGGGGTGCAGCAAGCAGCCTATAGAAGGGCACAGCGGCGGAGCAACGACACGGCAGCCGACCGAACGGAGCGGAGCCGCCCGAACCTCGGACACCCTTGTTATCCTCTCTTCTCGACCTCCGCCTTTTCTTCTTCCTCCTGCTCCTCGAGGCAGAGGAATGGGTGGCGTGACGCGCGCATCCCCCCACCCCAAAAGACGCTTCAAAGAAGCTCCTGCTCCTCCTCCTCCTCCTTCTCCTCCTTCCCCACCCTTCCTTCCTCCCCTTCCTTCCTTCCTTCCTTCCTTCCCTCCTCCCCCCTCCCCCCTCCTCCTCGCCCCCCCTTCCCCCCCCTCCTCCTCTGTCATCCCTCATGCCCACCCCTTCGGGCGGAGGCCGCGCCTCCGCCACGTGCCAGGGGTGGGACTGCGCCATGGCCACCATGCGCATCTTCGCCACGGCGCCCCGGCCCCTCGGCGGGGTCCCGAGCGAGGGCTCCGCCTGCGTCCACCGCCACTTCAGGTAGTCCTCGCGGCGCGGCGGAAAGTGGGAGGGTGGGGGGGAGAGGTTGGGGGGAGGGGGGGAGGAGGGGGCGACGAGGGGTGTGGAGAGGAGGGGGAGGGAGGGAGGGAGGGAGGATGGGAGGGACGGGGGGGAGGGGGGAGGGAGGAGGGACAAGCTAGGTGCGCTCGCGTCATATCTGACATCCTACTCCTCCCTCCCATCCCTTACCATGGCGCTGATTTTCTCTATCCGCGGACGCGTGTCGTAGCGGACCTGTGGCTCCGCGCGCGTGTGCGTAGTGGGTGGTGGTGCGCGTGCGTGCGTGCGTGTGTGCGTGGTTGTGGTTGTTGGGGTGGTGGTGTGTATGTGTGTGTGTGTGGGTGCGTGTGTGTGGTGCGTTCTGTGCGTGTTTTTGCGCGTGTCTGTGGTGTGGAGGTGGTGTGGCGTCTTGGTGGTTTTGGTGAGTGGCCTGGGCGTCGTGCGTGATGGCGGGTGGTGGTGGTGGTGGTGGCCGGGGTGGTGGTGTGTGTGTGTGGGTGTCTGTGTGTTGTGGTGTTGTGTGGTGTGCGTGTTGTGGTGTGTGTGTGTGTGTGTGTCGATGTGTGTGTGTCGTGTGCCGTGCGTGCGTGCCGTGCGTGAGTGCGTGCGTGCGTGCGTGCGTGCGTGCGTGCCGTGCGTGCTGTGCGTTTTCTTTGTTGATTGTCTGTGTGTGCGCGCGTGTGATGTGGTGTGACGCGGTGTAGCGTGGTGGTGGTGGGTGGGGTAGTGCGGTGGTGGTGGCGGTGCGCGGTGGTGGTGCGCGTGCGTGCGTGCGTGCGGTGGTGGGTGGAAGTGGCGGTGGGTGTGCGTGCGGCGGGGCGGGGCGTGGTGCGGCGCGGTGGTGGCGGGCGGATGGGCGCGCAAGAAAGAGGCCCGCGCTGGGGCGAGAACGCCATCCTGAACGACGGAGGCAAAACACCGATCCGAAAATGAGGCCCACGCTGCAGCGGGAGCACGATTCGGAACGATTCGGGAGCAGAAATGAAGCCGGCGCCTCAGCGAGAGCAGCATTTTGAAAAAAACGCAGGCGAAAACCCAACTCCCGGGAATCCTGTGTAAAAAAACAGTGCGCGGGGGGGGTCGGCCACTCCCAGCACGCCATCAGGGGAAGAGGGAGAGTAGTATTCATATTGAGTAATTGTGGAGGGTGTGACGAGGAGGAGGGAGGGGGAGAGAGGGAGGGAGGGAGGAGGGGGAGGGAGGGAGGAGGGGTGAGGGAGGGGGGGGCCAGGGGTTTGTGAGGAGGGATGGGAAGGGAAGGACGGGAGGGAGGAGGGGGGAGGGAGGGGGGGACGAGGGTGTGAGGAGGAGGGGGGGGAGGGAAGGGAGGGAGGAGGGAGGAGTTGGGGGGATCCGATGGATAGGTGGAGGTTATTAGGGGGGGAACACGAGGAGGAGGGAGGGGTGAGGTGGAAGGAGGGAGGGAGGCGGGGGAGGTGGTGGTGGTGGGTGGTGGTGGTGGTCGGTGGTGGTTCGGTGGTTGGTGGTGGTGTGGTGTGGTGGTGGTTGTGGTTGGTGGTGGTGGTGTGTGGTGGTGGTGTTGGTGTGGTGGTGGTGGTGGTGGTGGTGGTGGTGGTGGTGGTGGTGGTGGTGGTGGTGGTGGTGGTGGTGGTGGTGGTGGTGGTGGTGGTGGTGGTGTGGTGGTGGTGGTGGTGGTGGTGGTGGTGGCGGTGATGGTGGTGGTGGTGGTGGTGGTGGTGGTGGTGGTGGTGGTGGTGGCGTAGGGAAGGCATCTGTCGAGGCCGCGGGCACAGCCTATTTAGCGGCACCTCCCACTCGGGGATGGCTGGGGGACAGCTCACCACCCGTCGCGGGTTTCTAGTGACCGCAGCGCCACGACGCCACTCGGTACGAGAGACTCCCAGGGGGGCCCCCCCCCGGAGAACACTCCTCGCCCCCTCTCGACCACAGGAAGGCCCAGAAGTACCAGACCCCAAGTGCCTGAGGAGCGGGAATCCTCAGAACTGGGGAGCGCTACCGCTGGGGTTCCGACCCCGCGCCATTTTGGCGCATCCCTCACACGGTTCGTGGCCCCACAGGGAGCTCCACCGAAGGCCCCAATGGAAGGGTTCGCATGGCGGCCCCGCCCCATTTTGGCGCACCCCTCACACGGTTCGTGGCCCCATAGGGAGCTCCACCGAAGGCCCCAGTGGCAGGGTTCGCATGGCGGCCCCGCCCCATTTTGGCGCACCCCTTGCACGCTCCGTGGCCCCATAGGGAGCTCCACCGAAGGCCCCAGTGGCAGGATTCGCATGGCGGCCCCGCTTCATTTTGGCGCACCCCTCACACGGTTCGTGGCCCCACCGGGAGCTCCACCGAAGGCCCCAGTGGCAGGATTCGCATGGCGGCCCAGCCCCATTTTGGCACACCCCTTGCACGCTCCGTGGCCCCATAGGGAGCTCCACCGAAGGCCCCAGTGGAGGGTTCGCATGGCGGCCCCGCCCCATTTTGGCGAACCCCGCAAACGGTCCGTGGCCTAATAGGAGGCTCAACCGAAGGCCCCAGTAGCAGGGTTCGCATGGCGGCCCCGCCCCATTTCGGGCGCACCCCGCACACGGTTCGTGGCCCCACAGGGAGCTCCACCGAAGGCCCCAGTGGCAGGGTTCGCATGGCGGCCCCGCCCCATTTTGGCGCACCCCTGCGGTTCTCACACTTGCATATGGTTGGGTCCTTCGCCAGGATAATTCCCAACCATCCTGTGGTGTTGGGTCCTCGCCTTGAAGAGACAGCGCCCCGCGTCCCACCTCCTCCTCCTCTCCTCCTCCTCCACCTCCTCCCTCCTATCATCACCATCATCATCATCCTCATCCTCATCCTCATCATCATCATCATCATCATCATCATCATCATCATCATCATCATCATCATCATCATCATCATCATCATCATCATCATCATCATCATCATCATCATCATCATCATCATCATCATCATCATCATCATCATCATCACGATCATTACCATCATCGTCATCAGAATCACCCATTTCGGCACACCCCTCACACGCTTCGCGGCCCCATAGGGAGCTCCACCGAAGGCCCCCGTGACAGGGTTCGCATGGCGGCCCCGCCCCATTTCGGCACACCCCTCACGAGGATCGTGGCCCCATAGAGGCTTCACCGAAGGCCCCAGTGGCAGGATTCGCATGGCGGCCCCGCGTTTTGGCGCACCCCTCAAACGGTTCGTGGCCCCACCGGGAGCTCCACCGAAGGCCCCAGTGGCAGGGTTCGCCTGGTGGCCCCGCGCCATTTTGGCACACCCCTCACACGCTCCGTGGCTCCATTGGGAGCTCCACCGAAGGCCCCAGTGGCAGGGTTCGCAAGGCGGCCCCGCATTTTGGCGCACCCCTCACACGGTACGTGGCCCCATAGGGAGCTCCACCGAAGGCCCCAGTGGCAAGGTTCGTATGGCGGCTCCGCTCCATTTTGGCACACCCCTCACACGGTTCGTGGACCCATAGCGAGCTCCACCGAAGGCCCCAGTAGCAGGGTTTGCATGGCGGCCCCGCCCCATTTTGGCGCATCGCATCCTTCACACGGTTCGTGGCCCCACAGGGAGCTCCACCGAAGGCCCCAGTGGAAGGGTTCGCATGGCGGCCCCGCTTCATTTTGGCGCACCCCTCACACGGTTCGTGGCCCCACAGGGAGCTCCACCGAAGGCCCCAGTGGCAGGATTCGCATGGCGGCCCAGCCCCACTTTGGCACACCCCTTGCACGCTCCGTGGCCCCATAGGGAGCTCCACCGAAGGCCCCAGTGGCAGGGTTCGCATGGCGGCCCTGCGCCATTTTGGCGCACCCCTCACACGTTTCGTGGCCCCACCGGGAGCTCCACCGAAGGCCCCAGTGGCAGGATTCGCATGGCGACGCAACTCCATTTTGGCACACCCCTCACACGCTCCGTGGCCCCATAGGGAGCTCCACCGAAGGCCCCAGTGGAAGGGTTCGCATGGCGGCCCTGCGCCATTTTGGCGAACCCCGCAAACGGTCCGTGGCCTAATAGGGGGCTCAACCGAAGGCCCCAGTAGCAGGGTTCGCATGGCGGCCCCGCCCCATTTCGGGCGCACCCGTCACACGGTTCGTGGCCCCACAGGGAGCTCCACCGAAGGCCCCAGTGGCAGGGTTCGCATGGCGGCCCCGCCCCATTTTGGCGCACCCCTGCGGTTCTCACACTTGCATATGGTTGGGTACTTCGCCAGGATATTTTTTTGACCATTTTTGAACATTCCTCCTGTAGAGGGACATGCCCGACTTAACTCGAGCACATCAGGACGTCAACCTGGCGAAATGCACGCTGCGAACTGCAGTTGCCAGAGCCTTAGAAACGTCTGCAGCTGCAGGGTCAAGGCTTGCCCGGCGTCAGGGAGCCTCGTCTCGGGAAGGCCTTGCGATCGGGTGTCCGACCCCACGGGGGCCACGCCGGCAGGCTCCAAAACGGAGCGAAAAGCTGGGGGCACCCTGGGCCAGGGGCACCCACAGCAACCCCCGTAAACAAGGGCTGGAGGTGAGCCGGTGGGCCCTGAGCCCGCAACCCTGTAGCGTAAGCAGGGGCCGCCCTCCACGTGCTTCTGTGGCTCTTCCCGAGAGTCCTCGAGCACCTCGGTCTCTGTGTGGGAGCTCAGCTGCGACATGAAGCGGAAAGAATACAGGAAGGACATTAACACCTGGCCGGTCCGTGCACATCCTGCAGCCGAGCAATACCCCTCACCCCATATTCCTTCTGCCGTTTCCCATCCTCCTCCTGCTCCTCCTCCTCCTCCTCCTCCTCTTCTTGCCCTTTCTCGTTCTCCTGATCTTCCCCTTTCTCTTTCTTTTCCTCCTCTTCTGTCTCTCCTCCCCAGTCCTCCGCCTCTTCCTTCTCCTTTGACCCCTCCTCGGTGCCTTCAAGCTGCGGGCACGGGTCTTCTGTACGACGCTGCCCTCCCCTCCTGGAGGCCAGTGCCACCAGGGAGGACGGAAACCAAAACAGTACGTAAGCTGAAGCTTGCAAGAAGGCCCAGGAGTCGAGAGAAAGAGAGAGAGAGGAGTGTCTGGGAACCACAGACGTAGAAGTTGTCACAGCCTGATCGCGCCGTATTTTTCCCAACCCTCCTTGTGTTGGGGATTCGTTTTGAATAGAGCACTGTGGTATCCACCTCCCGCCCTCTCCTCCTTCTTCTCTCCTGTGTTCGCGGTGCCTTGCGGGGCTGCGATCTGCGCAACTGTCGCCACTTTCGTGGGTTCCTGGGAGGCCCAGCGGAGGTACGTCCTACGGAGGTCACTTTGAGGCCTCCCTGTCACCGGCGGGGCTGCGATCTGCGCAACTGTCGCCACTTTCGTGGGTTCCTGGGAGGCCCAGCGGAGGTACGTCCTACGCAGATCACTTTGAGGCCTCCCTGTCCCCTGCGGGGCTGCGATCTGCGCAACTGTCGCCACTTTCGTGGGTTCCTGGGAGGCCCAGCGGAGGTACGTCCTACGCAGATCACTTTGAGGCCTCCCTGTCCCCTGCGGGGCTGCGATCTGCGCAACTGTCGCCACTTTCGTGGGTTCCTGGGAGGCCCAGCGGAGGTACGTCTTACGCAGACCACTTTGAGGCCTCCCTGTCCCCTGCGGGGCTGCGATCTGCGCAACTGTCGCCACTTTCGTGGGTTCCTGGGAGGCCCAGCGGAGGTACGTCCTACGCAGATCACTTTGAGGCCTCCCTGTCCCCTTGGCGCACCTGGCGCGCACCTGGCGCACCTGGCGCGCACCTGGCGCGCTGGGCGCACCTGACGCACCTGACGCGCTGGGCGCACCTGGCGCGCACCTGGCGCACCTAACGCACCTGGCGCACCTGGCGCACCTGTCGCACCTGTCGCACCTGTCGCACCTGGCGCACCTGGCGCGCACCTGGCGCGCACCTGGCGCGCACCTGGCGCGCACTTGGCGCGCACCTGGCGCGCACCTGGCGCGCACCTGGCGCGCTGGGCGCACCTGACGTACCTGACGCGCTGGGCGCACCTGTCGCGCACCTGGCGCACCTGGCGCACACGTGGCGCACACTTGGCGCGCCTGCGCGCACCTGGCGCATCTGGCGCACCTGGCGCGCCTGGCGCACCTGGTGCAACTGGCGCACCTGGCGGACCTGGCGCGCACCTGGCGCACACCTGGCGCACACCTGGCACACCTGGTGCATCTGGCGCGCTGGGCGCACCTGCCACACCTAGCGCAGACCTGGCGCTCCTGGCGCACCGGGCGCACTTGGCGCACCTGGCGCACCTGTCGCACCTGGCGCACATGGCGCACCTGGCTCACTTGGCGCGCCTGGCGCAACTGGCGCACATGGCGCACCTGGCTCACTTGGCGCGCCTGGCGCAACTGGCGCACCTGGCACACCTGGCGCACCTGGCGCACCTGGCGCGCGCCTGGCGCGCACCTGGCGCGCACCTGGTGCGCACCTGACGCGCTGGGCGCACCTGGCGCGCTGGGAGCACCTGGCGCGCACCTGGTGCACCTGGCGCGCTGGGCGCACCTGACGCACCTGGCACACCTGGCGCACCTGGCGCACCTGGCGCGCCTGGCGCGCATGGCGCACCTGGCGCGCCTGGCGCGCACCTGGCGCACACATGGCGCACCTGGCGCACACATGGCGCACCTGGCGCACCTGGCGCGCACCTGGCGCGCTGGGCGCACCTGACGCACCTGACGCGCTGGGCGCACCTGGCGCGCACCTGGCGCACACCTTGCGCACCTGGCTCACTTGGCTCGCCTGGCGCGCCTGCGCGCACCTGGCGCGCCTGCGCCCCTGGCGCACCTGGCGCACCTGGCGCACCTGGCGCGCCTGGCGCCACTGGCGCACCTGGCGCACCTGGCGCGCCTGGCGCGCCTGGCGCACCTGGCGTACCTGGCGCAGCTGGCGCACCCGGCATACCTGGCGCGCTGGGCGCACCTGGCGCACCTGGCACACCGGGCGCACACCTGGCGCACACCTGGCGCACACTTGGCGCACCTGGCGCATCTGGCGCACCTGGCGCGCCTGGCGCGCTTGGCGCACCTGGCACACCTGGCGCACCTGGCGCACCTGGCGCACCTCGCGCACCTGGCGCACCTGGCGCACCTGGCGCACCTGGCGCGCCTGGCGCGCTTGGCTCACCTGGCGCGCATGGGCTTCTGGGAGGCTCAGCGGAGGTACGTCCTACGCAGATCACCACTATACCATGGCGCCGAAATGTCCTTCGGTATTGAGTGGTCCTGAATGCAATTGCCACTTGTGTAGAAAGGGTTGGGTACGTCGCAGGATAATTTCCCCCCCCCCCCCCTCCTTCTCCTCCCCCATCTCATGCCCATACCGCACACGTGCTTCCTCCTCGTCGCATCACCAGGCGTGTCGGTAGGATGGCCTGGGCATCTCGCTGGATATACTCCCACACTATATGCAGCTTGTATTCTCGCCGTAACGCTGTGGGCGTTCGTCTGAGGCGTCTGCAACAGCTTCGCGGATGGAAGGCGGGCCCCTTCCAAAACAAGAAACACGGCTCTCGCCCGAGCAGCGTGCACGTCATGTGAAAAGCAACAGCCCAATGCGCGGACGAAGGGCAGATCCACTTCCCAACCATGCTCCTCTCTCTGTCTGCTTCTCCCGCTTTGTCTCTTTCTCTCTTTACCTCTTTCTCCCCACCTCTCTATCTGTATGTGTGTGTGCGTGTGTGTCTCTCTCTGTCTCTCTTTCTCTACCTCTCTATGGCCTCGGCTCGAGGATCCCCCGTGGTCCGAGCGCAGCCCCGATTTGCCCACTCCCCGAATTCCATCCAATAGAGCCTCCCAGTGAGGCCGGCCACCCGCTTCACGAAGGCAATCGAGCGGCGCTAACCTTCGCAGACTTCCCCGGCAGGCCGCGACGCTGCGCCCTCACAGCTTCGCTGAGATGAGGGCGCAGCTGCCTGCGAACATCTTTGCTTTTTCATCTGCGCGGTCTGCAAAGTCAGGCCCAGCCTGAACCGGATGAGCACGTCGCCGGGTGCATACTTCGGTGTGGATGCCGTGGACATGGCGCCGTTCGGTCTCGCAGTAGGTCGGGCATGTCCTCCTACAGGCGGATTTCTGGAAGACCAAAAAAGCCAAAACATCTTCAACAATCTTCAAAAATACTAAACAAATCTCGGGGGCGCGCAAACATGGATTAGCGATCCATGGATTTGGCGCGCGGTCGCCAAATCCATGGATCGGGGGAGGAGCCCTTCCACAAATGCGGCCGGTGCCGCCTCGTGCGGCGGCGGAAACCCGCGATTTTACATGGAAGCGGGACTTGTCGCTAGTCCACGCCCCCCTGATCCATGGTTGCGATCGCCTGAAAATTATGTTCTGACTCGTCTTGAAGATTCCCCCTGCAGAGGGACGGGCCCGACTGAAGGCTCGCCTGTGTCCGCGGGTGCCCCCTGCCGCTCCGGGGGCAGGGCCGCAGCGCACCCAACGCTGGCAGACGGCGGCATTTTCTATCCGGAGATCTGGAGGCTCCAGGAGAGGAAGAGGATGAGGAGGACGACGACGACGAGGAGGAGGAGGAGCAGGAGGAGGAGGAGGAGGGGAGGAGGAAGAGGAGGAGGCGCCCGACTGAAGGCTCGCCCGTGTCCGCTGGCGCCCCCGGCGGCAAAGGGCCGCACTGCACCCGACGCTGGCCGACGGCGGCTTTTTTCGCCGGAGAGCCGGAGGCTCCTGGCCGGCTCCGCCCCCCGCCTTACATCGGGCGTGTCCCTCTACAGGAGGAAGATTCGAAAACACTAAAAAATAATGTGGGGACGATTGTTCGATATTTTTGATTGTGGTTGCGCATGTTTGGGGTATCTTTGAATCTTTCGTCCAAAAACCGCCTTTAGGAGGACATGCCCGGTCTTTTGCGCCTGTTTGGAGTATTCTACATTTTCTGTCCAAAATCAGCCTGTAGGAGAACAGTGCCCGACCTAACCCCCGCTTCCTCCTGGGTCCGTGGGTCTGTGGGCAGCCACGGCCGCCCTCCAGCGCCTCCAAGGCCCTCGGAGCGGAGGACGTGGAGGACGATGAAGATGAATCGGTATCGACGGCCTCCGCGCAGCCGCGCCGGGACGGCGAGTCCGGCTCCGCCCAGAGCGCCGTTGGCGACATGATCCGCATCGCGGGCCAGGGTCCAGCGTGCCGACCCCGGTCGTGCCTCGGCGGCGTCCAGAAGCTCGCCCTGGGCCTGACCAGCAACTGCTTCGACGCAGGTGCTGTCGAGGCGGCCTTCGATGAGGTCCTCCTCTCGAGCGACCTGCCCTCCTCCTCCTCCTCCTCCTCCTCTTCGACCTCCTCATCGTCGTCGTCTTCGTCGTCGGAGGCCGTCGTCACACAGGATCACGGAGGCGACGCGCTCTGCATGTGGCTCCTTGACGCAGGGCTAGACCGCGAGCCCTCTCAACTCAAGGCCGCCACCCGGAACGTCGACCTCAACCAGTCCAGCAAGTACCAGTGCGAGCACTGCCACATGGAGTGCACACGCATCGGCAGGGGCTCCTTCAAGCAGGAAGGCTGCAACTTCATGCAGAAATTCCACTTCAACCTCTCCAGCAAGTGCCCGGGTGAGTACTGCGAGGCAGAGGGCATGCGCGTCGGCAGTGGCTTCTTTACGCAGGGTTTGACCGCGAGCCCATGTACGGTCACCGTCCTGAAGTTCGGCCTCACCCTCTCCAGCAAGTGGCACTGCGCGGACTACGGCGTGGTCGACATGCGCATCGTCAGCTTCGTGGAGCGGGAGGGCTACGATCGCAACGCCTCCGACAACGTCGGCCTGACCCTGAACCGCAAGCACCAAAGCGAGTACTACAACGTGGTGGACATGCACACCACGACAGCGCAGGACAGTCCTCAAAAGCTCCGGGCGGATCCCGTCGGAGCGTTGCGCCACTCTCGCACTGGCCCTCGCTGCTCCGGACCTGCCTGCTCTCGGAGATCGCCCGGCGCCTCGCTGCCATGCTGGGATCCGGCTCCGACTATTCTGTCAGGGCGCCTCGGCACCTCGCTATCACGCCAGGGTGCGGACCCGGCGCCTGCCCCTCGGCGTGTGGCTGTAGTCTTGCGCCTGAGTCGGTGGCCTGCCGCCAGGTCGGGCATGTCGTCCTGCAGGCGGGTTTACGGCGAAACATGAAAATGCCCCAACAATGCTCAAAACTAGTCAAACCATGATCGACAAATAATCCGAAGACAATGTTTGAATATTCCTCCTGCAGAGGGACATGCCCGACTTAGACCCGCCGCGACCGCTCTTCCTCCGGCACCCCAGAGCGGCCGCCGGCGCACCTTCGGGCAATGCCGGAGTCGGCCGTTTCTGGGCACGGCCGCTGCAGGGAGGCCTCGGCGCTGCCGCGGTCCACGGCGACTGCATTCGGACCCAGGACAGACGAACATCCCTCGAGAGCAGGAGGCCCTCTGCCGGCCAAAGCACACAGAACATCCAGGGGTACCCTCCCCCAGGATGCACAAGGACATCCAACAAATACGAATAACAGTAAGGTACCCTCCCCTAAACGACCTCGACCTCATATTGGTCCGACCGCATTGACAGCCCACTTGGGACCTCGGGTCGGGCCGAACGAAAGGGGGGGGTAGGGAAAAGGGGGGTTACGAAATCTGCTGCATGCAGCCGGTCTCGGCCCCGCCGCCGGGCCCATGCCTCGATGCATGGGCGCCTCCTGGCGCTGGGAGGCGCTGAGACAATCAGCTGCGTGCGCTGACTCTCTACCCTGCCCTTTGCCCCCGATCGGGGTGCTGGACGCGGCCTCGGCCTCCGCGGCCGGCGGCGACGGATGCGGCTCCACAAGCGTTCCCGACACGGCCGACCTCGACCTCATGCCTCTGTCCGACCCCGACCTCATACCCCAGTCCGACCGCATTGACAGCCCACTTGGGTCCTCGGGGTGCTGGGCGCGGGCTCCGTGTGCGACGCCTGCGCCCAGGCGGGCGGCCGCCCAGGCGCTGCCACGGGCCACGGAGGGGCCGCCGCCACCTCGGTGCGCGGGCGCCCAGACACGAGCCGCAGGCCCGATGTCTGAGCCGCGGGTCGGGCGACCTCGCCGCGGCAGGAACGATCCCAGCAGCGCGGACGGCGACGGCCCCAACGCCGCCCACCCCGCGGATACCTCCCCAGTGCCTTTCCCAGGCGCCCGCAGGCACCTCCCGAGTGCCTTGCCCCTTGCCTGGGCTGCCCGCAGGCACCTCCTCAGTGCCTTTCCTGGGCTGCCCGCAGGCACCTTCCAAGTGCCTTTTCCTGGGCTGCCCGCAGGCACCTTCCAAGTGCCTTTTCCTGAGCTGCGTCAGCCTCGACGTGATGAGCCTCGACACTCATTGGCACGCGCTGAAGCACCTCCACCAGCGCAGCGCCTCGGTGGTCGCCACGCAGGAGGCCCGCCATCCTGCCCACCGCTAGGGCATGTACACCACCGCCGCTCGTTCCACAGCGAACGGAGCGTGGCGGCCTGTGGGGGGTCCCTCACCTCCACCCACGGCCTCAGTCACAGACCATCGCGTGCTCTGCGCCAAACATGGCGGAGTTGGCATCGTTGCGCAGTCAGCGACTGAGGAGGAGGAGGAGGAGAAAGAAAAGGAGGAGGAGGAGGAGGAGAAAAAAAAGGAGGAGGAGGAGGAGGAGGAGGATCAGGAGTATGCTCTGCGAGGTGGGTCTAACTTTTCGTGCCACATCCTCGGGCCGTGGCGACCCGAACGGGTTGTGGGTGGCGCCAGTCTATGCTCAAGCCAGCGCGGACAATACTCGCCTGTTCCAACAGGTCTGGGACGCGGCCGCTCGAGTCGGGCACGCGTCCTACCTCTTCCGCATGGGCGCCAGCGTCGACATCCGCGACTCCGAGTTCCTCACCCAAGCCCTGCAAGCGGGCTGGAGCAACGCTGGTGCGCTTTACCCCGACGAGCGCGCTCCTTCCTGCGGACCGCCGCTCGAAAGGCCCTGGCAACATACGCTTCGACTATGTCTTTGCGAACGTCTCGGGCCGCCACCTGGTCACCGACTTCGTGCTGCTCCGTGACCTTCCTTGCCAATCAGCACCTGGGCCTTCAGGTCTCCCTCGACCTGGACCGCACACGGCCCCGTACCCGCCAGCCCCACATCGCCGGAGCCGAGAGCGAGGCCCTCGGTGAGCGCATTGAGGGGCAGCTTGCCCAGCGCAGGGACCTCGCGGAGGTTGCGGGTGACGTGAACAACGCGACGCCGCTCATGCCACAGCGCGTGAACTGGCCAACAGAACAACAACAACAACAACAACAACAACAACACCAACACCAACACCAACAACAACAACAACAACAACAACAACAACAACAACAACACCAACAACAACAACAAAACCAACAACAACAACAACAGCAGCAGCAGCAACAACAACAACAACACCAACAACAACAACAACAACAACAACAACAGCAACAACAACAACACCAACATCAACAACAGCAGCAGCAACAACAACAAAACAACAACAACAACAGCAACAACAACAACAACACCACCACCAACAACAACAATCACAACAACAACAACAACAACAACAACCACCACAACCACAACCACCACCACAACAACAACAACAACAACAACAACAACAACAACAATCATTTTACCCGAACGCGTGGTGTTCTCCCCAGTGCCAGGGTTTTCATACGACACCAGGCAATACCCCCACTTCGTGGGGGGGCATTACAAGCTCTACCAAATATCCAAACGACTCTTCGCGACCACCCAAACCCAGCTTCCCGCCCTATGACGTTGGGACACTTCACTTCGTGGCGTGCGGACGACCGTGGCTACTACACTGGCGTGGGGTACACACCCACAGAACTTGGTCACTTATTCGGGGCGCGCATGTGCCCAGCATGGCGCATGTGCCCAGCATGCGCGGTGGTAAAATTCTTAAGAACCCAATGGTTTTTGGAGATTTCGGCGTGCGCGCGCAAAAAAACGAATGTGTCCCGCATGGTATTATTTGACAGGGATGATGGCCCTGGCAGGTGCGCAACCGTTGTCGCAGAAGTTCGAAAAAGTTGCTCGCAAAAGCCCGTTTGACAGAAATGTTTAAAAAGTGTTGGGTTTCCTACGAATCCGCAAGAGCGCGCGGGATGAGATTTTGACATTTTTTTGTTGAAAAACCATTGGTTTTTTGATGTTTTTATGTTAAAATCGCTCCGAACACTAAGCTTTTGGAAGGATTTCGTCTTGCGCGCGCGAATGTCCACTTTACCTTATTTTTTGCAAGGGATTCTTGAAATTTGATTATATTAGAACAAGAAATGTCATTTTATAGTGTTTTTTGCAAGGGAAAGCGGGGGGGAACAAAACAACCGGATCTTGATCACATCGAATTACCTGAGGCTTCCTCACGAAAATGATGAAAATGTAGCTGCGGCCTAGGCGCGGCGGGGGGGGCGTGCACCAGGGGGCCCAACAATAATTATTCTTTAGAATTAATAATGTTCAACAACAACAACAACAACAACAACAACAAAACACCACTGCTGGGCGCGCCCGCGCCCAAGACTTGGTCGGGCATGTCCCATGTCCCCCTACAGGCGGATTTTGGACGAACGAATAAAAGTAGCCAACACACATCAAGCCATATTTCATGTTAGACTTGGGTCGGGCATGTCCCATGTCCCCCTACAAGCGGATTTTTGACGAAACAAATAAGAGCAGCCCCCCGGAAATATCCCAAAGGCAGAACATCGCCCCCTGAATTATGTTTTCTTGCAATGTTTGAATATTCCTCCTGTAGAGGGACAGGCCCGGCGCGGATCCGCCTGGGTCCGCTGCGGCGCTGCGCATGCTCAGGAGCTCGCTCCGCCGCCTCTGTGTCTCCCTCGCGACCCGCTGCGCTGCGCTCCAGATGGGCTCGGAGCCCTCCCACGGCCCAAGCGCCGCCTCCATGAGCCCGAGGCTGCCGGGGAGGCCCTGTCCGCGAGCAGCCCTGGCCTGCGCCGAGGGTCTGAGGCCCCCAACACTGCCGGGCGCGCCCGCGCCCTGGACCTCGCCCGTGCACGGGCCGGCCCAGCAGTCCAGGGACGGCCTCGCTGCCCCGCGCGCGGGCCCGCAGGCCGGGGAGGCCACGGCCGCGTGCCCCGCGCCCTCGCTCGAGACAGCTTCTAGGAGTCTCAGAACGGGATTCAGATCTGACCGAGCTCGCCCACACTTCAAACTGCCTCTGGGCCTCAGGGTTTGGAGAGGGCGAGCGGCAATCAGACTGGATATTACACTCAGTGAACGATTCACGAGCTGCCCAGGCAGCTGCGCGAACCGAAGGCCAGGCCGGGCGTGTCCCACTACAGGCGGACTTTGGGCGAAAACTGCAACAGGAATAGCCCCAAAATGCTCAAACCTCGTCCCCGGACCATTTTTACCTCACAGCGAAGACTGATACGTTTCTAGTGGCGTCAAAAGAAAGCAGCAGATGACTCCACAGGGGGGTCTAGGCGGCATCCGGGGAGCTGGGTCCGAACTCGTTTTTCGCAAACAGTCACACACTTCGTGCTCTTCGACCTCCCAGAACTCCATTCCCGGGCCACATTCTGAATGCCCGGAGCCAACTGTAAGCCACTTCGTGCTCTTCGACTTCCCAGAACTCAATTCCCGGGCCACATTTTGAATGCTCGGAGCCAACTGTAAGCCACTTCGTGCTCTTAGCTTTCGCAAAACTCAATTCCTGGGCATGATTTTGAATGCCCGGAGCCAACTGTAGGCCACTTCGTGCTCTTCGACCTCCCAGAACTCCACTCCTGGGCCACATTCTGAATGCCCGGAGCCAACTGTAAGCCACTTCGTGCTCTTAGCCTTAGCCTTTGCAAAACTCCATTCCTGGGCATGATTTTGAATGCCCGGAGCCAACTGTAGGCCACTTCGTGCTCTTCGACCTCCCCAAACTCCATTCCCAGGCCACATTTTGAATGCCCGGAGCCAACTGTAGGCCACCTCGTTGTCTTCGAGTTCCCAGAACTCAATTCCTGGGGATGATTTTGAATGCCCGGAGCCAACTATAGGCCACTTCGTGTTCTTCGAGTTCCCAAAACTCAATTCCCGGGCCACATTTTGAATGCTGAGGCAGGCTGATGCTGAGGCTGAGGCAGGCTGAGGCTGAGGCAGGCTGAGGCTGAGGCCGAGGCTGAAGGCAGACTGAGGCTGAGGCTGAAGCAGGCTGAGGCTGAGGCTGAGGCAGGCTGAGGCTGAGGCTGAGGCTGAGGCAGGCTGAGGCTGAGGCAGGCTGAGGCTGAGGCTGAGGCAGGCTGAGGCTGAGGCAGGCTGAGGCTGAGGCCGAGGCTGAAGGCAGACTGAGGCTGAGGCTGAAGCAGGCTGAGGCTGAGGCTGAGGCAGGCTGAGGCTGAGGCTGAGGCAGGCTGATGTTGAGGCAGGCTGAGGCTGAGGCTAAGGCTGATGCAGGCTGAGGCTGAGGCAGGCTGAGGCTGAGGCCGAGGCTGAAGGCAGACTGAGGCTGAGGCTGAAGCAGGCTGAGGCTGAGGCAGGCTGAGGCTGAGGCAGGCTGAGGCTGAGGCTGAGGCAGGCTGAGGCTGAGGCAGGCTGAGGCTGAGGCTGAGGCTGATGCAGGCTGAGGCTGAGGCAGGCTGAGGCTGAGGCCGAGGCTGAAGGCAGACTGAGGCTGAGGCTGAAGCAGGCTGAGGCTGAGGCTGAGGCAGGCTGAGGCTGAGGCTGAGGCAGGCTGATGCTGAGGCAGGCTGAGGCTGAGGCTGAGGCTGATGCAGGCTGAGGCTGAGGCAGGCTGAGGCTGAGGCTGAGGCTGAGGGCTGAGGCTGAGGCAGGCTGAGGCTGAGGCTGAGGCAGACTGAGCTGAGGCTGAAGCAGGCTGAGGCTGAGGCTGAGGCAGGCTGAGGCTGAGGCTGAGGCTGAGGCTGAGGCAGGCTGAGGCTGAGGCAGGCTGAGGCTGAGGCCGAGGCTGAAGGCTGAAGGCTGAGCAGCTGAGGCTGAGGCAGGCTGAGGCTGAGGCTGAGGCAGGCTGATGCTGAGGCAGGCTGAGGCTGAGGCTGAGGCTGATGCAGGCTGAGGCTGAGGCAGGCTGAGGCTGAGGCCGAGGCTGAAGGCAGACTGAGGCTGAGGCTGAAGCAGGCTGAGGCTGAGGCTGAGGCAGGCTGAGGCTGAGGCTGAGGCAGGCTGAGCTGAGGCAGGCTGAGGCTGAGGCTGAGGCTGAGCAGGCTGAGGCTGAGGCTGAGGCTGAGGCCGAGGCTGAAGGCAGACTGAGGCTGAGGCTGAAGCAGGCTGAGGCTGAGGCTGAGGCAGGCTGAGGCTGAGGCTGAGGCTGAGGCTGATGCTGAGGCAGGCTGAGGCTGAGGCTGAGGCTGATGCAGGCTGAGGCTGAGGCAGGCTGAGGCTGAGGCCGAGGCCGACGGCAGACTGAGGCTGAGGTTGAAGCAGGCTGAGGCTGAGGCTGAGGCAGGCTGAGGCTGAGGCTGAGGCAGGCTGATGCTGAGGCAGGCTGAGGCTGAGGCTGAGGCTGATGCAGGCTGAGGCTGAGGCAGGCTGAGGCTGAGGCCGAGGCTGAAGGCAGACTGAGGCTGAGGCTGAAGCAGGCTGAGGCTGAGGCTGAGGCAGGCTGAGGCTGAGGCAGGCTGAGGCTGAGGCTGAGGCAGGCTGAGGCTGAGGCAGTGACTGCGACTGCCGTTGCCACTGCAACTGTCATCGCGAATGCGACTACGACTGTGAGAACAGCAGAATTCTACAACTGGATTCTCATCTGAATCTTTAGGGGAATGCTTTCAGATATGCTCCTACACATCGCTGTTAGGTTGCTTTGCCGGGATATTCCTTCTGTAGAGGGACGCGCCCGACTTAGACCGAAGGCCGCCCGACACAGAAGAGGACAACAAAAATCCATGAACAGAACTCTTGGTGCTCCGCGCCGACTTCTCGGCTCTGCGCTGGACCCCCCCCCCTTCCTGGCGGGCGGAGCGCGCCAGGGGCGGCGCCGGAGGCGCCGCCGCGCGGGGGGGGGGGGGGCCGGCGCGGATCCGAGAACTCGCTGCGGAGCGCCACGAGCTTATGTTTGTGGCGTTTTTTTGTCTTCTTCGACGACAGGCCCTCGCACACCGCCGCGCCCAGTGTTAAGTCGGCCATGTCAGAAATACGCCGAAATAGTACAAAAGAAAATAGCCCTGGGGCGATTTTCTGGAGTTTTGTCGAGCATGTGTTGGGCAGTTTGGGGCCATTCTTGTCTCCTAGCCCTAAACCCGCCTGTGGGAGGACACGACCTGTAGCCCAGTGGCCCCGCGCCCGCCACGACGGCCTCGCACGGCAGCCCCGCTGCCCTGGGGCCGCGGCTTGAACAAAGCTCAAACAAAGCTCAAACACAGCTAAAACCAAAGCTCACACAAAGCTCATCCAAAGCCCAACCGAAGCTCAACCAAAGCTCAAAACTTCAACAAAGCTCAGACAAAGCTGAGACAAAGCTAAACGCACAAGCTCAAACAAAGCTCATCAAAGCTCAAACAAAGCTCAAACAAAGCTCAAACAAAGCTCAAACAAAACTCAACCACAACTGAACCAAAGCTCAAACAACGCTCAAAGATAGCTCAAACAAAGCTCACACCAGACTCACACAGAGCTCACGCAAAGCTCACACACAAAGCTCCAACAAAGCTCAAACAGAGTTCAAACACAGCTCAAACAAAGCTCAAACAAAGCTCGGACAAAGCTCCAACAAAGCTCAAACAAGGCTCAAACAAAGCTCAAACAAAGCTCAAGCAAAGCCCAAACAAAGCTCAAGCAAAGCTCACACAAAGCTCAAACAAACCTGAAACAACGCTCAAACAAAGCTCAAACAAAGCTCAAGCAAAGCTCAAGCAAAGCTCAGACAAACCTGAAAACTCAAACAAAGCTCAAACAAAGCTCAAGCAAAGCCCAAACAAAGCTCAAACAAAGCTCATACAACGCTCAAACAAAGCTCAACCAATGCTCAACCAACGCTCAAGCACAGCTCAAGCAAAGCTCAAGCCAAGCTCCAACAAAGCTCAAACAAAGCTCAAACAAAGCTCAAACGAAGCTCAAACAAAGCTCAAAGCTCAAACAAAGCTCAACCAAAGCTCACACCAAGCTCACACCAAGCTCAAACAAAGCTAAAACATACATAAGCTCAAACAAAGCTCACAGCACGCTCAAACAAAAAAGCTCAAACCGAACTCAACCAAAGCTCAACCAAAGCTCAAACAAATGTCAAACAAAGCTCAAACAATGCTCAAACAAAGCTCAACCACAGCTGAACCAAAGCTCAAACAAAGCTCAAACACAGCTCACACACAGCTCACACAAAGCTCAAGCAAAGCTCAAGCAAAGCTCAAACAAGGCTCAAACATAGCTGACACAAAGCTCACACAAAGCTCAACCAAAGCTCAACCAAAGCTCAACCAAAGCTCAACCAAAGCTCAACCAAAGCTCAAACAAAGCTCAACCAAAGCTCAACCAAAGCTCAAACAAAGCTCAAGCAAAGCTCAAACACAGCTCAAGCAAAGCTCAAGCAAAGCTCAAACAAGGCTCAACCAAAGCTCATTCTGCGCAAGAACAACATTGTGATATTGTTTGTTCCGTGGCCCTCAGGCTCGGACCCGCTCAGCACAGCAAGGGTACAGCTGGGGTCGTGCGAAGTCCCCGCGGAGCTCGCACAAGTCACTGCCCAGTACTTTGGCATAGCATTTGCAGCGAAAACATCTTACGCGTTGCACTTGACGGCGTGACAGAAGAGGAGCCTTCAGGAGTTCAATCGGCGGAGCGAGGCGGACAGCGACGGCAGTTGCTTCCCCCGCCTGCGGGTCCCGAGGGCGGTCGGGAGCGCAGCCCCCGGCGCAGTCCCCGAGGAGGAGGAGGAGGAGGAGGAGGAGGAGGAGGAGGAGGAGGAGGATGAGCCCCCCCCCCTCTCCCTCCGCCGTGGCGAACCCGCGTTGCCAGATCTGGCTCCTGCCAACCGGGTGGCCGGCCTCCGCCCTGCGGCAGGAGGACCGGCCGCGACGGCATCGGCAGGCGGCGAGCTCATGGCAGCTGACTCTCCTCCTCCTCCTCCTCCATATCCTCCTCCTCCTCCTCCATATCCTCCTCCTCCTCCTCCTCCTCCTCCGACTCTGGCCGCGTGGATCATCTTGAAATCCGTGAGTACATCGAGGGCTTGCTCCAGGGCTACGTGAGCCCAGAAGTCCAGACACAGATCAAGCGCGCATGCACGGCTTTGCTCGCTCATATGGATTATCTTCAGAAGTTGATTGCCCGAAAAGCACAGTATGAGGAGCACAAGGATAGGCTGTTCAGTGGTTTCATCCCTTCCGGTGTCCGCCCTTCCAAAGCCAATTACGAGAGCATGTTCTTGGATTCCGAGATCACCCCCAACGAGTTGCAAATGCACGTTGATCTGGGGGGCATGTCTATCCGGGAAGCCAAAAAGCAGTTGTACACGCAGCATCTGGCACATCAGAAGAAATTTAATTAGACCTCCTGCTCATTGACAAGCATCAGGCAAATTTGAAACAGAAGGCCTCCCGCGAGAGCTTCGTAACCAAGTGCCTCGCCGTGGAAGCCTCCAAATCATCCCCTTTGGCTTTTTTTGGTCTCGGCGAAGACGGAGAAGTAGGCATCGATCACGATGCCTTGCGTCCGAAACTCGCCGTGTTGTACCGCAAGGTGATCGACCAAGCGGCTGCTCGGAAGCAGAGGAGCGTGGATCAGCAGAGAAAGGAGGAGGTGCGTAGGAAGCGGATTGCCGACTCTGTTTCTGAGAAGCCTCAGGAGGAAGTCCTGACTGTGTTCGTCGACTCGCGGATCCACGCATTGAAGGGGCAATCTTCCAAGAGTAGTGCCAGTGCCTCGACGCCGGTTCCTGCGTCGTGGTACACCCATAGTGCAGCAGGCCAGCTTTCTTCGGATATCGTATTCGACGACTTGCCCAAAAACGATTCCACCCCCGCTGCGGGCGGGGGCAAGGGGAAGTCGAAAGGCAAAGGCAAGCGCAAGGGCACGGGCGAGAACAAAGGCAAAGGCAAGAACAATCACAGCTTTGGGAAGGAAAGACGGCTGACAAAGGCAAGGGCAAAGGCGCCAGGGAGTCCAAGAGCGACGACTACAAGAGCAAGGGCACTTCGAGGGGCAATGGGCGCGGCCGGAGCAAGGGCAGAGACCGTGGCAAGGCTCGCGGTCGTGGAAGAAATGACAGCGGCTGGTAGCCATGAAGACTCGTGCCCGGGCGTCCAGGCGCCATCGTCTGTCGCCTTGCAGCCCGTCGTGCCCCCCGAATTGCTCACATCACAAATGCATGGTTTCACACTTTCTGTGGCTTGTCAAGGGGTTGGATGTTAAACATCTTGCCCGACTGCTGCAGTGTGGAAAGGGGGCTCCCTGACGTGTACCTGCACGATCCCGTCACTCGCACCACGGCGGTGCCTAAGAAAGGCCAGCTGTCGTGGGAAATTGAGCTCTTGCTTCGAAGCCACAGAGAGCATATGTACGGCTTCGTGCGGACGCCGTCCCTTGAGCAGATATCGACATCGTTGACCGATTTTTCCAATCGATTGGCTTGGCGGCATCACTTCAAAAATCAGCAGCCCAATCCATGGCGCCATATTGCTTCGAGACCAGTGCGTCCGCGGCAATATCCCGACGAATTGTCGCAACCTCTTCGTGCATACGTGGATGAGGTGACGTCCACGGTGTGGCAGAGTTGCCTCAACGCCAGACTTCGGTCCAGTCCGCAGCCGCCCCTGCCAGGGGCCGTCAAGTTGGCTTTTGAGATGCTCAAGCGAGGCATCTGAGGTATACTGCCGACAGATAAGGATGGTAGCGTTACTGTCGTCAACCAGATACGACTCAGCATTGTTATCTTGCGCGCTCTCGAAGACGGGCAGTACTACCTTCCCGTGGAAACATCTGGCGGCATGCGCAAGACGTGTGTGCTGAGTACCCTGACGTATGTCGCCACATTGCAAAGCACTGGCAAGGATGAGATGGACCAGCAATGGTTTCGCGCGCTGGTGAGCGCCGGCGGCACGCCTGAAGACATCTATTTCAAGCTTGGTGCCACTGCCAAAACGCATAAGCCACAGGGCCAATGCAAGTTGCGCGACTTGCACTGCATGCGGCCTCAATCTCCGCTGTCCCCAGCGGTGAAATTCGTTGCCAGTCTTCCGAGGCCCCATCTTGCCCAACTGGACCACTTGGCCAAAGCTTCTGCACTTTTTCTTGCGCCGGCTGTGTGCTCTACGGTTCACCACGAATGTGACCATGGTAAACATCGACGTGAAGAAATACTTCATGAGCGGCAGCCATGATGTGTTGGTCACGGAGTCGTCGCGATTCCTTCGTGGTGATGAGCGCGAGCATTACCGGATTGCATTGAAATTTGTCCTGGCCAACCAATACGTCACGGTCCCAGGTTGCGACGACTCGGAGCTCTGGCAAATGACGTGCGGGTCTGGCATGGGCATGATATGCTCTGGAGAGGTCTCGGACGCATCGTTCTATCAGCTAGCAGAGAGACGCTGGTTGCAAGACGACGAATGCAAGAACATGATTGGCCTGGCAGCATTTTTCCGTTTCAAGGAAGACATCGTTGCGTCTTTTGACGATTTGCAGCAGGACAGAGGCCGGTTCTTGAGAGATTTGTCAACGTGGGCGGGGTCATTTGGGATGTCTGGGTACAGACTCAGGGACAGCTGGAATCTCGGAGACCGTCACTTGCTGACGAGGCTCGTCGCCCTGAACGTGGGGCTCGACGAGCGCTTCTTACAATGCAGTCCAATGTTTGGAGGTTGGATGGTGTAGGCTGGTGGTTTAAAATCTCAAACAAAGCTCAGTCTGCGCAAGAGCAGCATTGTGACATTGTTTGTTCCGTGGCCCTCAGGCTCGAACCCGCTCAGCACAGCAAGGGTACAGCGGGGGGTCGTGCGAAGTCCCCGCCGAGCTCGCACAAGTCATTGCCCAGTTCTGTGGTATAGCTGTAGCGAACGCATCAACATCATCATCATTAACATCATCTCGGCGACCACTGAGCCAGGTCTGAGCGTCCCGGCATTCCTACAGGCCTACCATGACATGTTCTTAGAGCCCAGGAATGTTCTAAGAACAGAAGCCATGTCCTGAGAACATCGACCCGATGTGCTCAAAGCAGAAGTCTGAGCCAGACATGTTGTAAGAACATTTCCTGCAGACCACAAGGTTCTTAGAACATTCTGTGGTGGGCTTATGGGCAAGCCAGGACGCTTCGCCACTGTTTGAGACCAGCGGGCCATGCGCGGTCTCGGGGCGCGATGCGCGCATCGGGGCGCGCGGCGCGAAGCTAGGTTTAGGTCGGGCGTGTCCCCCTACAGGCGGATTTGGGAGGAAAAACAAACAATTTCCAAGCAATACTCAAAAATAGCCAACACATGTTCAAAACATCATCCCCATACTATGTTTCGACCTATTTTGAATACTCCTACTGTAGGGGGAGAAGCCCGACTTCAGTCTCGGTGCGCGCTGCGCGAAGCTATGAGTCTATGAGTGACCTCGGAGCCCCGACACTCGATGATCGAGCCGCGGCCATCGAGCCACGAGCCTCCAGCCCAGTGGGCCTTGCTGACCCGCGGAAAAGGGGGCGTCCGGTCCGCGACCTCAAGCGGGTCGCTTGGTGCTTGGTCGCGGCGGCGAGCCCACGCTGCTGCTAACGATCGACACGCCCGGAGCCTTCCCGGGCAAGCAATTACCCATGGCACGGGCGATCGCACCCGGGACGGGGCCACCCCCACCCGGGAGGCGTTCCGCCAGGAGGTGCGCCCACTAGCTGGCACCGCGCTGCTCCGCCGACCCGCTTCTCCGAGGGGCCTCATCCGCTTACGCTTAGGTCAGGCATGTCTTCCTGCAGGCGGATCCCGGACGAAAATTTAAAAGTGCTCAGACAATGCGCAAACATAGCCAAACACAGTGGAAACACCGTCCCCAGTTTCTGGCGAAAACGTATGGCACGCGTGCCATTGCTCTTGCGCATAAGCGAGGAGGGGGACGAGGAGGAGGAGGAGGAGGAGGAGGAGGAGGAGGAGGAGGAGGAATATGGAGGACGAGAAAGAGGAGGCGGAGGAGGAAAAGGAGGAGCATAATGAGGGGCTACAATCGGGGGAAGCGAATGACGACTGAGAGAAATGAGGACACGGGAGGACGAGGACGAGGCGAGAGAGAGAATGGGGGAGGGAGGGCGAGGAGAGAGGAGGGCGAGGAGGAAAGGGGAGCGACAGGAGCACGAAACGAAGTCAGTAGACAAGGGGGGGAAATATGGGGAGAGGGAGCAGCATTCACATATGCGAAGATGCCGAACAGGGGTCTGCAGGGCGGGGCGGGGGAACGCGTTGGCTGGCGGGCGAGGAGCTGGGCTGACCGCGGGGGGGGGGGGGGAAGGGCGAGGCGCCTGTGCTGTGTTGGAATGGAAAGGTCGGGGCGCAGGAAGCGCGCTGGCTGGCGGGCGGGGAGGAGCTGGGCTGGCGGTGGGGGAAGGCAAGGGCGCGGCGCAACTGCTGTGCCGAAATACAGGTCGGGGCGGAGGGGGCGCTTTGGCTGGTGGGCGAAACGGGGCTTGCTTAGCTGTTTGGGGGGGGGGGGAGGGCGCGGCGCCGCTGGCGTGACGAAGTAAAACGTCGGGGCGGGGTGCGCGCTGGCTGGCGGGCAAGGAGGATGTGGGCTGGCCGTGGGGGCGTAAGGGGGGGCGCGGTGCCGGTGCCGCAACGAAGTCTGATATAAAAAGGTCGGGCGGAGGGGGCGCGTTGGCCGGTGGGCGGGGAAGGAGTTGGGCTGGCCGTGGGGGGGGCAAATGGCACGGTGCTCGCGCCGTGCTGAAAAAAAAAGGTGGGGGCGCAGGGGGGGGCGCCAGCCCAGGACGTGGGCCGGGGTGGAGGGGGCGCGTTTGCTGGTGGGAGGAGGAAGGGAAATTTGCAGGCTGCGGGGGGAGGGGAGAGGGCGCGGTGCCGGTGCAGTGCCGAAACGGTCGGGGCGGAGGGGGCGCGCTGGCTGTCGGTAGAGGAAGAGGTGGGCTGGCCGCGGAGGGGGGGGGAGGCGGGCACGGCGCCAATGGTGTGCCGAAAGAAAGGGGTCGCGGCGGATGGGGCGCGCTGCGGGGGAGGAGTAGGCTGGCCGCGGAGGGGGGGGGAAGGGTGAGTGCGGGCGCGACGCTGGTGCCGCGCCGAAATAAAAGTGTCGGGTCGGAGGAGGCGCGCGGGCTGGTGGGGGAGAGGAGGTGGGCTGGTTGCGGAGATGGGGAGGTGGGCGGGCGCGGCGCCAATGCCGTGCCAAGGCATGTTGGCCGGCGCAAGGGGGGAGAGGTGGGCTGGCTGCTGCGGAAGGGGCGTAAAAGGGGGACTGGCGCCGTGCCGAAAGAAAGTGGTCGGGACGCAGAAGGCGCTGGCGGCTGCGGAAGAAGGTGCGTTGGCTGTTGGGGGGGGGGTGGGCGAGGTGCCGGTGCCATGCCGAAGTAAAACGGTCCAGGCGAAGGGGGCGCGCTGGCAAGTGGGGGAAGGGAATATGGGCTGGCCGCAGAGGGGGGCGCGGCGCCTGTGCCGTTCAGGAATGAAGGGGTCGGGGCTGAGGTGGCGCGCTGGCTGGCGAGGGAGGGAGAGGTGGGCTAGATGCGGAGGGGGGCCGAGGGCGAACTGGTGCCGTGCCGAAATACAAGGGTCAGAGCGGATGGGGCGCGCTGGCGGCTGCGGCAAAGGGTGGAGGAGCGACAGGCACCGTGCCGAAATATAGAATTCGGAACTCTAGCACTCTGTAAACAAATAAAACGGTCGGGGCGGAGGGGCCGCGCTGGCTGGCGGGGCTGGCGCCGTGCCGACATAAAAAGGTCCGGGCGGAGGGCCCGCGCTGGGGTCGAGGCGGAGGGGCTGGCTGCGCGGGGGATGCGGGGGGGGGCGGTGCCGTGCCGAAATGAAGCGGGCGGGGCGGTGGGGGCGCGCTGGCTGGTGGGACCAGTGCCGTGCCGAAATAAAGCGGTCGGGGCGGAGCGGGCGCGCTGAGTGTTAGATCAAGAAGTCGGGGCGGAAGGATGCGCTGGCTCGTGGGGGATGTGGGGGCGTTGCCGTGTCGAAATAAAGCGGTCGGGGCGGAGGGGGCGCGCTGGCTGGTGGGACCAGTGCCGTGCCGAAGTGAAGCGGTCGGGGCGAAGGGCCTGCGCTGGGGTCGAGGCGGGGGGGCTGGCTGCGCGGGGGGCGCGGGGGGAGGGGGGGGGGCAGTGCCGCGCCGAAATACAGCAGTCGGGGCGGCGGGGGCGCGCTGGCTGGCGGGGGGGGGGGGGCGCAGTGCCGAACAAAAATCGAAGCGGAGGGGGCGCGCTGGCTCGTCGGACAGGCGCCGTGCCGAAATAAAGCGGTCGGGGCGAAGCTGGCGCGCTGGCTGGTGGATGCTGAAGTCGGAGCGGAGGGGGCGCGCTGGTGGGTGGGGGAGAGGGGGCGGTGCCGTACATAAATAAAGCGGTCGGGGCGGAGGGGGCGCGCTGAAGGTGGGACTGGCGCCGTGCCGAATTGAAGCGGTCGGGGCGGAAGGGGGGTGCTGGCTGGTGGGACCTGTGCCGTGCCGAGATACAGCAGTCGGGGCGGAGAGGGCGCGCTGGGGTCGAGGCGGAGGGGCTGGCTGCGCGGGGGGGCAGGGGGGGGCGGTGCCGTGCCGAGAAAAAATCGGGACGGAGGGTACGCGCTGGCTGGTGGGGGAGGGGGCGGTCCCGTGCCGAAATAAAACGGTCGGGGCGGAAGGGGCGCAGGGTGGGGGGGGGGGACCGGTGCCGTGCCGAAATAAAATAATCGAGGCGGAGGGGCTGGCTGCGCGGGGAGTGCGGGGGGGGCGGGGCCGTACCGAAATTCAGAAATTAGGGCGGAGGGGCGTGCTGGCTGGTGGTGGTGGGGGGGGGAAACGGCGCCGTGCCGAAATGGAGCGGTCGGGGCGAAGGGGGCGCGCTGGCTGGTGGGACCGGCGCCGGGCCGAAAACAAAACGGTTGGGGCTGAGGGGGCGCGCTGGCTGGCGGGGCTGGCGCTGTGCCGACATGAAGAGGTCGGGGCGGAGGGCCGGGTCGAGGCGGAGGGCCTGGCTGCGCAGGGGATGCGGGGGGGGGGGCGGTGCCGTGCCGAAATGAAGCGGGCGGGGCGGAGGGGGCGCGCTGGCTGGTGGGACCCGTGCCGTGCCGAAAAAAAGTGGTCGGGGCGGAGCGGGCGCGCTGGCTGTTAGATCAAAAAGTTGGGGCGGAAGGGGTGCGCTGGATGGTGTGGGGGGGGGGGGGCGGTGCCGTGCCGAAATAAAGCGGTCGGGGCGGAGGGAACGCGCTGGCTGGTGGGAGCAGTGCCGTGCCGAAAAGAAGCGGTCGGGGCGGACGGGGCGCGCTGGCTGGCGGGGCTGGTGCCGTGCCGTAGAAAAACGGTCGGGTCTGAGGGGGCGCGCTGGGGTCGAGGCGGAGGGGCTGGCTGCGCGGGGGGTGGCGGGGTGGGGGGGGGGCGCTGCCGTGCCGAAATAAAGCGGTCGGGGCGGAGGGGGCGCGCTGGCTGGTCGGGGAGGGGGGCGCTGCCGTGCCGAAAGAAAGCGGTCAGGGCGGAGGGGTGGGGCTGGCTGGTGGGACTAGTGCCGTGCCGAAATAAAGCGGTCGGGGCGGAGGGGGCGCGAGGCGGACGGGCTGGCTGCGCGGAGGGTGCGGTGGGGGGCGGTGCAGTGCCGAAATAAAGAAGTCGGGGCCGAGAGGGCGCGCTGGCTGGTGGGCTGGCTGAGCTGGCTGGTGGGTGAGGGAGGGGCGCTGTCTGGTGGGACCGGTGCCTACAAAGAAGTCGTGGCGGAGGGGGCGCGCTGGCTGGTGGGACCAGTGCCGAGGGGGCGCGCTGGCTGGCGGGCTGTCTGCGCTGGTTGGTGGAGGAGGTATGCGGAGGGCCGAAGGGGCTGCTTCGGTATGCTTGCTGTAGAAAATGGATGCGGAGGGGACGCGCTGGGAGGTGGGGGCCTAGGGGCTGCATCGACCAGTGCCGTGCCGAAATAAAGTCGTCGGAGCTCTAGACATCCTGCGCAAGAGAATAACAACATACTCAAACAATGCGCAATGATAGTGGACAGTAGCAGAACAATCGACTCCATACTATTTTTGTCGACTAGTTTTGAATACTCCTCCTGTAGATGGACACGCCCGACTTAAGCTAGGGCTCAGGCCACCTGTGGGAGGGGGTGGGAGGAAGCACGGCGGGTCTGGCGGGCCTCCACCTTCCGCGCCGCCCTGGCCCCCTCTAGATTCTCTCCGTCTCTCTTTCTCCCTCTCTCTCTCTCTCCCCCTCTCTCACTCTCCTTCTCTCTCCCTCTCTCTTTCTCCCCTCTCCCCTCTCCCCTCTCCCCTGTCCCTGCCCCTGTCCATCCCTGACTCCCTCGCTCTCCCTCTCTCTCCCTCTGACTCCTTCTCCCTCCCTCCATCTCTCTCTCTCTCTCTCTCTTTGTATCTCTCTCTGTCTCTCTGTGTCTCTCTCTCTCTCTCTCTTTCTCTCTTTCGCTCCCCCTCTCTCTTTCTCTCCCTCTCTCTCTCTCTCCCTCCCCCTTTCTCTCTCTCTCTCTCTCTCTCTCCCTCCCTAGAGAGGCAGATCGCGCTACATGAGCATGATATATATATATATATATATATATACATATACATGCACATATGTGTGTGTGGGGGTGTGTATGTACAGGGATTTATACATATCGACCCAACTGTAATGACCCGACGCCCGAGGCACAACGACCATATGGGTGCGGGGGGGCCCACGGCTCCATCTCAAATCAGGGCTGGCGTTAGCGACCCCTCGCATCCTATCGCCCAGAACCTCAACACGCGCAGCAGTTACACAGATGGACGGCGCTCCTCTTCAAAATTGAAGTGTCGCGTGACAATGACTCGAACTTGTTCGCCCCCGTGGCATCTCGACGCATACTTGCAAGGATGGGAGGCGGTTGATACTCGAAACGGGGCTCTCGCCTTAACTGCAAGCCCATGGGAGACTCGCATTTCACTGGGGTACTCCCCGCAAGGACGCAGAGTACGTCGCCACATGGACCCATGAAGAGAGGACTTGGGACGGGAGAGCGCGTGAGGCAGCATCGCCGAAGCGTCCTGGGCTAACCCCGGTCCTACTGCTCCTGATCCTCCTCCTCTTCCTCCCCTTGGCATCCGTCTGCTCCGCCACCTGCTCCTGCGCCTCCGCTCCCGCGCGAGCCCCGAGAAACGAGTCTGAGCTCTGGCGGGGGTGGCTGACCATCGGGATGCCACTCCGTGGCCAAGCATAGCCTCCAGAGTCCCTCCGCGCCCCTCCTGCTCCTCCCGGGACTCGAGCCGCCCTCTTTCCCCTCCAGACTGCTCGCCCTGGCTCCCTCTCCCTCTGTCCGCGGCGTCTCGCCTCGTCCCCGTTCTCTCCCTGCCCTCGTCTTGCCCCTCCCGCCTCCGCCTCCCCCTCCCCCTCCCCCTCCTCCTCCCCCTCCCCCTGCTCCTCCCGACCTTCGGCGGGAACTTGAGCACGAACTTCTCGCACCCCTCCATCGGACGTCCCTCGAGGGGAGGTGGGGGGGGGGGGGAGAGCCGGGCAGGGACAGGGGAGGACGAGGAGGAGGAGGAGGAGGAGGAGGAGGGCATGGTGGAGCGCAGTTTGCCGACACTCTGGACGCAGATCCTCGGCCCCAGCCAGGTCCGTGAGCCAGTGCACGAAGTAGAAGGACAGGTCCGACGGATCGAAGCGTCCGGACCCGACGATCGCCTTGACCTGGCGGAGGAGGATCCCGGGCGGCGCCTCCGCCTGGACAAACCAGCCCATGTTGTACTGCAGCTGGCCCTGCGTGAACCTCACCAGCTCTCGAGACCGCTCCGACATGCCGCGGTACGACGGCAGTGCCTGAGGGGCGTGGGTGAGCAGGTACGCGAGGGCCACGTCGTGATCGCCGATCTCCTCGCCGCACCTGGGGGCGGGCGGGCTCCGGAAGCCCTGAGCCCTGCCCAACAATCTGCACCTCGTTTCGGCGGCGAGCCCCGGGGGGAAAACGAGAAGGGGCGGGCCTTCTCAGGAGGCTCGGAAGCCCCAGGGCCTCCATGAGAAGTTTTCGAAGCCTTCCCAGAAGACACGTCGATCTTATCAGGAGGCGCGGGGGCTTCTGAGAGGCCCCGCCTCCTTCTGAGAGGGCCTTCTCCTTCTCGCTTCCCCCCCTCGCTCGCCGCCGAGCTGCTCGAGCTTCGGGTGGCGTCGCTGGCTTCGGCCAGCCTTCCGCTGGCGGACCCGCCCTCGTTTTGCTTCCGATGTTATTTGTGTGTGTGTGTGTTGTTTAAAGGTTGTTTGCTTTTTTTTTTGGGGGGGGGGGGGGGGGTTCGTAGTTGTTTGTTTTTGGTTTTGGTGTATTGTGTTTTGTTGTGTTTTGGGGCTGTCTGGTTTTTGTGGAGGAAGAAAGGCGTGTCAGCTCCTCCGGTCGCTCGAAGGCCTGGCCCCCCTCTGGGGCGCCCGGCCTGTAGCCACAGAACTCGGCGACGCCCTCGCGCACTCGCGGCAGGAGCGCCGACACCTTTCGGCGGCGAGCGAGGGGGGGAAGTGAGAAGGAGAAGGCCCTCTCAGAAGGCGACGGGGCCTCTCAGAAGCCCTCGCGCCCTCTGGGCATTTTTTTATGTCTTCGGGGAAGGCTCAAAGAACTGCTCAGAAGGCCAGGGAACTTCCGAACCTGCTGAGAGGGCCTTCTCCTTCTCACTTCCCTCCCTCGCTCGCCGCCGACACCTTCATGACGTCGTGGAAGGCCGTGAGCACCAGCATCGCGAGGACGCGCTCTTCGTCGAGCCCCGCGCTGGTGTTCGTCCGCAGCCCCGCCTGCTCCTCGGCGGCCCGCCAGGAGAGCGGGGGTCGCGAGGAGAGAAGCCTGGAGGCCTCGCGCGGGCAACGTGAGGCCCACTTCACGTCGGATCCAAATCGGCTTCACGTCGGATTTACGAGGAGGAGGAGGAGGAGGAGGAGGAGGATGAGGAGGAGGAGGAGGAGGTGACGGTCGCATTCACGTTGAACTTACGTCGGGCTTACGTCGGACATAGCCGCGCGACCGTCGTCGCATGTACGACGGGGCGGGCGTGTGGACTAGATAATGCAACTGCTACGCGCCGCGCGAGGCCTCCGGGATGTTCCCTACGGAATGGGGGCAGCACCAGTGGGGACGATGTGCTCGGTTGGGGCGCGCCGAAGAGGCGGGGCCAAAAAGAAGGGGGTGGTGGTGAACAGGGACCGACCGTCAGGGCATTCCCATACGCCTGCCAGGAAATGTCGTCTTCAGCGTTTCTTGGTGGCCTGGGGGATTCAGTGCGGCGGAGGCCATGAACAAAATTGCGTTCCCCTGCGACCGATGGTACCCACGAGCCACACCAAGCAAACCCAGAGCCACGCGAAGTCAACTACTGTTCTAAGAACAGAAGCACATCAATATACCATCCAACACATGTCTTAAAACAAAGCTGCATCGGCCAGACATATTCTAAGAACATGTCGTGCAAACCGCAGAAGGTTCCTAGAACAGTATGTGGTGGTCTTATAGGCACGTCAGGGCGCTTCGCCACTGTTTGACCAATGGGGGCGATGCTCACTTGGGCTGCGACGGGGGGCGGGGCCAGGAGGAGGGTGGGGCTGGCGCGTCATGGCCCAAGGGACGTGAGTGGCGTGGACGAGCTGGGGCCCGGGGCCGCGTGGAGAGAAAAAGACCGAAGGTTGACACAACACCGTTTAGCAGAACACCCTTTGGCGAAAGCTGCAGTGCACTCCACGTGCGCACGGCTTTGCATGCCGAACGGACCTCAGCGCGGTAGCTCATCGAGGTCCAAAAACAACCGAGTGTACCCTGCGAAACGCACATCGATCAGCGAAAACGACTGGGGACTGCACCGGTACATTCGAATGCCAATGTCGAATGAACCAGTGCAGATTGCCTCAGTCGACTTGTCTGCGTGGGCGCCATCTCAATGCCTGAGAAGAGGGGGCCGTGAAGCACGGGAGGTTTCTTGGGAAGCGAAAGCGAGCAAGAAAGGCAGATCGAGAACTCCGCTGCCCCTCACGAAGGGCCTCTCGCGCGGTCCACGGACAAGCGAGCACAACGAGACACGCGCAGTGCAAGCCGTAGCAATACATCGCATCGCGAGGGGACGAACTCAGCGGCAATCTAAGCGGTCGCAACTGGGGCCGGGCAGAACGACCAACAAACTGACACCAAGACTCCGGGAAGGAGGAGGAGGAAGACAGTGGACGAGGAAGAGGAGGAGGAGGAAGAATAGGAAGAGGAGGAGGAGGAGAACACGAAGCAAATTATGCGAATGCTGTGAAGCATGGTGTATGCATCCCCCAACAACACGTGTTGTCAGACACTGGCAGCAACTGCAGTGGGCGAGGCAGCGAGATTCCTTCATGTCCACCGCCTGGGGAGCAGCTGTTCTGAGTACCCAGGTGGGCGGCTGATATGGTTGTACTCCGGCGCCTTGTGGCCCGAATGTATTCATTGGTCGGGCATGTCCTCCTACAGGTGGGTTTTGGAAGGAACGCAGTACATGGTCAAGCAATTCTCAAAGATAGCCAGAAGTAGTCGAACAATCGTCCCCTGATTATTTGTTTGACTATGTTGGACAATTCCTCGTGTAGAGGGGCATGCCCGACTTAGTACATGGTCAGGCAACTATCGAAGATAGTCAAACATAGTCGAAAGATCATCCCTGAACATGTTTTTAGCTATTTGGGAATACTCCTCGTGTAGAGGGCATGCCCGACGTAAATGTTTTCCTATCTATCGCCTTCCGAAGTCCAGTAAGGTCCGTCTGCCACGCGGTGTGCACGGATGAATCCCAACCTCGGGCCGTTGGGCTACAGGTACTCGCCACGAAGCAAGCCACGATCTCTCCCGGATTCCGTCATCGAGTCCCGCGAAAGCGAGCATTAGGTCGGGCATGTCTCCCTACGGGCGGATTTGGGATGACAGAAAACTGCGCAAAGCATGTCCAAAAACAGCAAACAATACTCAAACAATCGGCCCCCCGACTATTTCTTGACTAGAAACAAGCGCGCGCTTCACGCGCGCTTAGGTTCTAGCCGCGCCTAAGGAACTCGCATCGCGAGTTGCCAATGAGGCATGAGTAGGCGATTCTGGAGCCTCCTTGGGGGCGGTAATGGGACCTGCGGCAATTGAATTTGGGGATCCCGTCGACGTGTAGGGGAGTCGTGCGGGCGTCTTCTACACATCCTGCGCTTCTCTCGATCCGCCCTTGGACCGGAGGAGGAACTGAGCAAAAAAGAAGGGTGCCCGAGTCTGGCTCCGTAGTACACGCCACCAAAGCCGAGTCAGGGTGCATCGAAGGCCGCCCCGCCCTCCTCGCCACGCATCTGGGGCCAAACCACTACGCAACGAAGGCCAGGAACCCCCTCCAGGTCGCAACGGCAGGGCATGAAGTTCGATGACTTTGGCTTCCCGAGGGCATTCTCAAAGAACTTACTGGCCACTGCCAACCGTCTTTGGGCCGTCTTGGAGCCTCTCGGAAACCTGCTGGATATGCGGTATTCGGGGTGTTTTAAGCCGTTTGGGAGCCGTCTTGGGGGCCTCCTGGTCCATCTTGGAAATCTTTTCGGGCCGTACTGGGACCGTCTTGATACCATCTTGGGCCATTTTTAAGAGCCAGCGGATCACACGCTTATGTCGGTTGGTTCCATCGCGTGGCTCCGGCCTCTTACCTAAGTCTGGTAGCTGCCGTAGCAGCCACGCAGCCTTGAACTGCCACCAATAATTCGGCGGCAGCTGCTGCCCCTGCACAGCGTCAATCAGCACATGTTCAGATGCGACGTTGCGAAACCACTAAAATGTCTCGTACAAGATTTGTTTGCCTCTCTAGTGGAATCTGGTTCGCCCCTCACGCGAATCGTACCCCAGAAGGAGCTCCACCTGTGGAGCCCATGGGCAACTTCGCATGGCGGCCCCCCACCCATTTCGGCACATGCCTCACACGGGTGGTGCCCCACAGGGAGCTGCACCTGCTGCGTCAGTGGGCGTGTTCCCGCGGGTGCATCCAAATTATTCGGCACACCCTTCACGCGGACCGTGACCACGACAAGGAATTCAGCGCGCCTGCGCACGCCCCCTATCCGCATTGCCCCGCGGCGCGCAGTATATGAAGAGAGGGCCGCGCCCTGCGCTACGCGTGACTGCAGAAGGTTGCGCCCTTCACCAGGCTATTTGTTTGCTTAGCTACGGGCCTTCGGCTCATACTGCCACCGTGCCTGGGTTGTGGGTCTGAGGCTTCTGGGATAGCTGTCTGGGGTCTCTCGGCATGCTTCTCGGGCGCCTCTGGGAGCCACTTGTGAAGCCTCTTGGGAGGTGTTTAGGGCCTCTTGGGGCCTCTTTTGGGCCTGTTGGGGGTCTGCTGGCGGTCTGGGGGTCGACTTGGGGCCGGGGGCTCGGAATGTGAGGTGGCGCATCTCAGGCCGTCAGGGGCGCCTCTTGGACCGTCTTGGGGCTCTCTTGGGCCGTCTTGTGGCTCTCTTGGGGGCCTCTTGGACCGTCTTGGGGCGATCTTGGGGGCCTCTTTGGCCGTCTTGGACGCTGTTATACGCTGTTAAGACCAAAGAAGCGAGTATGCTGAAAATGTACAGCTTCCGAAGGGAATGGGGCAATTATGGGCATCTCGGGCGCTCTTGGGGAACATGTTTGAACCCTTCTTGGGGCGTAGTGGGGGCCTCCCGGGGGCTCTTCGGCTATCTTGAAGCCATCTTGGGCCGTCTTGGGTGCTATTGCGCCGCTCTTGTCGCTGAGTCGTCCTCCCTGGAACTCTTTTGGTCGGCCCGGGGGGGGGGGGCCCGGGAGGCCCCAGGAGGGGGGGGGGTGCCCAAAGGGGGGGGGAAATCTGGGAGGGTGTCCCGGCATATGATCTATTATTTTTGAGCATTCCTCCTGTAGAGGGACAGGTCCGACTTAAAACGAGCAGGGACTTCTGTCAGTCGTCGTTCACAGACTTCCGTTGCTGTGACTTGCTCACTGTAGCACAGCAGAGGCCCGACCACAAGAAATCTTCCACAAGAAACCCAACCCTGAGACCCCAGGATGCCCATTGACTTTTGGTGCGGGAGCGTCGCGCTCTCCATCGCAAAAACCATCGAAACCCAAGAAACCCAGGGCACCCTGGAGGCAAGCAGGGTGTTTCTCGGTATGGGTTTTCATTGCATGGATGAATCCCAGCCTCGGACTGTTGGGTTACTGGCACTCGCCACGAAACTGGCCACTATCCTCTCCCGGATACCGTCGTCGAGCCCCGAGGGAATGAGCAGGGACCTGTGTCAGTCGTCGTCCACAGACTTTCGTCGTTGTGGCCTGCTCCTTGCAGTACGTACCCACCTCCAGACTTCTCGACCCCTTCCCCGAGACAGCTTCCCGTCGCGCAGAACTCTTCCACGGCCCCGTGGCTCGACAGCGGTCCCCCGAACTTCCATCGAAGCGATCACGACCCGGGGGCGCGCAAACATGGATTAGCGATCCATGGATTTGGCGCGCGGTCGCCAAATTCATGGATCGGGGGAGGCGCCCTCTCCAGAATGCGGCTGGTGTCGCCTCGCTCGGCGGCGGAAGTCCGCGATTTCCAAAATGGAAACGGGACCCGTCGCTAATCCACGCCCCCTTGATCCATGTTTGCGATCGCCTGAACGTCGCCGCGGCCCTGGGCCCCCACTTCACCTGTTCCCCTTTTTTTACCCCCTCGCTGGCTCCGTCAGCTCCCTGAACTGCGCCCAGTTCGCCTCCCGGTAGAACCTGGGGAGAGTCGGCTGCCCCCCTGGGCGACGTACCCTCTGGGCAAGAATGGCCCTCGGGTTGAACAAGGACCGACCGTTCCGACATTCCTGTAGGCCTACCACGACATGTTCTTAGAACCCGACCATGTTCCAATAGCAAAAACAATGTGCTTAAAACATCAAGCCGATGTGTTAACACAAGACAGCCCCAACCATAAATGTTCTGAGAACATTCCGTGCGAACCACAAGAGGTTCTTAGAAAATTCTTCGGTGGGCCTGTAGGCACACCAGGACGCTTCGCCACTGTTTGATTGGGGTGGGGCTTCAGGGGCCACGGTGGGTCCACTCACAGGCGCGCAGGCCGGTGCTGGGGGGGGGGGGCGCTGGGGGGGATCGCCCGGGGCCCGCACCAGGGGTCTCTCTGGCGAAGGGCCACTCTCGGGTGTGGCCGATCAGTGATCGGCGGCGAGCGAGGTGGGGGAAAGTGAGGAGGAGAAGGCCCTCTGAGAAGGCGGCGGGGGCTGCTCAGAAGCCCTCGCGCCTTCTGAGCAGTTTTCTGTGTCCTCGGGGAGGGCGAAGGATTGCAAAAAAAAAACCAGGGTTTTTTTTTGCAATCCAGGTTTTTTTTTGCAATCCAGGTTTTTTTTCTTTTTGCAATCCAGGGTTTTTTTTGCAATCTTTGGTTTGTTTTGCAATCCTTCGGGAAACTTCTCAGAAGGCCCCGGGGGAACTTCCGAGCCTCCCGAGGAGGCCCGCCCCTCGTCTCTTCCCCCCGGGGGCTCGCCGCCGATGAGACAAAGCCAGGACGAGACTACATTCGAGTGGTGACCGAAAACGAAGGATTGCAAAAAAAACCCAGGATTGCAAAAAAAACCCAGGATTGCAAAACAAACCCTGGGTTTTTGTTGCAATCCTGGGTTTTTTTGCAATCCTTCTTGCAATCCTGGGTTTTTTTGCTATCCTTCGAAACATCTGAATCCCGACTTTTTCGAGACGCCAAGATGCCTGGGTCTGGAAGATGCGTCCAGCGGCTCCAGAGGATCCCCCCCGGGCCGGTCCACCGAAGGTGGGCTGCCAGGGCCACGGCACCAGCCACGGCACCCGCCGGGACCTGGCCTCACAGGGTGCCCCACCGACGTTGGGGCCTGGCATTCGGGCGGGCGTGTCACGTCCTCCTGCAAGCGGATCCTGGCCGAAGAATTGAAAATACCCCCAAGACGATTCAACAACAACAACAACAACAACAACAACAACAACAACAACAACAACAACAGCAGCAACAACAACAACAACCAGAAAACAACAACAACAACAACAACAACAACAACAACAACAACAACAACAACAACCAGAACACCAACAACAACAACAACAACAACAACAACAACAACAACAACAACAACAATCAGACATGACCGACCAATCGTCCCCAGAAGATGTTTTTTGGGACTACTTTGGGATGTTCCTCCTGTGGAAGGACGTGCCCGACCGAAGGTCCCAGACCCCCGACGTCATGAATTTTTCACCACGTCGACCCCCAACGATCTGGACCAATTCCCTGGGACTGGTTTTTCGTCCAGAGTCGTTTTTTGACGGTCCCGAGGGCCGGTAAGGGCCCCCAGAGTCCAAAAATAATGAAAAACCTCCCGTCGTGATTTTTTCATAACTCGAGGGGGTCTGGGGTGGGGCCCCCGCCGAATCCGGGGCCTGGCAGGGGCCCACGCCCTCCCGCGGCGCGCCGGCACCCGGGGCACGGCCGGCCGGCCCGCCTCGCCGACGCGGGACTCCCTGGCCTCCCCGGGCGCCCCCGGGCGCCGTGATGCCGTGTCGCACCCCCAGGTGAGAGGCCTCCCCAGAGATCCAACGTATTGAAAAAATCAAGACGGAGGCTTTTCGTATTTTTCGGCCTCGAGGGGCCCTCGCCGGGCCCCAGGACCGCCAAAAAGCGACTCGGGATGAGAAACCGGTCCCAGGGAATGGGTCGAGACTTCTGGGGACCCCGCACTGAAAAAATCACGACGTCGGATCTCTGGGTCCCTCGAGGGGGTCCGAGCAGACGGGGTCGGAGGATCGCGCCGCATCGCCGATACAGCGGCAATGCACCGCAGATGCATCAGCGATGCATCGGCCAGGCACTGGGGACGTCGGCGATGCATCGGCGACGTCGGCGTGGGGAGAATTGGGCCCCGCATCGAGCCGCATCGCTGATGCATCGCCGATGCATCGGCGATGCGGCGCGATCCTCCGACCCCATCTGCTCCGACCCCATCTGGGAGGCCTGGACCAGAGGCCTGCGAGGTGCGCATCTGGGGTGAGGTCGGGCATGTCCCCCTACTGGCGGATTCTGGGCGAAATCTTAGACATAGTAGAGGCAACTGCAAGACATGCTCAAACATACGCAAAAGATCGTCCCCAGACTATCTTTTTCAATAACTTGTTGGACCTTCCCCCCGTACAGGGACACGCCCGATTGAAGTCTGGGGACCTCGGCGTCGAAGGACTGACGCGGCCGCCCTCTCGTGCGGTGCTGCATTCCTTCGCCGCTCAACTGTCCCCGAGCTGCCTGGGCCCGACCGCCCTGCACGAACGCCGGGCGCTCTTCCCCCAGGGCCGTTGTTCTTTGTCCCGAGAGTCGTTGTTTGACGGTCCCAGGGCCCGGCCATGGCCCCTGGAGTTCGGTCGGGTATGTCCTCCTACAGGCGGGCTTTGGAAGACAAATGAAAGATAGCCCAAAGACTCAAGACGAGCGAGAAATGATAGAAAAAGCCTCGTCATGCTTTTTGACCGTTTGTGAGCAGTCCTCCTGCAGAGGGACACGCCCGACATAACCCTGGAGGCCGAACATAGTCAAGAGCCTCCCGTCGTGCTTTCTTCACAGCGCGAGGGGGGGTCTGCCTCTGACGCCGCGCAGGAGCTCCGCTCCGGCAGGCCCGGCGGCGCGCACAAGGGGGGGGGAGGGAGGGGGGAGGGCGTCTTAGAAGGAGGCTGCTTCTCAGGAGTCGCCAGCCCTGCGTCTGAAGATAAGGCCCGCGCCTTTTCAGAAGCAGGGGTGCTTCTGAGGAGCCCCTCCCCCCTCCCCCCACCCCCTCTGCGCGTGGCTGCGAGGCGCCTGCGGAGGCCGTGCGGCCCTGGCTTGCTTCCCGCTGGGCCTTCGCGCCGTGGGCTGCCCGCTGGGCCTGCGGGGGGGGGGGCCTCGGGCCCCCCCCTCGTGCTGCAGAGCCCGGGGCGTCCAGCGCAGGGCGCGTGGGCAGCTGGGCGCATGATCGACGAGCCCAGAAAACAGCCCAGGCCCCCTCGCCTCGCGTCGCAAAAAAAAAAACACGGCCGGAGGCTTTTCCGTACTTTGGCGGCGCGCGCAAGGGGGTTAGAGGGAAGGGGGAAAGCTTCTTAGAAAGAGGTTGCTTCTTAGAAGGCGCCGGCCTTACATCTATAGATGAGGCCCGTGCCTTCTAAGAAGCAGGGGTGCTTCTAAAAAACCTTCCCTCCTCTCCCCTACCCCCTCTGCGCATGGCTGACCATCTGCGGCCTCTGGGGGCCCTTGCCGGGCCCCCGGGGCCGTCGACAAAAAGGACGATCCCGGGACAGGGGTCCAGACCTCTGGGGGTCGAGGCTGTGGAAAAAACACGACGTCGGGGGGCTGGGAAGGTAGATGACTTTGAAGCAAGAAGCATTCCGATAGGCGGGCCGTGAGCTCGACGACGTTCGGCGTTGAACGCCCGCGCTGGCGCCGCCGCCGCGTCGCGGCGGCGCGAACCCCTGCCCGCACGTCCTCCAGCTGGAGTAGTGGGCCTGACGCAGATGGTTCCGTGGGGAATAGTACTTGCAATAGTTGGTGCCTGGATGCAGTCATTTGCGCGCTGGATGCTACAGTTAGCGTGTGGATGGAATGTTGTTACTTTTCTCCGCAAAGGAGAGTTGTCGCCCGTGCAATAGCTCGCGCTCCCCCGTAATAGTTGCATGGTATTGCGAGCAACAGCAATCGTACACAAAGGAATGAACGATTGTACTTCGCGCCGCCTATCCTTCTAGAGGAAGAGAAAAACACATGAGCGTAAACTTCCTACGGTCCGCGCGGATTTCTGGGATCCGCGCTGGACCCTCCTCCCTGGCGCGCGGAGCGCGCCAGGGGAGGCGTCGCCAGGGGGGGGCCCAGCGCGGATCCGAGAAACCCTCGCAGAGCATAAAAGTTGATGCTAATGTTTTTTCTTCTTTGACATTCTGCGCCAGGCCCACTACTCAACCCACAGCTGACGGGGTTGGGTGCGAGGCATCGCGCGGGGGACAAACTATGGACCCTTCAACTTTGGGCTTGGGGGTGAGGGAGGGCGAGCCACATGTATACTGCAATGTTCGTTGCCATCATGCCTGATAATCTTCGCGCCGTCTGCGTGGGCACGTTTTGTCCAGGCACCGGCCGCCTATCATTCTGCGCCAGGCCCACCATTGAGCAGGGACCGACCGTCCCGGCATTTCTATAGGCCTACCACGAAATACTCTTAGAACCCCCTAAATGTTCTGAGAACAGAAACAATGCTCTTAGAACATGAGCCCGATGTGTTAAAACAAGACAAGTCCCCGCCAGACATGTTCTAAGAACATTTCGCGCAGACCACAACATGTTCTGATAACATTTTTTGGTGGGCCTATAGTCGAGCCAAGACGCTTCGCCATTACTTTGACACTACTCCCGCTTAGAAACGCCTGCTCTGCGGGGTGCGCTTCGTCCTCCCGGCAGGGCCGGCTCCGCTTCTCCACCTCCTGCGGCGGCCTCGCGGGCGAGGAGGGCTCGCCCTCCTGCGGGGGGGGGAAGGGCAAGGGGGGGGGCAAGGAGGAGCAGATGGGGACGGGGCAGCGAGGATCAAAGAGGATCAAGAGGAGACTACACTACCCGACCGTGGGAGCCGAAAAGAAGTATCAACGGGCGAAGCAGAGCAGTATAAGACAAACTTTTTCACCGTCGGGGACGCCTGTCCCAAGGCGGCAGGGAAATTTATACCCCTACGGTGGCAAGTCAGAGTATGAACTTTCCAACCGCCCTGGCACAGGCACCCTTGGTGACGGAACAACTTATGTTATACCGTTCTTCGCCTGCTAAAGCTAGGCCGACCCGACACTTATTCAACACCGATGCTCCAGGCGGGCACGTTCAGAGGCGGGCTGAAACGGTGGATGGAGGCGGGGGAGCAAGGACGAGGAGGAGGAGGAGAAGGAAGAGGAGGAGAAGGAGGAGGAGGAGGAGGAAGGGGAGGAGGAGGAGGAGGAGAGGAGGGAGGAGGAGGAGGAGGAGAGAGAGGGGAGGAGGAGGAGGAAGGAGGAGGAGGAGCAGAGGAGGAGCAGGAGCAGAGGGAGGAGGAGGAGGAGGAGGAGGAGGAGGAGGAGGGAGGAGCAGCGACAGCAAGTCCTTCATGCTCTGGAACGTCTCGGTCAGCCCGAAGGAGAAGCCCTCCGACCCGTCGATGTCCAGCCTCGTCGGCCAGAAGAGGGCGTGGGGGAGGAGGCGGACGGGGGAGGCGGGGCTCCTCCTCCTCCCCTCCTCCTCCTCCTCCTCCCCTCCGCTCCTCCTCCTCCTCATCCGCCTCCTCTCCTCCTCCTCCGCCTCCTCCTCCCTCCTCCTCCTCCTCTCCTCCTCCTCCTCGTCCTCGTCCTCGTCCTCCTCCTCCTCCTCCTCCTCCTCCTCCTCCTCCTCCTCCTCCTACTTCTCCCCCTCCCCCTCCCCCATCCCCTCTCCCTCCCCTTCGCCGGAGACCTCCCACGTCTGCGATGAGTCTGCTGACCCCCGTCTGCCGGTGGTGAGCCCGGCGTGCGAGCTGCTCGGCTGTCCCGCGTGCCCTCGGGCCCCCCTCCCCACTGGCCCAGAGCCTCGTCTGTGAGGGGCGGGGTCGCGGGATGGAGGGACGAGCTCCTCCGCGCACCTCTGGGGCCCGACAGATGGCTCCTCCCAAAGGGCCCGCGGCGCCGAAGTAGCCGCAGCTGGGCCCAAGATGGCCAAAGTTGGCCCTGGGATGCCCCAACAGGCCCCTGAGATGGCGCCGGTGCTGCCAGGCCACCATGAGGTCCCCCAGCACACCTCGCGTACGTCTCGTGGCCCCAGGGAACTCCACAGAAAAGGGGGACACATGCCGCCCCACAGCTCAGGTCGGATCACCTCTCACACGTTTCGTGGTGTACAGGGGGCTCCACTGAAGCCCCATACGGTCCCCCAGTCCATGTCGGCGCGCCTCTCACAAGTTTCGAGGCCCCATAGGGAGCTCCACCGCAGCTCCCGGGGGGGGAGGGGGTACATGCCGCCCCTCAGCAAATTTCGGCACGCTTCTCACACGTTTCGTGGCCGTATAAGGAGCTCCACCGAAGCCACGGGGAAAGGGGAGGGGGCACAAGGACGCTCCACTGAAGCCTCCGGGCAGGGGGGCACATGGGGTACCCCAGCATATTTTTGCATGCCTCTCACACGTTTCGTGGCCCCATGGGGAGCTCCACCGAAGCCCTCGGGGCACATGCGGTCCCCCAGCCCATTTCGGCACACCTCCAAAACGTTTCGTGGCCCCATAAGGAGCTCCACCGAAGCCTCCCTGGAGGGGTGGCACATGCGGTCCCCCAGCCGATTTCGGCACATCCCTTAAGCGCTTCGTGGCCCAATCGGGAGATGTTGAGAGATCCTCCCCCTTCGTCCCACATGCCTTGCGGTATATTCACCCTTGCGTATGGTTTGGTTCTTCGCCAAGATTCATTCACAAGCGATCGTGGCCGTCTGGACGAAAGCGGTAACAAACATTGATGCGAGACCACGATTCCGGGATACGTGGTGAGGAAGTCTCGGGCGAAACCGCCGTCGGACTGGGCGGTCTAAGGCTCCCCGTCCCCCCTGTGGGACTTCATTTGTTTCTGGACGATAAAAAACAGCGAAACGCTATCTGGGACAAACGGCCCCACGAATCCCCCAGGCGGCCCCAAGGACCTTCCAGAAGGGTCCCGCCATTGCCCGAAGACGGCCCCCCAAAAAGAGCCCGAGGAACAGGTCTTCGGCCGC
>CAUYUJ010020238.1:143981-161193 GCA_963575745.1 Prorocentrum cordatum
GGAGGAGGAGGAGGAGGAGGAGGAGGAGGAGGAGGAGGAAGGGGATGGAAGAGGAGGGAGAGGAGGAGGAGGAGGAGGAGGAGGGGAGGAGGAGGAGGAGGGGAGGAGGAGGAGGGAGGAGGAGGAGGAGGAGGAGGAGGAGGAGGAGGGGGAGGAGGAGGAGGGAGGAGGAGGAGGAGGAGGAGGAGGAGGGGAGGAGGAGAGGAGAGGAGGAGGAGGCGGAGGAGGAGGAGGAGGAGGAGGAGGAGGTGGAGGAGGAGGAGGAGGAAGAGGAGGAAGAGGAGGATCGAGGATGCACGGGGGTCCGCGGTCGACCGCGCCGCCGCGGCCCCGCGCGCGCCCACGCTAGGCGCGCGTCGGGCGCCGTCAGGTGCCTGGGAAGGCGCGAGGCGCGCCGCAGCAGGCGGCACCCTCCCCCTCACTACCACTACAGGGCAGAATATCTCTGCGGGGGGAGGGACGCTGGTCAACCTCCCCCCGAACCATGAACTCCCACAAGTCAGCCTCGTACAGCACGACGGTGTCCATCAGCTGCTCGTCGAACCTAGGGCATCTTTCCTCCATTCGGGGGCCACGTTCCATCTGGCCAGCATTGCCCAGCCTTGGGCGGCAGCCCCATCTTCAGTCTCTTCAATACCGTTTCTCCACTGGCCGTGACCCTGTCCCTGCACTCGTCGGCAAGCATGGACAGTCTTCCACGTCCGTCACTGTTGTGCGATGCCACCAGCGCACATCTCCAACACCAGAACTGGCCATGGGCAACGGCGATGTGGTGGCTCGGGTGGATCACCTTGTCATGTATACCTATCATCTCGTTGTTGGGTACAGGTGCTGCATGCCCAGGATCTGCTCGATGGGTTTCGTAATGTCTCCCAAGACATCTGTTATTCTTCATCCAGTCGATCACGCTGTACTTGCCCGGCGATTTCCAACATTCTGCGCACACCCACATGCCCTTCTGCTTGTTCATGCGGTGCCCAGACGCGTGTTCCAATTGCTGTCGTCGCTGTCTGGCCGCTTGTCTTGGTGCAGGTGGTGGCCGGTCATGCTTTATCGGGCCCACATCCTTGCAGATCTCGAAGTTGATGGCTGCCGCTCGCCTGTGAACCTTTTTGAGCAGCCTATCCGTGTCCGCAAGCTGCTGCACTTCTTGCCTTTGTACACTTCTTGCTTGATGTCGTAGTACGCTCATTCGGCTCCTCTTTGTGTCAGAGTGTCCGTTAATTCGTTGCCAATGCTGATATCAGACGACTGCCTCGTCTTGGCTATGGACTCGCTGCCGAGGTGGGAGCAGCAGTTGATGACTCTGACTCCGTCGTCGCGTCCTGGTCTTCTTCGAATCAGTGGGCCTATTCTTTGCCACCGCCCAATCAGTGTTCCTTGCGGCCTCTGGTAACGCTGCTGGTGCCAACCATTAGCCACTTGCTGACGGTCCGCGTAGATGGCGATGGGACCTTTGGTCAGCATGAGGGCCCAGAACAAAGCCGCAGGTTCAGCTGCAGGTACTGATTGTTGGCCGTCAACTGTGCCCAGGTACCCTTTGTGCGTCGCGCCCTCGCCTCCCCCCATCATTCGGGGAGCTGCCGTCCAGCAAAAAGGGCTGGGCGCAAGCACCGCGCACTGTGCCCCCACCTCCCGTGGAAGGGGCGCCCTGGGTGCTGGCCACCTGCCCTGGCGACTTGAACCCAAGGCGCGGGCCTGCCAAGCTCCGCCCCTCGGGACTTGCCATGTGTTGCTGTTCATCATCGGGTAATGGTTGTTCGCCGTCTTCTGTGTGAGAGTGTCCTTTGTGCTGCGCGCATTCCACTCTCCCAACATGCGGTTTGGGATCGCCCAGCAAAACAGGATGGATGCGAGCACCTCGCGCTGTGCCCCCGCCCCCTGTGTGGGGGGGGGGGGGGGGCGCCCTGGGCGCTGGTCACCTGCCCGGGCGACTTGAACCCGAGGCGCGGGCCTGCCGCGCTCCGCTTCTTGGGATTTGCCATAGAATGCGGTGCATCACCGTAATGCGCTGGATGATCTCCTTCGAAAGTGGGTGCTCGATATTGAAGTAACTGTCGGGTATGTTATTTGATTTCTCGGGCCCTGGCCCACCGACGTGCAATGTAAACTTCGCGTTTTCGCCCATGCAGTGTTTGAAGATGCCAGAATATCGCTTGTCTTCGGTTTCTCGTTGTAGACCGTGGTCCATCGCGCATTTCCTTTGCTATCTGGTTGACGTCCGTGGTTTGATGTCTGTCTTTGAGCTGTCGTGGTAAGTCTGCTTGTTCTGGTGTTTGTAGCCATGTCTCCATGTGCGGCACGCGCCACATCTTCCAGTTAATATCGTTGATCCCCGGGTCGTTGCTGAGGTCCTCCGCCCACGAAGATGCCCATACTTCCATGTCATGTATGATGTCGAACACTGGGTGGTTAGCTGGGTCTGGTCTCGATAGATCTGCCCGCTCCTTGTCAGTGGCTTCCTGCTTCTCAATTGCATGACGCCAGAGCACTTCACATCCTGGCTCTGTCATAGGTCTCTCTGCCGAGTTGCGTGGCTGAAGTGCGACACCCCAACCGGCGCGATTGATGCGCGTGTCATTACTGGTGCCCGAGCCGTCGATGTAAGCATACTTGCAGTAGTGAGGCCTTATCGCTGCCATCGCGTCAGGAACTACACGGGGTCTTCTGTGCTCGGTACTCCAGTATCCTCCATCCCACTTCCCCCAGGCAGGGGGTTCTGGAACATGATTCAGGAGTCCATGTAGCCAGAAGGCCTCGCTCTCAGGGTCCTGATCCATGTCATTCAACGCCTGCTTGCAGATGTTCTGTGTTTTGGGGCGTCCTCCACGTTGAAGTTGTTACTCGTCTCGCACTCGTCGGTCCTGTGCTTGAGCGCGTCGGGCTCTTTGCCGCACCTTGTGCAGATACCGTCTGTGGTATATCCCGCCGTTCTGCATCTGTCTCCTGTCCATATTGTCCCGCAAGCTACTGCTTCCAATGTCCCATCGGCTTGTACTTTGTACGTTGCATGGGTTCCCTGAGTGCCGTCGCGCCCGTTCCGCGCTGCATGCCATTGCCATAGTAGTGGTCTCTGGCCTTCTGCCAGAGCTGCTGGTCAATATCTTTGGCAAGGGTGCTCATGATGTCCTTGAAGTCCAGAGCCTGGCCGCCGGTGAATCTCCATACTTCGCCTCTGGGATATTGCCATTCATCTGGTTCACGTGGTTCCCAACGGATCTGCTGCAACGCGAGAATGAAGGCTCCCATAGGCCCTGATATTGAGTTCCACTTGCCTCTGGGCTTCATCTGCGTGAGCCTGCTGAGGTCCGCGCGCCACCCTTGGCGTAGACGATCGCGTGCAGCTGGTTCACCTTGCCAGGTGAGTATCCATTCCTTGACTTGTCGTTGGGGGCATACCATTCCAGGCTCTTTGTCCCCATGAAACAAGGCGTTGATCGTCGACGTGCGCCTGCCTCCCGCGCCGAAGCCTGCCATGTCCGCTGCCTGTGCACGTGCTGCTCGAAACGCGTGCGGGCTGGCCAATCATAGTTCTGTTTGGTTCGCAGGTTGGCGTTGCACAGCATGGCCGTTCTCTGCCTCCATCGTCCTTCGCTTCTCGTGAAAAGCCTTGCCCTTAAAGCTCGTTCGCGTGCTTGCTTGGTACGCTTTCGTCTGGTCGAGGTTGCCCTTATCCGTGCAAGTGCAGCATCGATGCCCAGGCCGTTGTCGAAACTTGGCGTCTGGATTCCAATGCACTAGCTCTTCATGTACTTTAGGATGTGCTTCTTGGTCGCGCTGCAGTTCGCGAGGGCCGCTGATTTGTGCGAGACCACCACGTTGGAGTCCAGGCAAGCCTGGGCCAACGTGGGGAGCTGCTCCGTGAAGTCGGCTGCAACTCCTTCGGCTCGCGCATGTAGGTCGTTCACGAACTCCCGTGTGATTTGCCGGCGGTGCTGACCTGTGAGCGATGCCCAGTATGCTGTCGATCATGGCTCGGGCTGCGTAGCTGGCAGCAGGGCATCCTGCCACGATGCCGTTCCATGGACTTATCGGCACTGCGTGATCGTGGCACGCCCGTACCACTCTTGGGAACAAATACATCAACATGCCCATGTGCACGTTGACCCTCGGGCAGTCCAATTGCATGGCCAATCTGATGAGTATGCTGAGGCCCATGCTGTCGTCAAATTTCTCCGAGTCCAGGTAGAGGGCGCCGTAGGAGGCGCACTTGAGCTTCGCACTGGTCTCGTCCAATACCATGGAGAGGAGTGCTGCTCTTCAGGCTGATGGGCCTTGGATGGCCGCGCCCCGCTAGCCCGCCTCTTCAGCGCACCAAACTTGCATTTCTGTTTTTGCCATCTTGCCCCATAGCCGCACTGGGAAGGGTAATCGGCCAATCGGTCGTTCTTCTCCTGCGGTGTTCGATCCTGCCTTGACCAGTAGGTGGTACCAGACGTGGTAGAACTGGTACGGCCAGCTGAGCTTTTTCTCACACAGGGTGATAATATTCACCAGGCTCTGCTGGCTTCTGCCGGAAGGGCTCGTAGTTCGGGTGATTGCCATTGGTCAGCTCCAATTGCCGTCGTTGGACTGAACTTGGGAATTGCTGCCTCCGGATCCTCGGGTTCATACTGCCTTCTCTTCGGTAGTTGTTCTTGACTGCTTCACGGAGTTCTTGCATGGCTTGGCGTATTCCGCATTATTGGCGATGTCTCTGCCGTCGCGTTTGCCACATAACAGCTCGGCAGCCAGTGGCTTCTCGCGATGCTCCAGTCTCCTGCTGGGCGATGGGATCAACTGCAGTCTCTGCTAAGTCTCTTCGCTCATGTTTGCTCAAGTACCTGCGTGCGTCCTTCATGCTGCTCGGGAGCGCAGAGCGAACCCACTGTGAGACTTGTTCACGGATACCTGTCCAAGCTCGTCGCCCATGCCACTCAACTCTGACTCGCGCAGCCTCCGTTGCTTCTGCCCATACAACAAAGTTTTCCATTGTGACGTCTGGGTCTTCATCATGTCGTAGCCTTGTGACGCGTAGTGCAGGTGGGCCTGCTGGTCAATGTAGTCCATCTCCGCTGTGTTCGTCTGCTCGTTCTGTTGAATCTGGCCCGCCATTGCCTCAATGATGCTGCATATCGCTCGGAGATGTTGTTCGCCATCTTTAGGATGCCTGCGTAATAGAAGCTCGCCATCTCGGCACCTCTGATATGATATGTTCCAATTCATGCTATGACGTCGCCGGTGATCTGCTTCGGTGTCGCCATCCTTTTTGCCCTTAACGCGGTGCTTGCACGGTGCCTCAACGTGCTCTGTGGGCTGCCCTCGCCGCGCTCTTGGCCGTATCGGAGCTTCTGTGATTGTAGCCAGCGTTCTTTCGGCCGCGATCGCCCACCTGCCGTAGAGCTGGCCCAGCGCGTCACTCATGGTCGGGTCCTACTGGTAAGCTATAGAATTATGAATCCACTGCGGGGCCTTCTTGATCTTGACCTCGCGCTCTCTGTTGCGTATATCGTCCCTTGCGCTGCCGTCGCATTGCATAGGTACTACGGCCTTGAAATGCGTGCCAAGCAGGCCGTCATCCATGGCGTCGGCTGTGTCTCCGTGTGCTTGGGGTTGTTGGTGCTGTTGCCGATCTCGCTGCTGACGTTTGAGCCCTTTCACGCGTCGTAGATCCATTGTTGGGATCGGCCTTTTGGCGGGCAGCACGGGCTTGCAAATGATAATTAGCGCTGGCCTGGCCCACAGTTCAATCGTGATGCCGATGCGTGTGTGTGTGTGTGTGTGTGTGTGTGTGCGTGTGTGTGTGTGTGTGTGTGTGTGTGTGTGTGTGTGTGTGTGCGTGCGCATGTGTGCGTGCGCGTCGCGCGTGTTGGGGGGGGGGGGGGGGGGGGGGCGGGGGGGCATGGTACCGCATGCTCAGCACGGGCTGTTCTTAGTAGGGGTCGAAAGTGTGGTGGTGCAGTGGCGCGATCAATCGAACGTCCTGACCCGCTGCTGCAGGTGTGTGAGACGCTCTGGGGCGCGACGACTGCGCCTCCCAGCACTTTCAACCACGGTGCGCCTGCCAGCTCCTGCGGCGCGTGGTTGAAACCCCCGCAGACCAACCGCGGCATGTTCCCAAGACCCCTGACGATCTGCAGGAGGCGTCGCATCTTCTTTATGTTCTCACCTGAGAAGCCGATGGACGCTGCGAGGTATAGTCTGGTAATCGCCACGTCCTGGCCCTTGAGCCCCCATATGACGATTGAGATGTCATGGGCCTCCTTGGCGCAAACGCTGTGTTCTGTGACGTCTGGCATGCGGATTCGCATGCCATGATGCCGTCGGCGCAATATGCACGTGCCTCCCAAGGTCCCTTTGCGTGATCGCGGCGACTGTCTCGCTGGTGCCCACGTGCCATGGGACCGCCATCCTTGGCGCATCAGCCTGGTCGCCTCGGTCTCAGCGGCAGGTCCACGTAGGTGGTGTTCGCAATCGCACGTGGCGATCATATCGTAGTTCTTGTGATCCTCTATGAACTGCTTGGCGGCCCCATTGTACTGGGCACAGTTGGCCGCGAAAAGGGTGACAATCTGCTTGCTGCCCCTGGAACTTTTTATTTTTTGGGGTCCATGCCGGCAGAATTACTACTACTTGGTACTGGGCGGCCCACGTTATCTTCTCTCTCGAACAGTGCTCGATCTCGACGCTGCGCGGCGCCCCCTTCATCGTCTGCACAAGTCGCAGCACTCAACTCGATGATGTTCACCTCGTCGTCAAACCAAACAGACCTGCCGCAACCTCTGGGTTCCCGATGCGTTGCCCCAGAGAGTAGGGTTGAGCCTGTACCTTGGGCAGGATCAGGCTCATCCCCCTCTGAGCCAGCCCTGAGATATTGTGGATGTCGTAGTACAGGGTCTGGCTGCAGTTACTCTCGCTCTTGATTTTCAGCTGCTTATGGTTTGGGTCGCGCTGGCTTTGACGCTGTCGGTGGTGCTGGCGCTGCCGCCGCGGCGCCTGGTAGGCGTGCCGCGGGTGCTGCGCGCGTTCTCGCTTCGACCCTCGCCAGCTGTGCCAGGTGCTGCTCGATCTGGTCAGCGTCGGCGAAGTCATATTGGGAAGCCAGGGCCACTTCAGGTTCTGCAGCTCGAGGTGCTTCAGGTCGTGTTTCGTTATGTTGTGCTTTACTTGCTTCTCCTCCTGGTACTTCTGTATTTTGTGTTCCTGCAGCGACCTTCCTTTTCTTGGCTGCCTGCGCCGTGTCGCGCAGGTTTGTGGCCCTCTCCAGGGACTTCTTGGCATTGATAATAGCTTCCTTCTTCTGCTGGGTATTCTATTCTCGCGCCTTCTGGAACTCGCCCTGGATGGTTTCGTTTTTTTTTTTCTTCTGGTCGGCGTCCAGCAGGGCGGTCTCGTCGCGCGATAGCGTGGGGAACTCCTCATCCTCGTCAGGTTTCTCGATGTTCTTGCTCCGCTCATCGCTGGCGCCGCCCACTGCCGCCTGCGCCTCCGCCAATGATTTCTTGGCATCTGAGAGCTCCACCGTGTTATCGCCAAGCTTCCTGAGCACGTCATCTCTGTACTCGGTGGCCCGCTGCAACTGTTTGGCGAGCTTGGCCTGGCATTTAAGTCTGCACTCGGTTGAGATCTGCAACTGCCTGCTGGAGTAGTTGTCCTGTGGATAGTACTATGGGTACTGCAGGAGCTGCGGGTACTGCCTCTGGGCACGCCAATGCAATCTCATCCAGCTTGGCTTGGTCAATATCGGTTTGTGCTTGGAGGTATCATGGCCGGTTTGTGCTTGGAGGTATCATGGCACTGTTGCTGGTCTCGCTCTGCTGGTCGCCCTCTGCATTGTTGACTGCTGGATCCTTCCACTTATGTCTGCATGTCTTGCAATTGGTCCATCCTGGCTTGCCCATCCTGTTGCAGTAAACCCAATTGCCACTGCCCATTGGACACACAGGACAAACAATATACTGCGTAGCCTTCTTGCCTTTGGTGTTCGGGGCTCGGGTCTTGCTGGCCGATCGGGAGGGTGTGCGTCGCCAGGGCGGCGGCGTCGTACCCCACGTGTCGTTGTCATTCTGCCAGCCTCGACCTCGCCCCATTCAAAATTGTGCAATTGGCAACACGAACTTCAGCAGCGGCACGTTCTGGCCGCCCCCCTCAAGCCGCGGGCCGGCGTGCAGCTGGCGCCCCAACGCCTGCCACCGCCGACGGTACGCGCTGTGCCGCCTCGGCCCCGCGCGCGGCCCCACGGGGCAGCTGCAGGCCGAAATGGCTTGAGAGGAGGAGGAGGAGGAGGAGGAGGAGGAGGAGGAGGAGGAGGAGGAGGAGGAGGAGGAGGAGGAGGAGCAACATGAGGAAGAGGAGGGAGAGGAGGAGGAGGAGGAGGAGGAGGAGGAGGACGGGGAAGAGAAGGAGGAAAGGAGGAGGAGGAGGAGGAGGCGCACGATCCCTCCCGCCGACACCGCGCCGTCCGCGCCGCCCGGAACCTCCGCGGGGTCGGGCCTCACGGAACCATTGTTAACGACAGTCGAAACGCCGCCCTCGACGGAAGTGGCGACGACGACCAGGTCGCCGAGGCTGTTGAGAAACGAGCGGACGAGCGGCAGCACGACGGAGCCGATGAAGGACTGCGGGCGAGCGGCCTCGAACAAATCAGCGAGCGGCCGAAGGTCGCTTTCGAGAAAGACGGCCTGCCTGAATACCAGATTCGCATCACGTGCCTGTTCCTCCCGTGCATCTCACCGTTTCCCAGCCTGGCGTTGATCGGTTTGGCAGTTTACGGAGAGCTGTTGATCTTCTCCTGGGTCACCACCAGAGTAACTGTCCACGGGCGCATGGGTTCTGCTGAACGAATTGCGCGACAGCTGCGCCATGCTCACACCTCTGAACCTGCAGTTCGGCACTTTGTAGAACTTGTGCGGCTTTCCACAATCCCCCAAGAGGGCCTCCACGTATATCATCCTCATGTGCAGTGTCAGGTTGAACGACCATTGCCCCAGCACTGGCCCGCGACCGAGCCCTCGCTTTCTTCGAAACCGTAGGCGTCATGTAGGAAAACGTCACGATTGCAACAGCATGTAGAGCGCCATGGTGGGGCGCATTTTGGCGTGCATGAGGGGGAGCGAGCTGGACAGCGTTAGGGAGAACGCCTGCAGGAGCAACGCCACTCCGAAACTCTTCCACCTGTCCCTGCACTGCATCAGGCTGGACAGCATCATTCTGGGCCCCACCCAGCTGTAGATCACCATCATCCATCTGTGTTCGCACTGCTTCAGGCTGGACTGCATCACCATGGGTCCCACCCAGCAGTCGTTCACCATGCACGTCGCCAGCGCCAGGTTGACCACGAAGGCTCTGCGCCAGCAGCGCGCCGCACGGCCCCACCAGGAGCGGCCGCGGAAGCCACGCGAGCAAGCGCAGGGAAGCCAGGAAGAGGAAACCGCACTCGGGAAGGTGAGCGCGATTAACTCCGACTCCACGCGCACGGGGCAAGACGCGGACGACGGGAAGAACGAACGCGCCGATGCACGTGGAGGCGCCCGCACGCCACCCCCAGCCGCCCACCGTCAGGATTCCTGGAGGTAGAGAGCCTCTCGCCAGACATGGGAATCTTCATGACGAAATGTACGTCCTCCTTCTCGAGTCAGGCCGCTCCAGGTAGAGGGGGCGCAACATCACCGTCGGGGAGACCAATCGGTGGACCATCCACAGCAGAAGGAACAGGAGACAGATTTCAGGAGACTCGAAGAACCAGACCAGCAGCACCAGGAAGCAGGAACATAGCATCTCGGTGGTGCGGACCCAGTCTGGAGACCATCGTGGTGCACCACAGCATCAGGGACCAGAGTATGCGCACAAGAGCCTGGAGTCTTGAACGGCGTTCGCAGGAAGGACATCCACACGCGCGGCTAGAAGGCGAACATCAGGGGCACCGCCAACGGCAACTGCAACAGAACGAGCTTCAGGAGGGATATCCGCAACGTCCCATGCTCCATCCAGCATTTGTGCACAATCAATGCAATTGTCCACGATGTTGTCCGTTCCCCAGCGCTTCCAACAGCCGTCAGCAGAATCGCACCATATCCCAGGCGCCGCCATGGACGAGACGATATGGTCCAACGCCTTCCATGTAGCAGAGCGCGAGGAAATAGATTTGATGGATCGCTCCATCTGCTCCAATCGCCTCACAATGTCTGCGCACTTGTCGCCGTCGTCGTCGACAGTGCATCAGCCCAGCGTGGGCGAGGACCAACATCATGGTCCCTTAATGCAACACGGTCGAGACATCCCGCAAGGTCCCATTCTCCAGCGCGGTCCTGATGTCCAGCATGGTCCCGTTCTCCAGCGCAGCCCCGAAGATCCACCACGGTCCCAATGTCCCGAATGTCTACGGCTTCCAGGAGGTAGTCCAGCAGCAGGTGCAGCTTGTCCTGGTAGAGCGTGGTGATGGTGCTTGGCGGCGTCCGCCGGCACCAGCGTCGTTCGAGCGGCCGCGTGGCCATCAGAAGTGGGCGCCCCACTGAGAAGGCCCATCAAGAACAGCATCGCCACTGTTTACATCGCGGAGTCAGCCGCGTAGGGAACCTCAGCCACACCACCAGGAGCGTCGCCTCCACCACGAGTGTCTTCAGGGGCGGGGGCGTAAAGAAGTCTGCCACCAGCGGCCGCGGCGGCAGGAGCATGGTCAAGCAGAAGGCCAGGCAGAAGAAGAAGATCGCCAACAACGGCGGCAGTAGCAGGAACGTGCAGAGGGGCGGCATCGCCTTGAAGCTCACAAGGAGCGGGGCCATGTAGAGGAAGTGGTTGATGCGAACGGACGACACAAGCGGCGGCAGCAGCGGGCAAGTGCAGACGAAAGCCATCACCATGGCGGGGGGCAGCAGAAACGCAGGTTGGGGCAGGTGTGCGCCACTCCAGACGGCGGCAGCAGGGATGTGCAGAAAAGCGTCTTCACAATGAAGGTCTTCAAGAACGGGAGCGTGCAGAATTTCGCCACCAGCGGCGGCAGCGACAGGAGCGTAACATTCATGCAGAAGGTCTGGTTGAAGCCGATGTGCGCCACCAGCAGCATGAACGGGGTCATGCAGAAGAACTGGTTGACGCAGGTGATCGCCACCGGTGGCGGCAGCAACAAGCACGTGCAGAGGAGAAGCATTGCCATGACGCGTTCAGGAGCGACGGCAGCGACAGGAGCGTGCAGGCGAGCTTCAGCACCTAGAGGCGCTTGTCGTTCGTGGTGTCCGTGGAGTTCTAGGATGCAGCGTGCTACCTTCGTCAGCTCGTCGTACATGCGCACGCCCAGGGGGCTGAGCTGCAGCGGCCTGATGGGCAGGGCCCTTCGTTCGTGACGAAGAAGAAGGACCAGCTGAAGGCGAAGTCGTCCTCCATCTCGACGGCGAGGAAGGGCGCGCTGGAGGTCGCGGCATCGCCGAACATGAAGTGCGGACGGAGACCGCGTGTGGGACATAGCGGCTCCCCCGGCGCCGCCCCCGCCGCGCGGCTGGCCCCGCTCTGAGCGGGCCCAGCTTCTCCCTCCCTCCCGCCGCCGCCGGGCGCCTCCTCCCTCGACTCCAGCCGCCGACGCAAAAAGTGTGGGGCATAGCGACGCTGCCCAAGAGGGGGGCGTCCAAGAGGTGGGGGCGCAAATCATGGCCGGCGGCATGTGCGCGGCCCAGGGGGGGGCGGGGGCGGGGACGTAATGAAGCAAGAAGACGCGCCATGAAATCTGATGAAATATCATGGCCCCCGCCATGATATCCACCCCCCTCTAGTCAGCACCCCCCTCCTGGCCGCCCCCGAGCATAGCGACGCTGCAGCTGATGAGCACGCCCAGTTGCAGCAGCCGAGGCCATCGCATCACTTCCACGGGCGCGGCGGGCGGGTCCGAGAGGGCGGCCGGCCGGGAGCCCCGGGCACAGGCGGCCGCGAGGAAGATGGCCATGGGACGTTCGTTTTGGCACAAGTGGGGAGGCATCCCATTGAGCCAAATTGGCCACGGAAGGAGGAGGAGGATGAGGATGAGGATGAGGATGAGGAAGGGAGGAGGAGGAGGAGGAGGAGGAGGAGGAGGAGGAGGAGGAGAAGGAGAAGGAGGAGAAGGAGAAGAACAATAGGACGCTGGGCAATGTCTCTTCAAAAAGAAGACCCACCACCACAGGATGGACAACACAACACAACATCGCATGTTCGGAGGGGGAACGGCAATGAGGAGGGAAGAAAGAGAATGACGAGGGCTGGGGCAGACAGAAAAGGAACACGAGAAAGAGCACGGGAGGATAATGAGAACGGGAAGACGGGAAATGAATGGGTTTGGGAGGGTGGAGGAGGAAGGGAAGTCCAGCCTCATCAGCCAGTAGACCGCGAAGAGGGCGCAGATGGTGCGCTGGTACTCTTCGTCTAGCGACCGACCGCTGCTAGAGGTGGCGCTGCTGACCATGTAGAGGCTGAGCTCTGGGAAGGCGGCAATGCAGTCCTCCAGGAACAGCCCACAATGATAGTCTTTATCTCGTATTCTTCTGGCCGCGGTCCGTGCCCTGTCCCAGTCAGTGACCTGAGGAAGAGGGAGACGGTCAGAAGGGGCGGAGGGGGGGAGGAGGGAAAGAGGGCCTTATCGCGCATGAGCTCCTGCACTAGATATGGGCTCTCCCACTCGGTAACTGGCGGTGGCGCGATCGGATTCGGCGGCAACACTATGCGCAGCAAGCCGGACATCTGCGAGAGCCCGCTTCTGCCATTCTGTGCTGGCTCTCGCTTCCCGTCCACCAGTGATCGCGCGAAGCACATCAACTTTTCGTCCACCTTGCCTATGTCCTGCGCAGGGACCCAATGGAAGGAGGTGACGACCACTCTCGTGGCGGCATCGGCAATGTTGTCAATGTTCTCGTGCCGTCGGAAGCTGAAGCTGGTGCCTTCTGGGAGCCCGATGCCGCTGAGCCCATCCAAACGCGCAGTCTGCAGCACGCGCGCAGTCACTTCGTGTATCCTATAGACAGATTTCAGCCCTGGGTACGACTGGGAGTACTCTATCTCCTCTGACTTCACGAATGAAGACTCGTCCAACGATATGAACTCATCTTGCATATGGAGATCTATACCGAGATTCCTGTTGAGCGCCTGCCTTGCTGCCACCCGCCAAGTCTGGTTGGTGGACATGCGCATTGAAATCGGACGGTCCTTGCCGGACTCACGCTTGCCATACTGCACCTTCGACTTCGCAACCAGATAATGGGTCACGCTGAACACCTCCGCCTGCACCCACACCTAATTAGAATACCAACATTGGCATACACATGAACTGTCGGAAATCCACGGAGGTTTCTGGGATCGGCGCGAGACCCCCCTCCTTGGCGCTCGGACGCTACCAAATGCGGCGCTGGAGGCGCCGCCAGAGTGGTGCAGCCCCGATTCAAGAAATCCGTGAACTCCTCCGAAAGTTCAGGCTCACCATAAAGCACGACTGCCCATGCTGGACATGAATGAGCAACTCTGTCGCTACAGTCTGAATGCTGAGCCACGACAACATCGCAGAGCGGGGGGGGGGCTGGGAAAGTGCATACCGCTCCTTGACAAAACACCTTGCCCCGATGTGTGGCCACCATGAGTGCCGCGGCGACCTCACAGACACATAAGTTTAGTTCGGGTTCGGTTATCTTGCAAGGATTCTGTCTTCTCCGAACACCTTGACTATGTCCAGGTGGCGGAGGAGCTCCCCGTTCTTTATCATCAGCGTCGACGTCTTCTCCTCGTACACCTCGGTAACGAGGTCGGCGAAGGCCGCTGGCTCGAAGTCGAGGATGCTGAACTGGTGCTCCTGCAGCAGGGCTGTCAAGGAGTCCGCGTGCGAGATCTCCTCCGTGTCTGCACTCCAGGCCCAGTGGAAGCGGGGGCCGCCGTCCCAGCCGGTGGTGAAGGCCCTCATGGTCGGCAACCCCATCACCGACACCTCGCGGTGCTGCGGATTGCCGATGCGCATGCGGGCCTTGTGGGTGAGGTAGAGGGTCCGGATGCCCGGGTAGGAGGGCGAAACAATCTTCTCCTCCGTGAACCAGTTGCCCTCGAGGACGATGTTGTCTTTCTGATCCGCCACCGTGCCCCCTGGCACACGGAGGCGTGGTAGACTGCCGAATGTTGTCTGGCGGAGTTTCTGTAATCTTCTACGGCCCCCCCCTCTCTCGGTCACACTTCGCTGCGTGCATCCCCCCTTCCTGAGGACCCCTGGGCGTCCTAACGCCTCCATGGTGTTCTGTAAGGGTTCCAGAATGCCCAAGATGGCTTCCAGGGCCGCCAAAATGACTTCAGATGGCCCCAAGACAGCTCAAGATGGGGATGGCCTCAGAGGCCTCCAAGACGGCCCCCAAAAGCTTCCAAGCAGATCCCCAGTATCACCATTCAGGCCCAAATCTGCGATATTATGATGTCCTTGCTTTTCGCATGCTCGTCTTCTCGGGCTTCCGTCGGCTGAAGGCGGCCCCAGCGGCCTCCAAGACGGCCCCCAGGCGGCCGACCCTGTGTCGGCGTGTGGAAGAGGCTTTTCGCTCTGCCCCCTTTGAGGCTTTCCTGTCTGCCCCCTCTTCGTTGTCGTCGTCGCTCCTTCCCCTTTCCCAGGCCTCCCCCTCAAGTGGCGAAGCAGAAGGAAATTGAGCAATGTCGTAATCACAAAATTGAGCCACGTCGTCATTGAGTCGAAGGGAAGCCCCTTCCCTTTCATCCCTTCCCCGCCAGGGGGGGTCCTGGGAAAGTCCCGGGGGGGGGGGGTCGGGGTCAGATAAGACGAGCCCCCTCGGGAATCCCGCGGCCCAACAAAGCCCCAGGGCCCAGGACGAGTCAAAAATGTCCTCAGAGACCCTCGCGAGACCACGTCCTTTCTCCGTCAACATCTGCGGGCACCACTACCACCCCCGAGTCTCCCCCCACCTCAAAACTACCCCCCCTTCATTCCCCCCCCACTGCCCCTGAACCTCTGCCTTCACCTCCTCCTTCCCATGCTCCTCACCCTCCTCCTCCTCCTCCTCCTCATGCGGCTCCTCCCCCTGCTCGTCCTACTTCTCCTTCTTCTACCTCATCGTGGTCAGTGTCCTCATCTTCAGGGCCAGCGGCACCGGCCATAATGCCTTCGCAATCTGCGATATTCGGATTCTCTTGCTTTTCGCATGCTCGTCTTCTCGGGCTTCCGTCGGCTGAAGGCGGCCCCAGCGGCCTCCAAGACGGCCCCCAGGCAGCCCAAGACGGCCTAAGCGGGCCCCGAGACAGTCCGGGACAGACCCAAGGGAGCCCAAGTTGGCCCGAGAGGGCATCTGCAGAGACCCAAGAGGGCCTTAGAAATCTCGCTCCTCCACGGCCCAAGGCGGCGCAAAGACAACCCGACGACTGCTCCAAGAGACCCCGAACACGGCCAAGGAGCCTCAAGACGGCCCGAGAGAGCCCGCAAGCGGGCCCCAATAAGACCCAGGAGGGCCCCAACGGATTCCCAAGGTTGACCGATAGGAGCCCAACACAGCCCCATAAGGGCTGAAGTGAACGCCACGAGGGCTCCTCAAGATTTGAAGAAAAGATGTATCACATGTGACGGCCGTCTTCTTTATCCTTCTCCCCCTCCTGCTCATCATTTTCCTCGTCATCATCATCACCACCATCACTTGCACCAGCACAATCATCACGAGCGTCCTCATTATTATTTTATTCATCCTCTTTCTCCTCTTTCTCCTCTTTCTCCTTATCACCATCACCATCACCATCGCCACCATCATCATCATCCGCATCCGCATCCGCATCAGCATCAACATCATCATCATCATCATCATCATCATCATCATCATCATCATCATCTTCATCATCATCATCATCATCATCATCATCATCATCATCATCATCATCATCATCATCAATCATCGTCCGTCTCGTCGTCGTCGTCCGTCGTCGTCGTCGTCCGTCGTCATCATCATCATCATCATCATCATCATCATCATCATCATCATCATCATCATCATCATCATCATCATCAATCATCATTACCACTATCTACACCATTGGCTATTTCTAATGGAAAAATCCACCCCCAAACAATCCTGGACACTCCCCCGGACAACCCTGACAACCCCTCAAATATCCTCACAACCCAGACAACCCGGACACCCCCCCGGACAACCCATTAAAGATCCGGGCAACCCACCCGGACAACCCCCCTTGGACAACCCCCTGGACAAACCTATACATCGTTTACATAGCTGACATCATCATCGTAATCGTCGTCGTCGTCATCGTCATCGCCATCCGATGCGGACCAAAACGGCCGAACATGGCCCCAAGGGACTCCCAAGGCCGCCGCACAAGAACCCAACACAGACCCAAAAAGGCTGAAATGAGATCCAAGAGTGCTCAGCCAGGGGTGCACGCGACAGGTGTCACATGTGAGGGTCTTCCTTTAATTCGTCGTCCTCCTCATGCTCCTTATCCTAAACTTTCTCGTCATCATCATCGTCCTCCTCCTTACCCTTACCACCGTCAACACCACCACCATCATAACCACAACTGCCATCACCATCGTCATCATCACAATGAACATCACCATGGGCATTCTCGCCGTCATCGTTACCACCGTGATCATCGACAACTCCCCCGGCATCATCACCATCATCGTCGCCATTCTGATGAAAACCATTACTATCATCATCATGATCGTCATCATCATCATCGCCATCATCACCATCATCATCATCATCATCATAGTCATCAACGTCATGTTCGTCGGATGTTAGGGGTGACATCGAAGTCGAACGGAAGGCCCCCGCCGGGAATTCGGCTTCGGTTTCGGGTTCGTGTCGTGCGTGCGAAGCGAAGCTGCGTGGGCGGGCGACAAGAATGACCCCGCTGTGGCTAGGGCGGGTCGATCGCCCTTGACCGCCCCTCCTCCCTCCGCAGTGGGCGGGCGTCGGCCGGGTTGTCCCGCCGTGGTGTCCCGTCGGTGTCCGCCTCTACCCCGTGGTGGGCGGGCGGTGGCTGGGTTGTCCGTCGGTAACGAGGCGGTGTCCAGGCGGAGTCCCGTCGGTGTTCCGTTGGTGTCCCGTCGGTGTCCCGTCGGTGTCATCGATAAAGGGATCGATAGGGGGATCACGTCGCGGCGCAACGTCGTCACCACGCGTCGTCGCCAAATCGAGGGCGCATCACCAGCATTGTCATCACCACAGCCATCGCAGTTGTCGTCAGTATGTTCTTTCCCTTCCACCTACGAAAGTCCTTCAGAAAG
>CAUYUJ010020239.1:0-12500 GCA_963575745.1 Prorocentrum cordatum
GGGGGGGGGGGGGGGGGGGTCGAGGCGGAGTCGAGCCCATCCATCTCGTGCACGGGGCTGTGGAGACGCCGTCGAACGCCCCGTTCTCCTCCCAGTGGCGCCCCGGGGAGCCTCGTCTGCTAGCGAGGTGGGGTTCTGAAGCTGGAAGGCACAACAATCTCAACTGAAGCCATGGCAGTTTGAGAAAAGCATGGGGATTGGGAAGTACGGCATGGGGAAAGCAAATCAAGACGGCGAGGATTAATCCCCGCTTGAGCAAATCACGGCGTCAAGGATTAATCCCCGTCGAGGATTAATCCCCGCTTATCACTCCCACAGGGAAGAGCTGAAAACGAACAGGTGGGATGTGGGAGGAACAGGATAATATGTGCGAGGGCAGGAGGAAGTACGCCCAACAACGATACACAGCGCGCGTCGTAAAAGTTGATGTTTTCGGATTGGATGGTGGGTTGTTTTGGTCAACAGGCTCGCGAGGCGGGTCGAAGGCCGCCCGAGCACTAGTCGGGCCGCGACTGGGCAGCAGGAAAGAAAGGCAAGCGAAGCGAGCGAGCGGGCAGCCATTAAGGTGGAACTGGTGGGGATACTGTTGGTCAACAGGCTCGCGAGGCGGGTCGGAAGCCGCCCGAACACTAGTCGGCCCGCGACGAGGCAGCCGGAAAAAAATCAAGCGAAACGAGCGAGCGGGCAACCACTCAGACGGAGCGCCAAAACCGGTACTCCCAAACCTGGCGGCGTTCGAATCCTGGTGGCGACCTGCAGATAAGCGCAGCAAAGATGGCGCGGCGGCGCGACCATAAACACGCAAAGGTCGATCGCTCGGTGTGAGTCAGGCAAACAACACCATCAGAAACGAACAAGACCGACAGGCACACCCAGACGGCATCCGTGAAGTAGGCGACTCAAGTGCCAAAACTTCGCGTCGGCGCAAGAGTGAACAGGGGCAACCTCGTCACCGACAAGACGCATACAAACGGCAGCAACAACTTATAACACTTGTCGAAAGCGAAGTCCATGCAGGAGAACGTCGGCCAACGAGCGTACAGAGCCACACATGCAGAACCCGAGGTCCAGGTACCGTAAGGTAGGCAGTGTAGCGAGAGACCCACTGGAACCGTCTGATCATCAGTAGGGGCCGACGCCAGTCAGGAGCAGGCCATGGGGCACCTGACCTCGGCAAATGTGACGCAGCACCATTCCCTGTGTGAGCCCGTGCGCGACTTCCAGACCACCTGAACGCGATCAGGAAGCAGTATCGGGCAGCAAAGGCCCGCCGAGGAAGGAGACGTGTGCCAGGAGGGGAGCACCCCGGTTCAAAACAACTGGCCGCTGTGGCTAAGGATGCAGGAGGGGAGGAGGGGAGGTGCACGCCAGGCCGGTAGGCCACCCCCGGCGTGGCAAGCTAACCGCTTGCGGTATCAGGATGCAGGAGGGGGAAAACCAAATGCAGCGCACAGGCACACTGTGTGGCTGCAACAGCTAAGACGCCCGCGGCAAAAGGATGCAGGAAGAGAGGAGGGTAAGAGCCACGCCAAGGCAACTGTGGGCCGTCCCCAGGTGCGGCCAGCTAGAAACCGCTGCAGCAGTAGATTCAGGAGGGGGGGGGGGAAGTAAGAGTGCACGCCAGGCGCACGTGTGTCTTGCACTCGTAAGAAAACATATGCTCGATGTGTAGGCGTTGGCAAGGAAACAACAGGGTGGGCTGCCAGTCCACATGCCCGGTGCGATGTCAAAACCGCATATCAGCGAAACTGAGTGGTGCCCCACACTCGGAGTTACTGCCGATACCGTTTCTCGGTCCATGGGCTCTCGGTTGCTCGGCTCCTCTTCCCAGCCGTGCCCAGAGCGCTCCCACCCCACTGCGCGCGGCTAATGTCGGCGCCCACGAGATTCTGACCATCTCGCGGGGGTGCCGGGCGCCCCCTGTTCGCGCCGACGTGATGTCCCAGGTGTTGTCCACGCGCCTGCGCCCAGTCGATACCCAGGCCCAGTGAGTCGCTCATGGCCCGAACATCGCAGCTGTGGCTGTGAAATGAGGTAAGAAGGCGACGCAGGTTCGCCGGTCGTGCCGACGCGGGTCGAAAGCGCGCGCGGTGCCAGGGGCAGCGTGTTGCGCGGCAAAATCGTGCCAGACGGCTGTGAACGACGCACCCAGGGTGACCTGACGGTGCCTGATCGTCTCGCTTGGTGACTCTCCGCGGGGTTCCCACTGGGAGTCGTGGACCCGGGCGCTATAGAGCGGCCTTCCAGTGTGGGAGTCCCGTGGTCCTGGATGCTGGCGATCGGCGAACAGCCTGGGCGTCCACCCACTTCCCGCCCGACGCGTCAAGGATGCCCCCCGGTTGGGCTGCCAGCCCGTCTGGGCGGTCGAGCTCGCGCACCCACCCGAGAGGGGGGGGTCTGGCGCGCTCTGCAGGGATGCAGGGGTTGCCCAGCGGCTGCTTGTAGAGGCGCCCGCCCGTGTCGAGTCGGCGGCAGGGGAGGGGGCACGAATGTGGGCGAAAGGGCTCGTCGGCACCAGCTGTAAAATGGCTTCGTTGTCCCGCTCGTCAGGGAAAGGCTGACGCGTGGGCGCGGTGGAACTTCCCGGTGCCGTCTGGAGGGTGGCTTCACTGTCGGGCAGGCCGTCGGGTTGGCCGTCGGGCTGGCCGAGGAGCTGGACGTGGGATTGGGCGTCGGGCAAGGCCTCAAGTAGAGTGTTGGGTAGGGCGTCAGGTTGGGCGCCGGGAACGGTGTCGGGGGAGGCGTCAGACTGGTCGTGGGGCTGGTCGTGGAGCTGGCCATGAGACTGGCCGTGGGGCTGGCTGTCGGGCTGGCCGTCGGGCAGGCCGTTGTGCTGGCGGCCGGGCTGGACGTCGGTCTGGTCGCGGGGCTGGCAGTCGGGTTGGCCGTGGGGCAGGCCGAGGGGCTGGTCGTGGGGCTGGCAGTCCGACTGACCGAGGGGCTGTTGGTCGGGCTGGCTGTGGGGCTGGCCGTGATGCTGGTCGTGGGGGTGAAAATTGGGCTGGCCGCGGGACTGGCCGTATGCCTGGTAGTGGGGCTGGCCGAGGGGCTGGTCGTGGGGCTGGAAGTCGGGCTGGTCGTGGGGCTGGCCGTGGGGCTGGCAGTCGGGCTGGCCGTCGGGCTGGCAATCCGGTTGGCCGTAGGGCTGGCCGCGTGGGGCTGGCAGTCGGGCTTGCCCTGGGTCTGGCCGCAGGGCTGGCCGCGGGGCTGGCAGTCGGGCTGGCCCCGGGGCTGGCCGTCGGGCTGGGGCTGTCCGCGGGACTGGCAGTCGGGCTGGCCGCGGGGCGGGCCAACGGGCTGGCCGTCAAGCGGGCCGTGGGGCTGGCAGCCGGCCAGGCAGAGGGGCTGGCAGTCGGGCTGGCCGCGGGGCTGGTCGCCAGGCTGGCCGGGGGGCTGGCCGTTGGGCTGGCCGTCGGACTGGCCGTGGGGCTGGCAGTCGGGCAGGCAGTGGGGCTGGCAGTCGGGCTGGCCGTTGGGCTGGCCGTGGGGCTGCCAGTCGTGTTGGCCGTGGGGCTGGCCGTGGGGCTGACAATCGGGCTGGCCTCGGGGCTGGCCTCGGGGCTGGCCGTCGGGCTGGCCGTCCGGCTGGCCGTGGGGCTGGCCGTGGGGCTGGCAGTCGAGCTGGCCGTGGGGCTGGCAGCCGGGCTGGCCGTCGGGCTGGCCGTGGGGCTGGCAGTCGGGTTGGCCGTGGGGCTGTCCGTTGGGCTGGCCGCCGGGCTGGCCGCCGGGCTGGCCGTGGGGCTGACCGTCGGGCTGGCCCCGGGGCTGACCGTCGGGCTGGCCGTCCGGCTGGCGGTGGGGCTGGTGGGGCTGGCCGTGGGACTGGCCTAGGGGCCGGCAGTCGAGCAGGCCGACGGGCTGGCCGTGGGGCGGGCCGTAGGGCAGGCCGCGGCCGGCCGGCCGTGGGGCTGGCAGTCGGGCTGGCCACGGGGCGGGCCAACGGGCTTGCCGTTAGGCGGGCCGTGGGGCTGGCAGCCAGGCAGGCCGTGAGGCTGGCAGTCGTGCAGCACAGGGGGCAGGCCGTGGGGCTGGCAGTCGGGCAGCACTAGGGGGCTGGCCGCTGGGTGGGCCGTGGGGCAGGCCGCCGGGCAAGCGGCATGCCGCCGCGGCGGCGCCAGCCACCGCTCCCCGCCGGCGGCGGCGGCGGCAGCGGCGGCAGCAGCGGCCGCCGCGACAGCGGCCGTCACGCTGTCCATCAGCGCGCCGGCCGCCGCCGCCGCCGGAGGGGAGCCGGCGGCACGCGCACACCGCCGCCCGCGCCGCCGCCGGCGGGGAGGCGGCAGCGGCAGCAGCAGCGCAGCGGGCGCCTGGCAACCGCCGCCAGCCAGGGCGGCGGCGGCCAGGCGCCAGCGGGGGCCGAGCTGGGCCGGCCGCCGCCGCCGCCAGCCGCCGCCGCCTCCCGCGCGCCGGCCTCCAGGGGGGAGGCGGCGGCGGCGGTGGCAGCAGCCGCAGCAGCGGCAGGCGGAAGACCTGGGCGGGGCGGCCCGTCCCGGGCGGCGGCGGCGGCGGCGAGGCGCTGCCGCCGCCGCAGGGCGGCGCCGGAAGCCATCTCGACGGGGAGCCCGGCGCGAACCTGGACCAGGGGCGGGCTCGGGCCGAGAAGGCTTGAGCCAGAGGGGGGTGCGCGAAACGTCAGGAATTGCTAACTTCGAAGTCCCAGCTGTGTTGACCCGGGCGCAGCAATGAGCATTCCGCCACCACTAAACAGGAGCCCATACTCTCTGCAATCCCCGTCAACTACCTTGCTTCCCGACGCGAAGACTCATCGCATTGCGAAGTGTGGATGCGCAGTTTGCATTCCACTGGCCCCGACAACCTGAGCTGACCATGAACGGCCCCAAGACAACACAGGAGGAGGAGGAGGAGGAGGAGGAGGAGGAGGAGGAGGAGGAGGAGGAGGAGGAGAAAAGGAAAAGGAGAAGGGGGGAGGGAGGGGGGGAGGAGGAGGAGGAGGGAGGAGGAGGAGGAGGAGGAGGAGGAGGATGAGGAGGAGGAGGAGGAGGGACGAGGAGGAGGAGGCGGAGGAGGAGGGATGTGGAGGAGAGGGGAGGAGGGGAGGAGGGAGGAGGGGATTACGAGGGAGGAGTAGGAGGAGTAGGAGGAGGAGGAGGAGGAAGAGGAGGAGGAGGAGGAGGAGGAGGAGGAGGAGGAGGAGGAGAAGACGTGTCCGAGGCGGCCCCAGATCGGGCCCAGCACGGCCTGGAGAGGGACGGCCCCAAGTTCTTCCAGACGGCCCCCAACAGCGAATCCCCCCGGAGAGCCCCAGGAAGATCCCAAGGACGGCCTAACACTGCACCAATACGTCCCCCACGACGGCTCCGAGATGTCCCAAGCATGGCCCCCAGACGGCCCGAACTCGCCACTGGCACCTCGAAGGTCCTTCCAGACGGCCCCGAGATCTGCCAAACGCCGACGTCTGCAAACCTGCCCACCCCCGTTGGCAGGCACCTGGCAGGCCCCGGAATGGCTCCGGGCGCTTCCTTTGTGCTCTCTGGGCGCCCAAGAAAAGTCACACCGAGAAGCCTGTCCAAACCCCACCATACACACGGCCGAAGATTCCGGCAACCCTGAACCCATTAATGTTGAAGTCTCGCTTTTACTTCCACCACCGTCCACCGAATTTCCGCGCCGCCGTCGTCGTCGTCGTCGTCGTCGTCGTCGTCGTCGTCGTTCCGCCGGCTTCCGACGAGGGCGAGGACGCGCCGAAGGGGAGGCCAATTCTTGAACGCCCTACATGAGCAGACACTTGCTTCTGAGGTGCTACCATTTCGCCCCCCACTTGGCAACATGCAGTCAGCTGAGCAACGCTGCAGCGTCGCGTCACTGTTTCCCCAGTTGCGGTGGCGGATAAGATCTGCGCGGCAGCGCGACCAGATAGCCGTAAGTGCCATTGTAGACGCCTATCGGCATCTCACCATTTTCATAATCCTCGGGCGAGACTTGCAGTGCTAAAGCTGCTCGCAGTCTCAGAAGGCCACAGAGCACCGAAGACACGCGGAAGCAGCGGAGCATCTGCTAAGCATGGAATACGGTGATCACATTGCGGGCCGAGCTCATGCTGTGGCTCGGGCCTCTGAACAGGGTGATGAGGACGCGGACGAGGATAAGAGCGAAGCGGATGACGAGACCGATGTGGCCGGGAAGAGGACGACTGCGGCAAGCTCGCGTCGTGCCGACCCTGGCATTGGTTCCTGACACCGTGGGGATCTGAAGGGGCCCCAGGACACACAAATAAATACGCACAAATAAAACTATGCCCCCTATTTTCCAATATTTTCTGGGGTTCTGTCTTCCCGCCACCTCCCATATTTTCCCAGATGTTCGGAGGGATCGAAGATTAATGGTGCCTGTGTGTGTTTTTTCCTCTCCTGAGGATCGTTCCACCTGGAAAGACCGGCTGGTTCCAGGCCGCGTGATCTTTCCACGTCGACCGATTCTGGGCCGCCTGCGGCCTTCGGCGCGGAACGCCGGGCGACGCGAAGCTGCCGTGGGACATCCAGCAATGGCGAGGCGGAGGAGGAGGAGGAGGAGGAGGAGGAGGAGGAGGAGGAGGAGGAAGAGAGGAGTGAAGGAGGAGAGGAGGAGGAGGAGGATGGAGGGGAGGAAGGAGGGGGGAGGAGGAGGAGGAAGAAGGAGGAGGCCACCCGCCGACGAGGCAGCTCTGGCCTCGTGCGTTCGATCGGAACGTCCCCTGCCCGTTCACTCTTCGGTCTCGCCCCAGATCAGCAATAACAGCCACGATAGCAATTATCTGGTCGGGCGAAAGGGGGGGATAGCAAAGGGGGGGTTGGAGAATCAGCTCACGTAGCTGATTTTCCCGGCGCCTCCCGGCGCCGGGAGGCGCCAATGTATCGAGGAATGGGCGTGGCGGCAGGGCCGAAAACAGCTGCATGCAGCAGATTTCGTAAACCACCCCTCTTTTCCCAATCCCCCTTTCGCCCGACCCGATATTAGGGGGAACAAAACGTGGCATAAGCATAAAAACTCGGATCGGCGCTGGGGCTCCCCGGCGGCGCCTCCGGCGCCGCCCCTGGCGCGCTCCGCGCGCCAGGGAGGGGGGTCCAGCGCCGATCCGAGAAATCCGCGCGGACCTCCGAATGTTTATGTTTATGTCACTTGCTGTTCCCCTAAATACAGTCATCGGCCTGACCTAAGGAACGATAAATCAGGAACGAAGCCCTTTTTATCGTAAGGAATAACGCATAAGTAACGATAAGTAACACATAACGCATAAGGAACTGTAGATAACGCATGCAAGCCTAAGGAACGACCGAGCCCCTTTTGAAAAGGAAGTGTTCCTTATTCAAGCCCCCTTCTCCATGTGCAGCGCAGCCTACCCTCGCACAGCGTATGGACAAAGTGCCGAGCGCCTGTCGACCGAGGCACTGCTGCTGCTCAGCGTCTCTGCAGCGTCCTCTTCTGCATGGTACCACACATGTGCTAATTTTACTTGCAGTTGCTGCCGATGCGCCGTCAGGGCGCGGCTTACCCAAATCCCGACGTCGTGATTTTTTCACAACGTCGACCCCCAAAGGTCTGGACCCCTTCCCCGGGACCGGTTTTTCGTCCTGAGTCGTTTTTTGACGCTCCCGAGGACCCAGAAGGGCCTCCAGAGGCCGAAAATAGCGAAAAACCTCCCGTCGTGATTTTTTCACGACGCGAGGAGGTCTGGGTATTCGTTCGTTCGCACTGTATGCTCCTCGATGGCCCCCGCCGAAAAAAAATGCACACGCCCGGGCGATGCTCCCCCGTGGGAGAACCCTCCAGACCTCCCCCGTGGGAGAACCCTCCAAAACATCGTCCCCAGACCCCCCGGGCCCTCCAAGAGAGCCTGGAAAGGACCCCCCCCCCGAAACGAGACCCCCCTCCCTTGATATACGAAATCTGGAGCATGCTCCTCGATGGCCCCCGCCGAGAAGAAAGGCACACGCCCCGGCGCTGCTCGCGCGCCCGGGGCACCTGCGGCACGGCGCGGCACTCCGCCGCGCACCCGCGGGGGGGGAACACCGCGCGCCGCGCTCGCCGGCCTCGGCCGGCCGGAGGACCCGGCGCGGCGACAGCGCTGCAGCACGTCGTCGAACCCAGACCTCCTCGCGTCGTGGAAAACTCACGACGGGATGGGACGCACATGGACATACTAATGCTATATGTCCTCCTTGGAGGCGCGCGTCCGACCCGAACATATAGTATACCCATCTTGTAGTATATCGTTTCCCGAGCGGTGTGGCCAGAAAGCGCCCGCCACGACGCATATACTATAAGATTTCTCGGTGCGCGCGTCGCCCCTGGGGGGGCGACGCACATATAGTATAAGTATGTTGGGGTGTTGCCGACGGGAGGCTTTTCGCTGTTCTCGCCCTCTGGAGGCCCTCCCCGGGCCTCGGGGCCGTCAAACAACGACTCAGGATGAAAAACCGGTCCCGGGGAAGGGGTCCAGACCTTTGGGGGTCGACGTTGTCAAAAAATCACGACGTCGGGGAAGGGGTCCAGATCTCTGGGGGTCGACGTTGTGACAAAAATCACAACGTCGGAGGTCTGGGAACGTCACGCCCGAAGCCCCAAACGCCACCTTTCTGCGTCAGTTTCCGACCCAGACTTCCGGCTGCTCCGATTGCTTCGCTGTTGGGCGTGGTTTAATGGGGGGGTCACAAATGGGGGGGTCAGAAACGGTCCCCTTTCGTGCCCCTCCGGAGCCCCAGGGGGCTCGTTCAGGTACCCTTTGGGTACCTCTTCGGACCACCCTCGCCACCCCCCTATTTTAGGGAGCCCACAAAGAACGTACGCGCCCAGCTATGTACATGAACACGGCCCCTCGATTCGCGAGACTGGCCGCGTTATACGAACATTTGTGCAATGCGTGCTCTCGAAACCAGCGTGGATTCATGTACATGTACGTCCTTCTTTCGCTCCTGATATTTATGACCCCTCCATTACGCAACGCCCAACGATGCGTGGGCCCTGGAGGTCCGGGCCACCTCCCCGGGACCAGCTTCTCTACCCCGCCTGTTTCTGGACGCTCCCGGGGCCCGGCGAGTGTCCCTGGAGACCGACGACGGTCAACATCCCGCCGCTCCATTTTTGTTTGGAGCGTCGGAGCGCAGGGGAGGAGGAGGAGGAGGAGGAAGACGAGGAGGCTTCGCTATCCGGGTTTTGGACCCCACAAGTAGTTGTCGAGCCCCGTCCAGAGAAAACAATCGCCAGGAATCAGACAACCTCTGCCGACGCCACCATCCGGCAGAGCAGGCGCTGGAGCACCCCTCGGCGCGCACGGGCCCGCAGCAAGGCTAAGGAGGACAAGCTACGTGCGCCGAGCGCGATGGTGAGGGTAAGCGAACACGCAGCTAGAACAAAAAAAACACGGCGTCGTGTCCTCCTCTGAGCTCTTGGCGTTGCAATTTCTTTACAACGAGCGTCTTCGGTTAGCGTCGGGCTCCGGGACCTCCACAGATCGCTCCAGCTCGAAAAACGACGCCAACAGAGGGGGCCCGGGGCTCCGGAGGTGATTTTTTGCGATGTTGCATGTTCGGATCTCAGGGTCTGTGGGGACAGCACAACCCACCCCCACCCCCAGCCAGGGACCCCCCCTCCGGACATGGTGATCCAGGGGGTCCTTGCTGGGGATGGGGATGGCTCCTTTTCGTAAAAACCACCCTGGCCCCCAGCCAGGGCCCCTGGATCACCAGGTCAGGAGGGGGGGGGAGTCCGCTGTGCTGTCCTCACTTCTCATCCTTCCTGCCATTTCTTTTGTTTTCCTCCTCCTCTTCCTCCTCTTCCTTCTCCTCCCCCTCCTCCTCCTCCTCCTCCACCTCCTCCTCCTCCTCCTCCTCCACCTCCGCCTCCTCCTCCTCCTCCTCCTCCGGATGCTCCCAGGCGCCCGCACGGGTCGCCGTCGCGAGAAAACGGCCCGAGACGAAGAGCGGGTCCTTGGGAAAGGGGGCCCACGCAGTGAACAGAAATCACGACGTCGGGGTTCTGGGGAGCAAGACGCTCGGCGGTGTACAAACCTCCCTTCAGCAGACCTCCCCTCAGTGAAAACGGCTTGGGACCGAAACCGACGGACCTGGACCCGCAAAAATGACGGCCGCGACGCCCTCTCGCGAACCCCTAAAAACGGCCAATTCCTGAGTCGACGTGTCAGGGTAGGAGGTCTGTCCACCCCCGAGGCGTCATGGCCGGGACGCGAGCCCAGGGCTTCAGGCTTTCTCGATGCCCACCGCGGCCATGAGGCGGACGGCCGGGCACGAGGGGCCTCGGGGCCCTCTCCGGGAGCTCCAGGGAGCTCGGGACGCGTCCTGAGCCCATCGCGTGATGACACCATTCTCGTCACACGACGACGACGACGACGACGACGACGACGACGACGACGACGACGACGACGACGACGACGACGACGACGACGACGACGACGACGACGCGACGTGTCCTGACTCAATCGTATGATGGCACCATTCTCGTCACAGTAGTCGTCGTCATGGTCGGCGATGTCGCCGCCGCCGCCGTCGGCTGCGTCGTCGCCGCCGCCGTCTCTGCCGCCGCCACCGTCGTCGTGGTCGTGGTCGTCGTCTTCTCCTCCTGCCCCCCCTCCCTCCAGGAGCTCCAGGGCCTCAAATCGAGGACGCCGGCGGCGCATCACCAGCCGCTCCCTGGGAGTTTGCCGAAGTGGTGCGCAGCATCGACAGTCGTGACGCGGCGCGTATGCCAGCTATCAAATGGCCGTCGGCCCATCCCGCGACCGTGCTTGGGTTTTGGGTCGGAGTCCTCATGGACGCTTCTTGGGGTCTCTCGAGAGGGCTCTCGGGGGCCTCTGCGGGGGAGTTTAGGGGCCTCTTGGGGGCCTCCTTGGGGCTTCTTGGGAGCCTCTTGGGGCCCTCTTGGGGGCTATTGGGGGCCTCTTGGGGCCTCTTGGGAGCCTCCTGGGGGCCTCGTAGGTCCTCCTGGGGGCCTCTTGGGAGCGAAAGCTCGAAATGTCCGTTCGGATTCCCCGTCTGGGCCTCCTCTTAGGGCCGTCCTGGGGCCCTCTGGGGCCGTCCCGGGGGACTCTTGGGCCGTCTTGGTGCCCTCCTGGGCCGTCTTGGAGCCCCCTTGGGCGCCTCTTGGGCCATCTTGGGGCGATCTTGGGGGCCTCGTGGGCCGACTTGAAGCGTGGGTAAGCCGAAATGGCGAGAACGTGAAAATCTGTCAAAAACCATTGAAAAAATCAAGGTTGTTTGCGTCTTGGGGCTCTCTTGGGGGTGCTCTTCGGGGCCTCTTGGGCCGTCTTGGAGGCGTCGTGGGCCCTTCTGGAGGCCATCTTGGGCTTCTTCGAGCGATCTGGAACCGTCGGGAGGCTCTCTTGGACTGCTCCGGACTCTCTTGGACCGGCTTGGGGCGCCCTTAGGTCGTCCCCGGGCCGTTTGCGTTGGCATAGACTTCGGTACCTCCCGAGGCTCTACAGGTACGGACCCCCGGACCTGTTCGCTGTCATTAGACTCACTGCCAGCATGAAGGGATCGTGGCACTCATTTATTATCGAAGACCTGCGCTGGATACGTGACAGAGTTTCGGAGTATCATGGTTTTCCCACACCCGTTGGCGATTTCCCCAAGTGGGAGGCGGAAATATGCAAGCCCGGCAAGGCATGGGCCATTCAAGTTGCGAAAACCGTTGCCGCCCACGTTCGTTGGCAAGTTAGGAATTCTGTTGCACAGCATCGTATCAAGGATATCTTGGAGGAGGCGAATGAGGAAGGAGTTCTTGTCATCGACTCATCGTGACTACCTTACCCCCTGAGCGCTACCTGGGACCCGCTCGCCCACCAACCTTCACAATGACCCAGTTGGGGTCTATGCGTCACCGGCAGCGGAGTCCGATACCGATACCGATACCCCACCCTCCCTCCCCTCCCGCTTCCTCCTCCTTCCTCCCTCCTTCCTCCCTCCCTCCCTCCCTCCCTCCTCCTCCTGCATTCCTCCCGTCCTCGGGCGTTTGTTCTCGGTGGGGGCCTACACGGTGCACCCTGCGTGCACCTTCGGGGCCCGCGGTGGCAGGCTGGGTATAGATCACAAGGGGGCCTTGGCTACCCTAGGCCTTTCTACCGACCCTAAGCTTCCCAAGGGTAGGCCCTACTGAAGGCCCTAGGCTTCCCAAGGGTAGGCTCTACCGAGGCCCTAGGCTTCCCAAGGGTAGACCCTACTGGACACCCTAGGGTAGCCTAGGGTAACCCTAGGGGTAGGCCCTAGGGGTAGCCCTAGGGGTAGGCCCTAGGGTAGCCCTAGGGGTAGGCCCTAGGGGTAGCCCTAGGGGTAGCCCTAGGATAGCCCTAGGGGTAGGCCCTAGGGGTAGGCCCTAGGGGTAGGCCCTAGGGGTATGCCCTAGGGGTAGGCCTAGGGTAGCCCTAGGGGTAGGCCCTAGGGGTAGCCCTAGGGTAGCCCTAGGGGTAGGCCCTAGGGGTAGCCCTAGGGTAGCCCTAGGGGTAGGCCCTAGGGGTAGCCCTAGGGTAGCCCTAGGGTTATGCCCTAGGG
>CAUYUJ010020239.1:17500-32500 GCA_963575745.1 Prorocentrum cordatum
CTCCTTTCTCCTCTCCCCCTCTCCCTCCCGCCTCCCTCCTCCCTCCTCCTTCTCTCCTCTCCCTCCTTCCTCTCCTCCTCCTTTTTTCCTCCTCCTTCCTCCTCCTCCTCCTCCTCCTCTCCCCCTTCCCCATCCTCCTCCTCCTCCTCCTCCTCTTCCTCCTCCTCCTCCTCATGTTCCTTCTCCTCCTCCTTTTCTTTCGTGTCCACCCGTCATCATCATCATCATCATCATCATCATCATCATCATCATCATCATCATCAGAATCATCACCATCATCATCATCATCATCATCATCATCATTTTCATCTTCATCATGATCACCATCATCACCATCATCGTTATCCTCATCGCCACGATCGTCATCATCATAATCATCATCCGCATCAGCAACATCATCGTCACCAACCTCATCAATACCATCACCATCATCAACATCATCATCATCACCATCATCATCATCATGCTCACCCTCAGCATCCTCATCATTATTATCATCATCATCATCGTCACCACCTCCATCAGCATCATCATAATTATCATATGTTCGTTCTTCTCTCTATCTTTCGCAACGGCTTCTGCCGTCCGAGGTCCGCCCCCGCGCCCGCGAGGGGCCCCGCGCGCGGGGCCTGGCCGACGCGTGGGCGGGGCCCCCTGGTCGCCATCGCGGGGCCAGCCCCACAGGAAGGGGCGGAGGGGGTGGAGGCCACCCTCCATCCTTATCTCCTGAAGATCAAAGAGGGATCGGCTACACGCGAGAGTGACCCTGGGTAAGAGTGACCTTTGGTGCGCGGCTTTTTGGGGGCCGCGGGGGGACCAAACCTGGGCGCGCAAGCCGCTGTTACTGCTACTCCTTCGTTTTCAGCCATCTGAGGACCCATCTGCGCCCGCACCAAAGGTCACTCCGGCGAAATGTCACTCTTACGTCTACTTGAAGGGAAGAACAGGGGTTGGCGAGCGGCCGGGCCGCTCAGCTCATGGTGTCGTGCATCTCGGGGGCGGCGTACCTTGCGCGCAACGATGTGCACGGCGCGCCTCTTCCGCAACGCCGAAGGCATCGAGCGTTCCAGGCACTCGGCAGGTCGTTCCTGAAAGTCATCCTTGCACAAGCGTCTGCGATTCGACCGTATATCACATCGAAAGCACGATCGTCGTCAAACAGCGCCGGGAAGAAGCTCACTGTGCCTGGCTGCCCTTCTGCGGCTGCCATGTCGTGCAACTTCTGGAGCGTATCATCGCGTCGAATCAGCATGTGGCACTGGAGAGACTCGGCCGCTCTCTGGAAGATAGCGCCAAACTGGCGCTTGGCATGCACCCCGTCTGTTTCGAGGTTGTCTGGCTTGGCGCTCATGGATGTGGCGCCGGACCGAAAAACCCAGCGCCCGCCACTTTTTTTTGTGGGAACTAGATCTGTCCAGTGATCGTCCTCGCTGAGATCGGATATCCGATCGAGTCGGTGCTGACCAAGGGAATCTGGAAGATTGGGTTCAACTTCGGACCGTTTCAGGTAGCGCCTGTGTTCCGCGCAGCTGTCGCATCGGGAATGGCGCTTACCGGCCCGAGGAATATTGATCGCAATTTTTTGAGCAGGGACCGAGCGTCCCGGCATCCCTATAGTCCAAACGCGAAATGTTCTCAGGACCAAGAAATATTCGAATAACAAAAACAATGTTCTTAGAACATAAGCCCGATGCGTTCAAACAAGACAGCCCCAGCCAAACGTGTTCAAATAACATTTCGTGGAAACCACAAAAGGTTCTTATGACATTCTTTGTTGGGCCTATAGGCGAGCCGGGACGCTTCGCCACTGCTTGAAGTTTCCCTCGTCGCTGCAATGGCGATCGGGCGCTCGAGGGGCGCTGCCTCGACCGCCCGCCCCTCCTCTCACGCCGCGCTGCTGGGAAGAAGGAGGGGGGTCGCAGCGCGTGGCCGCGCGCGCGCCCGGAGTGGAATGTATCGACGGAGGAAATGAGCAACCCCGCGAGATTGGACAGCAGATGCGTTCCGAGAGTAGTGTTTTGGCCCGAGAAGGCTAAGCCAGCGAGCTCGCCCCTGGGCCGGGCAAGTCCCAGGCGGGCCGAGCGCCCGTGTCAAGGCGCGCCCAGGTGCATCAGCAGAACGAGAGACGACATCATCAGCATCGTCATCATCATCATCATCATCATCATCATCATCGCCGGGAAAATCAGCAACGCCGCGAAATGCGGACCCTAAGCTCGCGCATCTGCCGTCCCGAGCTGCAACGGGCCGGGCGCATGGCGATGCGAACGAAGCCGGGAATGGGGACATGCGCTCCGCCATCGCCCGAGGCATCCAATTCAACGACGCGGCGGTAACTCCATCGCGCTCTCGCGTGCTGCCGCTGCGGCGGGCGAAGCAAACGCGCGGCAGACGATGCGTTGATGCGCGCGATCGGGGCCGCTGGAAGCGCCGGAGACGCTGAAGGCGGACCGAGAAGTGACAGAGGCAACGGCTGAATAGGAGCTAGAGAAAGGAGGGGGGAGTGGGGGGGGAACAGTGGCGGAGCTGCGCGCACATCGGCCCTCAGGGGCCGCCGACAGAAGACGCGCTGCCACGGGCCCCTCGCCGCAGCGACCAGAGACTCACGCAACGCAATGCCCCGGTTCAGTGCCGAGGCCCCGCTTGTGACCCCCCTGCGACATCGAGCCCGATCATGTCCAAGGCCGTCACGCGCCGTGCCGATTTCAACGTCTTCGCGAAGAGGTCTGCGTTCGTGGCCCATGTCGGGGAGTGTTCCATGGCGATGCCCAAATCGGTTTTCGTCGCCATCTCATGAAGTGCTCCAAGACACTTCCGCTTGGTGCAATGTAAAGAAATATCTCAGTTTATTACCGTAGCCCTTCGCTCCAAGCTGTGTAGTTTGTAGGTTGCCGATGCGGCGCACTGTGTAAAATGCGGACCAGACGCATCTTTAAGTCACGTCTGCTATGGAATTGCCTCCCGGCGCAGAGCGTGACTGAATGCGGCCGACTCAGATTCGGCAGTTGCCGAGCTTGTCGATGTCTGCGCCGACGCCCCATCTAAGGCGAGAGCTCGACCAGCCAGCCCGAGACAGATCTGGCGGTGTCTGAGTTGCCATTCAGGCCGGCGTCAGACTGGCAGACGAGTAACAGCGCAACCAAGTCAGATGGCGACAACGCCCCGCGCAGCGCAGCCTTCGCCGCGCAGGCGGAGCACGACGCGAGCCAGATGAGAGCCTTGTCGCGCACGACGGTCCACGCTGATACCTTCCTGTACAATCGCCGGGCGACTGCAGCTATGCCTGGCCTGCCGACGCGGCGCGCGAACAATGCGGAAGCAGCGTGGGAATGTGCGATCGGCGCGAACTTCCCCGTCTACCCATCGTCGTCGTTCGAGGCCTCGTTTGACAAATGCGGCTCGTCGACCGCCCTACTCGGGGCGACGCCGGCGTCGGCCACGAACCAGTCGCACATCTTCGCAAAACAAATAAATAAAAACAACATCGAGATCTGCGTGCGGCGCGCTGCCAGCGGCTCCACCTCTTGGAACCAGTCGAGCGAAATAGAGGGCCCCCGCGAATCGAGAGATGTCCGCTCGGTCGTTTCTTGACGTCGATGGCCTTGAAGAAGCCCCTCCAGCGCGCGGCGCCCAACCCAATAGCCGCCGCTTCCAGGGGCTCGTCGTCGACGCGCGCGTTGAGAACGCAACCGTCCGATAAGAAACGCCCTCGAACAAGTATCCCGAAAGTGCGCCAGCTTCGGGGTGGCCGCAAAGCTCTCGAAGCAGCAGACGTACCAGACGAACTAACCTGGGACGAGACTGGCCCCCGTTGCGGAACCGGCTCGACGGCCGCCACTCCCTTGCGATCTCGACCCACGAGGGAACTCGGCCAGGCCCGCTGATCGAGGCCCGCAGGTACGCTTGCAGGGCGTCGCGCGAAGACGCCTGGAATCGAAGTAGCACGGCAATCGCAAGAGTGCAGCGAATCGCCGGGGAGCTCACTGGGCTGCTCGAGACCTCCTGGTGCAGGCCGACGGCGTCGACGCCCGTCTTCGCCCTCGCCTGGCAGTCCTAGAAGACCGCCCGGAACCTGATGGACGCGTCGTCGCCGCGTGCTTTCTTCTCGCCCATGATGCCAAAGACGCGGCCGCGCGAGACCTTGAGAATCGTTGGGTCTCTCAATAGGTTCTTGTGCTCCCTGACCTGTGTCTCGGAGCAGGTCTGCTGGCTCCGGCGGCCAGCCGGCCCCTCCCCGACGGTTTCCAAAGCGTCCTCGGACCGAGACCCGGCTGAGTTTAGATGGACCTAACGCGACTGCGCAGGTGGCTCTGCGCCAACCCCGTATTCGCGGCGGTCTGGGCCCGGCAGGACCCTCGCGATGCCCCAAAGAACCTTCGCCAACACCTGCGTGCAGTTGGCGCTGTCCTCGGCGATTTTGCCCCTCTGCCCCAGCGCTCGATGCAGCGGTCCTCGGGGAGGTTCGCGACTCCAGTCGTTGCAGGAACTCCGCGCGCTTCGGAGGGGCCCCCCCTTCCTCTTGAAGTTGCGCCCGACGTCCTCGCCGCTGCGCTTCGCGACGCACTTCATCCCGAGCGCTGCGGCCGAGACGCCCTGGCTGTCAGAAGCTGGATGCGGAGGGCCACCCCTGAGCCATCCATCCACCACGTCTTGCCGCGCGCCGGCAAATAGATGGCCATGTCGACCAGCGTGATGGAGAGTTCCACTTCGCCACAAGCGTTACCATAAGCAGCGTTTACGCGCTGCCATGGGCCCCGGCCGCGCGCGGCGTGGTTGCCCCAGCGTAGATCGCACGGTCATTGAGGTGGGCCTCCCAGGCCCCGCCGTGCAAGGCTCGGCGGGCCCCTTGCAAGGTAAGGTCGGTCCAATCGGTCAGGCGGATAGCCAGAGCACTTGGAACGACGTCTTGAGATAGTACCGAGCCCATGTCGCAACAACATTCAAGAAAGCGGCAGTGGAGGCGCCAGCACGAGGCTGCGCCTTGGCGCACTTGAACAGATCGGCCCGTCCTCCAGGTTCATGCAGGGTCGACAAATTACGAGCGCCGATCACTTGTTCGCGGCGCATGTCTCGGCGTCTCGCGCATCGCGAAGGCGCCTGCGAAGCCGAGCCAGCGTGCTGCCGACAACGCCAGCGCTGGCCTTCTGGTTGCCGGAACAGCTTCTGGTCGTTGGTCAGGCTTTCGGGCGGTGTCCTTTGCCTGCGCTGCCTCAGGCGACCGGGGTTCTCCACCCCTGGACCGCGCCGCCGCTGGCTCCTGAGGGGCACCTCCCCCAGACCGCATCGCCGCAGCGGCTGGCGTCCGCCCTGCCCTTGTGGCTTCCTGGTCAGCGCTTATTCGATCTTCTTGCTTCCTGAATCCATCTGGATCTTCCTCCTTCCAATCGTCCCACAACTTGTTCTGGTCTCCCCTGTTTATCACGATCTACACCTCAGGATAGGTAGAGGGAGGCTCCCGTGACCATGGTGGGACAGTGATCGATCGGCCGCCGAACGCGTCGATTCTCCTGCCAGACGGCGGGCAACCCCTGCAGCCTGGGCCTCGGCCTCGTCGTGCGGCTCGGGCCCCGGCCCCACGCCAGCAGGGACATCCTGGGCGAAAAACGGGGCATCAGCTCCGAGTCAGTCGCAAGGGTCGCCATCGGAGTCGGCCAAGTCCTCGGGGCCCAGCAAACTGTCCTCGATCAGCTTGCCCGGCGCCAATGTGGGTGCATTCTTTGCGAGCTCACCATCGCAATCGCTGTCCGAACCAGCGCTGTGGCCCGACTCCTCGACGCCCAAGCCCCTTTCTCATCGCAGACCGCCAGGGCTGGGAAGGCGTCGTCCCTGGCCGCACCGGCGAGGCGAAGACGCTGCTTCGCTTGGAAGGTGGCTCGCTCGGGCCAGAAGACCTCGGCATAATATCTCAAAGTTTACCGCAATGGCCGATGATGGCCGCGCAGCTCGCGCTGGGAGACGACGGCGTACGTTTTGTAACAGGCGAAGCAGGGGCCAATCATAATGCCGACGAGCACGTAGGGTAGCAGATTTGCATGTCACTTCGGCTTCTTGACCCCCTCCCCTCGCGAGGCCACAGACACCGAGGCAACGAAGGTGTGCTGCTGGAGCTCCGGATGTCGACCACAGCGTCAATCGCATGGGGCGAGGTCGTCCTTGCCAATCTTGAGGCCGCTGTGCATCATGCGCCGCATCGTCAATGCTAGCGGCCACCGGGTGACGGGGGGCGCCGCCATCGCGAGCAGCGCAAGGGCGTCCTCCAGCAGCGTCTGGTTCAACATCTGTATGATATCATTTGGTTGTGGCACGTGAAGAATGGGACAGAAATGCGCCCGTCGGTGGAGCCCGCGAACCTTCCGGCGCACCGTCTTGAGCTCCGATATGTTGTCCGACCACCGCCGTCTGAGATTTGGGGCGACGTCGTCGAAGAGACGCTGCGTTGCAATGGCGACCTCTGCCTTCCTGCTCGAACACGGAAACGCGCCCCCGCACCGCGCTGAATCCTCCCGTCGAGCATGCCCAGGCTGACCTTGGCGATCTCCGCATCGGGGCTACCGCGAGGTATGGCGGCGTGGTCCAAGTGGGCACAGGCGCCGAAAAGGCGCCCTTCCGCATCTGGGGCTTGAGTTGCGATTCCCCTGGAGGCAGAATCGCGCCGTCGCGAGAGGGGCTTGCAATGCTCGCTGACCCCGCGGCCGAGGCAAGCGTCTGGCGTCGACCGGGCGCGGCGCGACAGGTGCTCGATGGTCACGCGCGCCGCCCCTGAGTCGAGAACGACCTCGTCGGGCGACTCTGGAATCTCAGGTCCTTTGAACACTGGAGGTTCGGCCATGGCATCCGCGTGAAAAACCGCCAAGGAACCCCGAAGACTCGCGCAACGTCCCCGACCGACTCCTGCTCGACACACGGCGCGGCAAACTCTCCGGCGACTTCCGCGACGTCGCGCACGGCGCTCGGCGACTCGAAGAAGTACTCGAGCGGCGAGAGCTCGTCCCGGCTTATCCTGGCGATCTCCTCGGTTTCTGGGGACGAGGCCGCGACGTCGGCCACCGCCGTCGGCGAAGTAGCCAACTCCGTCGTCGGCGGCGTCGGCGGACCCCCAGATAACTCTCTGGCCGCAGTCCCGACCAGTGCGGCTTGGGCGACGCGGCGAGGTGCGACGCGCAGTCGCGGTCACGCCGCAATTGGCGCCCCGCGCAGCACGGCATTATATACTGTGGCCGTGGCGCCCAACGGTGCCAAAATAAGCCGTGCCCCATCGCCGCGAAGCGCTTGACCATAGCTCAGAGCTTGAGGGTGGCCGAAACGCCCAGCAACAGCGCCGCCTCGACGTTCTCCCAGATCCCTGAGCTCCTCCACATGAGCCATCACCGCGTCGTCGATGCGCGAGTCGCCCTCGCCAGCGTCGGCGGCGCCCGGCTGCCAGATCCCACGCAGCCTAGCGCCAGCAGAGCGGCCGGTTGCACCCGGCGCGCCCCCGGAGTCCAGCTCGTCGGCGCCGCAGAAAAGTGGCGCGCTGTCAAGGGGCGCCTTTATCTATCTACCCCTTGCCCCGCCCTTCTTGCAGGCATTTCCTCAATGATATCCTCGATGTCCCTCTTGTCATCGGGCCCGTGACGATAGATGCATCGATCGCGGAAGAGGCAGTCGGAGGGCCTCGCTGCGCGGCGATTGTCATCGCCACGCTGGTTCCCAAGCTTTCCTACGGTGCCCGCGTGATAGCCAGCAGTGAGCGCGTGCGCCTGGTTCTTGTAGCGCATGAACTTGTAGTCCCTGTCGAACTTGCAAGCTCCCGCTCTCCAGAGGACGCGAAAGAACTACTTGGGCTCCAGGCTCGCCACGCTGGCCGCCGAGCCAGCCTCGGCCTTCGCCTCAGGTCTGGCTTTCGCTTCAGCTCTGGCCTTCGCACTTTGGCGATCGGGTGCGCTTTCTTCTGCGGCGCCGCGAGATTGTCTGCTGTCTTCTGCTGGCGCTCGCGGGCACAGAGCGGCATTGCAGCGTCGTTGAAGCACTTCGAGATATACTCGCGGCTGCTGGGCACGACCCTGTATAATATCTGGAACTCGAGGGGCATGTCCGGGCGCCGCCGAAGCCCAGGCACAACGATTGCCAACAATAGTGCCTCGCCCAGCTCCATCATCATGATCGACGCGCGCGCATCGGGCGCGCCCAGGCGCGCCTCCAAGTCGCCATTTCACTTCAGCGCCACTGTCGTGGACAGGTCGGCGCGGGGCGCCTGGCCAATGATCGCCTCGTGAAGCTTCAAGAGCATGCGTGGCGCGGGCCTGCCGCCGAATGGGTGGATTTCTCGCGCGCGCCGCCCCTGGCAGAGCTGCGCCCCCCTGCCGGCCCCTCCAGAGGTGATCTCTCCAGCGCGCTCGCGAGCTCGGCATCAAGAGGGCCCCGCCTCGACGACGGGGTCGTCTCTGGCGGCCCAGATGTCCGTCGCGAGGAGCACCTCCCTGAAAGGCATCGGCGACCTGGTCTTCGATCTGTTGGAGCAGCGGCGCGCCTTCGACGCCAAGTCGCTCGCCCGCCGGCGCAGGCCGCGGGCAGTCGGCGGGGCCTCCTCCTTCCCAGACCCCCGACGTCATGATTTTCCATGGAGTCGACCTTCCGATGTCTCGACGCATTCCTTGGGGCCCGCTTTTCACACCGAATCGTTGTCGACGGCCACCAGGACCGGCAAGGCCCCCCAGAGGTTGAAGATAGCGGAAAACCCGGTCATTATTTTTTCTCGGCGCGAGGGGGGCTAGGCTCATCTCTTGGACTGGAGCGCGTCGCCGCATGAAGTCCTCATCCTCGTCCTCCGAATCCAAATCCAACGATGACATGACTGGGCAGCAGGGTTCGCTGGCAGCCCCGCCCGTCGGGCCGGGCCCAGGCTCGCGAACGAAATCGGCACCGCGGGCGGCGCCGTCGACAGATCGGCCGGCGCCGCGCCGCCCCCTCCCCGTGGCCCGCGCTGCAATGGCGGGCGCGACCCCACAGGCCCCGGCCGGGAGAGCAGCTCGCGCTGGACGCCCGCCGCCGCTGGCCGCGGGAGCGACGGCCCCAAGTGCCGTGGCGGATCCGGGGATCAGCGGCTGCGGAGGCCTCGCCGCCGCTCTGCCAATCTCTGCTTCGCGCTGCGATTCCACCGACAATTCCTCAGCGAGCGCGGACTCCTCGCACCTCGCCGGGGTCTCGGCGGCGAGGGGGCCCTCCAAGTCCTCGACGGCGCCCGCGAGCCCCTCGATGTAGGTGCTCGCCTGGGCAGAGAGCTCCAGCGCGCGCTGGCTGGCCTCGCGGAGCTGCGCGGACCAGGGCAAGCTCTTTTCTCTCCGCGGCTCCAGCTCGCCCCCCCCCCGCGTCGAGCTCCTCGTTGACTTCCTGATCGTTCCGCAGGGCTGGGCGACCTGTTTTTCGCTGGCTTCCCGCTGCTGTTGGGGTCGGCGGAACCAGGCCCGAGAAATCGCGACCTCTGCCTGCTGCGTGCTCTGGGCCCCAACGGCGGCGGCGCCCACTGGGCCGCGAACTGCTGGTCGACCGATCGCGCTGCGCCCCGGCCCCGATGGCCAGATGGTTATCCGCCGTCTCGCGCTGAGATTTCTCGCCGAACTCCGCAAAGGCCCCGTCCTGGGCGTCGCTCCCCCGCCTCGTCTCGCGCTGGTAAATGGCGCAGAAATGCGCGGCGATCTCTTCCGCGGCCCGGGCCCGCAGGGCCACGGCGCCGGCGAGACCTCGCGGCCGCGGAGCGAGACCTCGCGGCCGCGAAGTTCGTCTCGAAGGGCAGCATCTCGCGCGAGGGCGCCCTGGGCGGCCCGCGCGTTTTCACTCGCAATGAAGACCATGGCTTGCCGCCGATGATCCTCGGCCTGCTATTCAGCCTGCCGCCGGCGCGTCTGCGTCTCCAGCCCGAGCTGCCGCGCGCGCGCGGCCTCTGCCGGCCTCTCGCTCTTCAACTCGGCCGCCCGCTCCTCCATCGCGGCGCGGTCGTCGAGGGTGCGGCCCAGCTCCGCCGAGAGACCGACGCGGGTGCCCGGGGCCGGCTGGCCCTCCGGAGCCATGCGCCTCGGCGACCTGCTGGCGTCGCGGCCCCCGGCGGGGCCACCTCCCCTACGGCCGCGGCCTCGGATGCAGCGGCAGGGCGCGGCGCTTGCATCAGCGAGCGGCACCTATCTATGCGCCACTGTGCGGGCGTCAAGGCTCTTAACCTCTGAAAACTTGATGCGCGTGGTGGTCGTCCTCGCCACGCTCTGGCATCGAGCCCCCCATCTGCCGTCTTCCGCGCGCGATCCCACGCCTGGTAGAAGTTGGCCGGGCGCGGATTCTTGAGGTTTGGGTTCAATGGCAGACCGACGCGCGCCCAGAGGTGCAAGTCAACGTTCGCGCGAGTCTGTCCTAGGTAACGCCCGTGTTCCACGCGGCTGTCAGATCGGGCATGGCGCGCGCCGGTCTGGGGGATGTTGACCGTGGGCTCTTCCATAACTGCAGAGGCGATTTTTCGGAGTCGGATTCTAATGGCGTCGCAGCAGTGACGGGGTGCGCGGTGCGGGGCTACCAATGCATCAAATGCAGCTACCGCTTCATATTCGTCGCGCACGTGTTCAGCAACTGCGCGGCTGCGCGCCTCGATCAGCTGCGACCGCGCTCAGATGCGACCATAATCGGGGTTCCATCGCATCTCTCGCCCCGCGGCGAAGGCGCTGTTCAGCTCGCCGCTGGCCCTGGAACTCGACGATTGCTCGCAGCGCGTGTCTGGCCGATCAACGCGCCGACAGCCGAGTTCATAGAGCGCGTGGGGCACGGGCAAAATGGCGCTAAGAGCGCGGGACGACTGGGTGCTTGAGCCGAAACGGCGAAGGAACTTCGCCCCGGCCATCGGCCCGCTCTCTCGCGCGGCGCTGCTGAAGAAACGGGGAACATGGTCGCGCCGCGTAGCCGCGCGGGCGCCTGAGAGGGGGGGGGGATCTGCGCCATGAACTGCGGGCCCTAAAAGCACGCATCCGCCGCCCCAAGCTGAAACGCACTGGCGAGATTTGCAACAAGTTGCCACGCTTGATCACAACATCCGGACATGGGACACGCGCCCCGGCAGCCCCCAGGGCGTCCAAGTGAACGCCGTGACGCTAACTCTGCAATGCCTCTGCGCGCTGCCGCTGGAATGGGCGAGGCAAGCGCGCGGCGGGCGATTCGCTGATGCGCGCGATCGGGGCCGCCCGAACAGGAATCGAATAAAGGAAAAGGAAGAGGGGGAGCAGCAGCGGCGGAGCTGTGCATATATCGGCCCCCAGGGCCTCCTTCAGAAGACGTGCTTCCGCAGCCATCGTCGCGCGGTCTGCGTGCGCCTTCGAGCCAATTGAGGCCCCTCCGCGTCTTTGAGCCGATCAGTCTCGCAGCGCGCCCTGCCCTGCCCCCTCCTTGTCTTGGGCGTCGTCGGGGGCCCCCGCGGAGTCGGCCTTGCGGGCGGCGTGGCGATTTCCCAAGTAGGTGAACTCCGGCCCTCGCAGATGCTGGCCGACGCAGCCCCCCCTCCCCTCCTGGGGCATGAACCGTCGTCGTCCTCCTCCTCCTCCTCCTCCTCCTCCTCCTCCTCCTCCTCCTCCTCCTCCTCCTCCTCCTTGCCGTGGGAGTCTCCAGACGGGCCTCGACCTCTCTAGGTGGGGCTGCCAGCTGACCTGGGCCCCCCTCCCTGGACGAGCTGGGCCAGCGTGGAGGCGGGGGGGCTCTCTCGGCTGGCCGGCCTGGGCCGCCAACGCGGCATCCCCCGTGGCTGGAGAAATCCCGACAGAGTGAGAGCCCCCCCTTAAGGGAGTCAGCCCGCGAGCCTGCGCCTGCCCGCGATCGCCGAAAAGGCCACGCCACCGCCGCGACCGCCTCGGCCTCTGTCTGCACCCCCCGCTCCGCGTCGGAAGGCGGAGCGCTGGGCGCCCGGGGGTGCCCCCGGAAAGCGTCGCCATCCCCCGGGGAGGTTGTGCTCTCCGCCAACGCAACTCCCCCCCTGGAAAGGGGGGCCGACCTTCGACCATTCTAGCGCTGATGCCGCGCCCACGGGGGGGGGGGGGGGGGATTATCGCCGAGCTCCTCGGGGCCCGCCTCCAGCGCGACTACCGCCTCCGAGGAGGTCGCGGGGGGGCTGCAGCCCCCGCCTGCCCCTGCGGCCGCTCAGCGCGGGGGGCAGCTGATCCCGCCTGCGGTGACTCCTCAGATCTTGAACCCCCGTTGGGGCCTGCAGGCCCAGGCGCGTTTGCAGCCGCCGGGGGCCCCCGGGCCTCCTGAATCACCCGGAGTGGCCCGCCTTCCTCGTCCGAGACGCAAACGCGAGGGCGGCTGGGCGGGAGGGCGGCCGAAGCGCTTCGATCGGGTCGCCGCCGTGCGCGGAGCACCCGCGGCCGCGCGAACTCCCAATCCGAATGCGCGACCAGCCCCCGCCCGGCCCTCCAGGGCAGGCCCCGCCAGGGCGGGGGCGTCGCCCTCGCGCGCCGGCGGCGGCCCCCGCGCGTCGAGGAGAGCACGCCTCCGCGCTCCGGCCTCTGCTGGCCGGCGGTTGCGAGGGGCGGTGACCCGGGGGCGCGAAGGCCAGACCCTCGCCCCCCCTCCCCAGCGCGGCGGCGCGAGCCGCCAGGTCGGGAAGGGGGACCTCGAGGGGTGGCGCTTGGAAGTCCCCGCGGGGCCCGCAGAGCTCCTTTAAAGGCGCCCCGCCGTCGCCAGTTGGCCTCCTCCCGCGCCGCCTGAAGTTCGGGGGGGGGGGGGGGGGGGCGTTCCTCGTGCTCGGTCGCCAAGGCAGTCGGGGCGGGGTCGACCGTGTTCGCGCCCGCGAACTCATCGGAAGGCGCCCGCCTGGCGCTGCGCGGCGGCCGCGCGCCCCTGTACGAGGCTCCCGCGAGGGGGGGGCGCGGCCCCCGCCGGCGAGTCCTGGAGGTTGGCTCCTCCTCGGCCGAGGGCGGGGGCGCCCTCTCCTAGGGCTGTCGCTTGGGCCGCCCGCCTTTAAAGCGCCCGCCGCAAAACCGCGGCCTGGCCTCGCCGAGGGCGGCCCCGTCGACTTCCCGCGGGCCGGGGTAATTAGGGCTCCTTCCCCAGCGCGAGAAGGGCTGCCTTCGCCTGGGAAGTCTCGCAGCCTCTCGCGAAGTGGACCAGACAGCGGGCCTCCCCGGTGGCCGAGGCTGGCGGCGCCAGCTTGGTTCGGCCTGCTCCTGGAGCAAGGTCGATGTGGAGCTGGTCGCTCAGGCGCCCCTTCTTGGGGAAAAGGCGGAATCGAAAAGGGGCTTCGCCGAGGGTTCCGGCAAGCTCGGGTAAGCTGCGCTGCCTGCTCCAGGCGCGAGCGCATCGACGGGGCAGATCGGGCCCGCCCCAGAATCTCCGCGGCCCGGGCGCGGATCACCCCCCTCGACATCCACCCCGGCGGCCCCCCGCCGCCCGCCGCGGGCCGGCGCGGGGCGCGCGGCGGCGGCCGCCCGCTCCGGACGGGGCGAACCTGGCGAGGCGCTGTTGCCCCCCCCAGCGCGCCCTTCCTGCGGCGGCCGCCGGGCCGCCTGCAGCGACTGCTCGCGGCCTCGGGGGGCGCCGCGGTTGCCTCTCTATCCACGCAGTCGCCTCTGCTGAAACGTAATGACCCGCGGCGCGCCCCTCAAAAAAGCAGCGTTTCCCGCCCCGGCGCGGCGCTTCCCGCCGCGGAGGGCCTCCTCTGAAAGGGCGCGCAGAGCGCCGTGGGGCGGCGGGCCCACTCTGGGGCTCTGGGCGCCCTTCGCCAGATCGTGGGTCTCCTTGTCAACCTCCTCCGCGTCGGCCAGCGGCCCGCTTGCAACGGCCCCTGGCCCTGCGCCCCTGGGCCCCGGGGCGCCCCGGTGGCGCGGGAGAACCTGATCAGCCGCAGAGCCAACCCCCCCGAACGCGCGAAGCCAGGAAGGCGACCGCGCATTCGTCGGCCCAGCCGACCATGAGCCAGAAGGCCCAGGCGGTGAGTCCTGAGATGCTCACCTCCCGCGCCTCGATGGCCACCCCTGGTCGGCGCCCCGAGAGCCCCGCGCAAGCCCGCTCGGCCTCCCAGGGGGGGGCGCGGGGCCGAGGTGCCGCCGGCGAGAGGGCGGCGGGGTCGCCAGGGCACCCTCAGCGAGAATGAAGTTGGGAAGGGGTTCCTCGTGCAAGTGGTCCCACTGCCCGCCCGCGACCAGGAAAGTCTATCGCCGTCGCGATCAAGGTATCCGAAACCCCGACGTCGTGATTGTTTCGCAACGTCGACCACGAGAGGTCTGGACCCTTTCCCCGGGACCGGTCTTTCATCCTGAATCGTTTTTCGGCGGCCCCGAGGCCCGGGAAGGGCCCCCGCAGGCCGAACACAGCGAAAAATCTGCCAACCTCCCGTCGTGGTTTTCCGCAGCGCGAGGAGGCCTGGGCAGGTGGAGGCCCCGGCGGGTTCCGTTCCCGACTGCCCCCCTTGCTTTCCCCTGGTGTTGCCTCGCCGTGGCGCCCGAGGCGCCGTCGGCACAAAGGGCCTCGAACCCCCGACGTCATGTCTTTCTCATGGCCCAGACCCCCTCGCGTCGTGAAGAAATCCTCGCGTCGTGAAGAAATCACGACGGGAGGTTTTTCGCTGATTTCGGCATCCGGGGGCCCTTTCCCAGGCCTCGGAAGCGTCAGAAAACGACTCGGGAGGAGAAGCCGGCCCCGGTGAAGGGGTCCAGACCTCTGGGGGTCGACGTTGTGAAAAAATCACAACGTCGGGGGTCTGGAAGTCGATCCAAAAAGGTCTTGACCGATTCCCCGGGGCAGGTTCTGCATCCCGATTCGTCTGTGGTTTCGGACGGTCCCGAGGCCCAGCGAGGGCCCAGCGAGGACGAAAATAACGAGAGAGCTTCCGCTGTGCTTTCTGCCATGGATCGACTTCCAGACCCCCGACGTCGTGATTTTTTCACAACGTCGATCCCCAGAGGTCTGGACCCCTTCCCCGGGACCGGTTCTTCGTCCTGAATCGTTTTTTGACGTTCCCGAAGCCCGGGATAGGCCTCCAGAGGCCGAAAGCTG
>CAUYUJ010020239.1:36134-38634 GCA_963575745.1 Prorocentrum cordatum
GAGGAGGAGGAGGAGGAGGAGGAGGAGGAGGAGGAGGAAAACACCACGCCGCGCCGTACCGCCGATGGGCGCGGCGGCGCGAGCCTCCGACCCCGCCCACGCCGGCCCTGCTGTGGAGGCGGCTGGCCCCCCGCTGCGCGCCTCTGCGGCGCCTGGCGTTCTCGGGCCAGGCCCCGCGGGCCTCTGGCGGCCGCTCGGGGCGAGCCAGGCAAGCCAGGGGGTCTCTCGACGAGGCCCCGCTGCTGGAGAGCACCCCGAGGCGAGCGAGCAACCCCGAGGAAAGCACCCCGAGGCGATCGATGCTCTTCCGATGCGCGGCCCCAAGACGTCTGGATGCCCTGCCCGGGGGAGTTCTTCTTCTCAGGTCTACTGCCTTCGACGGTTCTGGGGCCCGAGGGCCCACCTCGGGGGGAAGCGCCCTGACGGAACATAATCATGTCGTCGGATATCTGGGCATGGGAGGCCTGGATTAGGGAAAGCCCTAAACGAGAGCAGCTGCTCGAGGCTCAGCAGCTGGAAACCATCCCGAGGCTGGGAAACATCTAGGAGCTTACGAACACGCCCGGTGGCCTCGTGGGGCCCCTCCTGGGGGTCTGTTGGGGGCCTCCTAGTGGCCCTTTGAGTGGGGGTTCCTGGGGGGGGGGCTCTCGGGGCACTCCTGGGGGGCTTGTCAGGGGCGCGAATTGCACAACTGCCATATGCTGTTTCTAACAGATTTCGTCTTTGTAGCCTGCACCAAGGGCCGCCAAACGACACAGGAGGCTCTCAGGAAAGCCCCAGGAGGTTCGTGGGGCTACTGAGGGCTCCTGACCCTTCTTGAGCGTTTCTTGGAAAGCTCTCTGGCAACTTCACACCACGAACATTCGACCCTCGTCCGCCATGAAGGAAGCGGGTCCTGAACCTTTCCACCGTTTCCGAACTCCTGGGGCCCTCTTCCGCCTCCGCCTCCGCCTCCTGCCTGTGCGCCGCGAACGACGGCAGGGCCCTCAGGGAGAACCCGGGCGTAACCTGGGACCTAGTAGGAGGCGAACGCAAACCTGGGCACATACACGTCACAGCCACAAACACCTCGGCCACGAAACACAAAAACCAGCCCTACCACCACCACCGAAACGCACACTTCACGATGTTTGCGTGTCAACAGCGCACAAGGGCACCAACTAATCTTATGCGAAGAAGCAGGTATGCTTGTGGGGCAGGGACAAGGACCGAAACCACACACTGGCCCGGCTGCAAGGGCTTTGGGGCGGTTTTTCTGCCGCTCACGGAAACAGGTCGGCTTACGGAACAGTGGAACCGCCGACGGATCAATAGACCTGTAGTAAACCGCCCCCACGGACGAACTTCGTAGGATCGCCGCCTGGCATGTCAACAACCACCTGGAGACTGCGTATGGCACGGCACTGTTTGACACGAGACGCCTTCTGTACTGGATCCGCTTATGAGCCCGACGCCACAATGCCCGTAACTGGCACCGAGTTGTACCTGAAAGAAACGTAGGGCCCCCCCGAAGGAACACGAGCCACGGCACCCGCCACATGCGGCACAAACGCCGACGCGCGTTGGCCAAACGAGTCGCCGGTCTGCCCCCGCAGGATCCGCAACTGACACCGACGCCCCGGCGGGAGCCCCGGCTGACACTGACGCCCCAGCCGGCACTCCCACGGAGGAAAGAGCAGGAGCCCCAATCGCCTCCGCGGCGTACTGATCCTGGGGAAGGTGTGCACTTCCGCCCCTCCGCAAACCTGATGGCTCAGAGGATGGCCGACCCGAGCACACTCAGGAGAACTCGAACACCGCAACACTCGACCATACCTCTCCAGCGGCGCTACTGGGTGCACCCCGAATGGGGAAGGGGGTCGCCACGTCTACTGCCCGCATCCCTCCAAACGCACATCCTGGAGGCCCAAGGCCCTGGCGGGGGTGTGGACCGCGGCGAGCACCGTGACTGGGGGAGGAGATGAGTGGGGAGGGGGGAGGAGGAGAGGAAAGGAGGAGGAGGAGGAGGAGGAGGAGGAGGAGGAGGAGGAGGAGGAGTGTGGAGGAGGAGGAGGAAGGAGGTGGAGGAGGAGGAGGAGGAGAGGAGGGAGAAAGAAGAGAGGGGCACGGACCCGCCACAACCTACCCCCCCACCCCCAGTGGGGGGCACACAGACCCGCCAACCGGGGGACGAGGAAGACACGTTGCTCCTCCTCCTCCTCCTCCTCCTCCTTTCTCGTCCCTCCTCCTCTCCTCCTCCTCCTCCTCTCCTCCTCTCCTCCTCCTCCTCTCCTCCCCCTCCTCCCCCTCCTCCTCCTCCTCCTCCTCCTCCTCCAGCGCCAGCTCGCTCGAGCCCCCGCTCGACGGCGAGCCCGCGCCAGTGGGGCCCCCTCGCCCTGCCCCCCCCTCCCTCTCCCGTCCCATCCGTCTCCCAGGCACCCGCCCAGTCGCCATGGAGGCCGCTGCTGCGCCCCGGTTGCGCCCGCGGCGCCGCCCTCCGCGCCCCGCGGCCGCCCGCAGG